>CM045758.1:211746436-212221436 GCA_025200525.1 Camellia lanceoleosa
CGTGCCACCGGAAGCTTGTCTGGTCCACTCCTCAGTTGATAAAGCCATCCCACTGGTGTTGTTACCGTGTCCGGAAATTATTTCTACAATGGGTTAGCTTAGTATTATTAGTATTGTAATAATAATAATAATATTGGTTTACTATTATTCAAAAGAAGCGCTTTTTTAGCTCATCAAAATGCTTTTAATTCGCCAAAAATCATTCCAATGAGTTAACTCATATAAATTTATTTCTTTATTTTTTCTAAGATTCGAACTTTGTCTCGGCATGCATAAGCATGTATGTTTTTTCAGCCATTTTTCCAATTTTTTTTTTTCTTCACAATTAATATATTCTATTGTTTGCCACACTTACTGAGTGGAATTGTCATTACACCTTGTTATAAATAAACTTGACAAACTATAGTATCATTGATGTACAGACAGAATTCATTCATGAAAGTATAAAATAGTGTAAAAATATAGAATACAGTTTCATTAATTTTTCTTGTTTCAATGTCGTGCGTATTGCCAAGATTCACATCACATCACATCACCAATTGTGGCTACCATCACGTATATTATCATTATTTCCTAAGGTCATTTAAATAATACACACTGTTAAAAAAAAATGTAATCATTATAAATCACTTTTCAATTATACTCATAAAAATAAAATAAAACAAAAACATAATGGTTATAATTAAATATCACTAGTAAATTCTCGATTATAACTGAAAATAATAATTACAATGAATCTTATAATTAACATGATAAGTCATTATTGATAATACCATAACGAAATATAATCAAACCATATCTAAAATCCACAATGGATCATACAATCAAAAGACCACTTAACTTATAAGTGGACATACGGTGCGATACCCAATTTTAAAAATTCTAGCATAGATGTCACATTTTTTCCTATTTTAAAAAATATCCATAAGATAAATTACAAGAAAAACAAACATTAAGGCCTTATTTGTCATAATCTAAAAAAAGTCAAAAAGTCACTATCTCTATTAAAATCATATCATCTTATTTAAATCATATCACCTCTCATCATATTATTTTCAAACTCAACTCATAATTAATTATATTTTATAAAAAATCAAAAAATACACTAATTTAAATCATCCCAAACAACCCCTAAATTTGTTAAACGGTCTTCATAATATCAAAATTTCAAATGCACTCGTAAGTGTATAATGTACATCCCTTTTCTAGGCAAAAATAAATATGAAAGAACAAGAAAGATTTAAAGACAATACACTCATAAAAATTCTAAAGATTAATTAATGTTTTCGGTCAACGATAAGGTAGGATTTTCTGATTATTAGATTGATATCTCAGCCAGTCCAAATTATAGAAGAATGAAGAAAGTCAAAAGATTATAAAGTGTACTTGAGAAAAATTTAAATATTAATTAATCAGTTTAGGTCAACGCTAAGGTGGGATTTTTTGATTATTAGATTAAGAAATGATATCTGCCCCTATAGTCTTCATTATCCAAATCTTTGTTTATCTTGAAAAAATGGTGCATACGCCATTGTTTTTTTTCTTTTTCTTTTTTTTTAGTTAAAACCTGAATTGTTAGCTGGCAACTTCAACAATTGGCAGGATTTGAATCTCCTATCCTGCTTAGGTGGCCTTACCTCCTTAATTCAACTCTCCTAGAGAGAGCACTGACCGATCGGTAGAAAAATCAATTGTTATTTGTTAGATTAGAACCTATGAGAGTTAACTCTTCACCTCTTAATGCCTACCTCCTTAATTTAACTCTCTCCTAAGAAGAGTTGAATTCATAACTCTCCTAAAAGACTAAGGCTCTGCTTGGTAGAACTTTTGAAATTTAATTCCACCCTTAATTTGAGTATGTTTGTTTGGTCAGAAGTTTTGAAAAACACTTCATACCCACTTTTAAACAATATCATAAGTGTCTCATCACTCATCTAAAACTCTTTTTTCGTAAAATTTATAACCAAAACAAATTTTTTTTCATACTCAAATCATAATGTCCAAAACTTACAAAATTCAAAATGATAACTTCTATTTTTAAATCATGATTTTAAAACTCTACCAAACGCAAAGGAATTTTAGGGAAACACGATTGACAATCTGCATAGGCCTATATCCTAATCTAGTTGGTTGGTATACGCCATTATTACATCATCTTATTAGCTGGATATAAATAATATAAACCCAAAAAATTATACATAAAATTTATGTAAAATGTTGCCATAGATTTGAGATATTTCAGCAAAATAAAAACAAACTCATCAAAAGTCAGTGTCAACATTTTGATTTGAGTTTTTTTGAACAGAGGTTTTACGTTGGAATATCATCGCTGGAAGAATTACTCAGCGTTGAGAAATGCTGCACCTTCCGCGGAAAGCTTTAGCAGGAAGCTGACATCCGAACAGGTGCTGCGATCCAATGGCAGACCTTCATGCGTTTCCTCTCGACAACCACGGCCTCCACCTCGTGGAGAATACCCGGAGCCGCCATCTGGGGGAAGCAGCCCTTCCATAGACACTCGCTGAAACTCCCGTATACATCGCTACCGGAAACCTATACTCCGCTCCTCTTCGAATAAGACAATGCCAGGAAAAGAGGACAATCAGAAATCGTCCCTTTACTCAACCGAGCAGGACCCGCGTATCAGAAAGCCCGATAATCACTCCAATTCTATGATGGTTCTGATTTGGACTCTGGTGAGATCAAGCGGCATATAGACAATTGGGGGCTTGCGGATGACGTGTGGTTCGTTGCCTCGCTCTCTCGGTTCCAACTCCCCACTGTCTGCCTGACCCAGCGTGGATGTTGATTTTCATGAAGCCCGATGATGCTGAGGGCAAAAGTTGATGGGAACCAAGCGTGATATCGTCGTGGCTGTTCAGAAAAGTGCGGTTTGGTGGGCTTTGGATCGCGATAATGGCACTATAGTCTGGTCCACGGTGTTATTCATTCAGTCCACTAACATATTTTTTGACAATATTTCAAAATGTATGATGCATATTCAAACTTAATTTGTATAATGTCATGACTTATAATCACAAAAAATTTGATTCACGGAATATTTATTTTCAGGTATACTACATGCTGCTATCGCTAAGAGGCGCATTGATGTAGGAGGCTGGACCAGGTGAAAGTGCTGGAGGAGGATTGGCACCAGAGCAGCCACCGATGGGAAAAAGGGTGGTACACCAATGATTGTCAACACAGTGATGAAAAGAACTTCACCTCAAACCATCGAAGAAGAACACCACCTGGTCGGCGGTGGATGGGTGGCTATGGATGTGCCAACACTGGCAAGATCCTGCTGGTCAACCGAAATCCAAGCAATACTACCGCCTTATGGCCCTGTCACTGTCGCCAATGGCGGTCCTCTCTTTGCTGGTTCCACGTATCGGACAGGACCCATATACGCAAAGCGAACGCCAAAACAGGAAAAAATCTTTGGTCACGTGAAACCGGGAGCCACTGTGTACGGTGGAGCATCAGTGAGCCACGGTTGCATTTCTTATTTCGGGAATGGATATTAGGTAAAGCTTTTGGGAGTGACAAGTTCCATCCTTCTCCGGAGGAAATCTTGCCACTTCACGCCTTTTTGTGTTCGATGATCTCATTAGCCAACTGCAATGGGTTAATAAGATCTGGAAAATAATCAAGGATAGTGACACCAAATAAAATGAGCGCCTAACGCCTCATTGAACGCAAGATTCTATCAAAATCTGGAGTTTTTTTTTTTTTTTTTTTTTTTTTGGGAGTTGAATAAAAACTGGTACTTCAAGCATGAATGGGCCGTGATTTAAATGACTAGCCAGGGAGATAAAATTTCTTTCAGTTGAACAACGGATTCAATACTTCATACTCAACAACCAATCCTTATATATATATAATAGCAAATCATATGATCAAAAACCATTATAAACAAATTACAAAACTAAAATTGTTGTGTATATAGGGTCACTATCATATATTTTATAAACGGTTGGTTTTAGTATATTCAAATTATGTAAAGCTTTATAGTGACATAAAAAATATAAAAAGGTAAATTATAATTTAATCCTTTTGTGATTTACTCCAAAAAATACGGGAGCCCCTATAATTTTATTTAGTAACACTTAAACCCCCTAAACTTTATCATACCGTAAAACGTACTTTTAGATGAACTGCTTTGTTTCTAATAGAGCGTGTTGCAAAGGCATCATAAAACCAAAATTTTTTCCCTCAATCACACTAGATAATTCCTTTATCTTTCTTCTTCTTTTCCAAGCTCTTTTTGAAAACCCAAAAGATGGCTTCTCTCTAAATTGCTTCTCTCTAGCTTATCTCCCTCACTTCTTCATCTTTCTCCTTTTCATTTTTATTTTATTATTTTTCTTAAAAATCTATGTCTTCATTCCTCTAACCTCAAATAAAGTTAATCTATGAAATTAAAATCTATAATCTATCATTCTCACTATGGCAACCACCATCATCCATCCTCTACTCTTCATCATTATAAATACACATACATTATATACACATAGGTATACCCAATTAACTAAGCCGAAGACCCAAATTGTAATGGTGGCTACCACACCATGGGCAGTCATGAAACAGGAAAGGTGGTGGTAGTGGTGTTGGTCGAGTGGAGAAGATGGGATGGTTAAAAAGTGTGCAACTGATGAGATCATTTACAAAAGTTACGGATGGTTAAGTTGAAAATGTATTGCAATTTTCCTAATGGCTTGTTTGATGTTCATTGGAAGCTTCAAACTCGATTTAATTCTTCTATGGATAGCTTGGGAGCTCGGGACATATTCTCCCCGAATCCCTCGCTGAAATTTGGAGAAAGGAACAGAAGAAGAGGGAGAGAGAGAGAGAGAGACAGAGAGGGAAATGAGAGAGAGAGAGAAGGAGAGAAGCCTCGGCCGCGCAGTATTCTACGATCGCCGGGCCGATCAGCAGATCGTCAAGAAGAACACCTCCGCCTCCGCCTCTTTGGTTTATGCCCCTCATGTCCAGCCTTCTTCTCCCTTTCTCCTTCCTTCTTCTTCTTCCTTCTTCTTCTTCTTCTTCTTTCTTCTTCTTCGCTGTCGATTCAACCAAAAAAAAACGACGCTGCTTCGTCGTTTCCAATTATGGATTCAGATGATTGAAGCTTACATAACATTACTCCTTTTTTCTATTTAGGAGGTTCTTGAGCCTAAAAATGGTCAGAGATTTATGGTTTTGGCCTCCGACGTAGACTTCTAAATAATATGAAGTTGGGAGTATGAGATGAGGTAGAAGGATGGACTATCAAGTATAAGTTAAAAAAATATGAAATGAGAGACGAGATTTATAAAAATTACAGTTCTTTAGCTATATATATATATATATATATATATGTGGAATGATTTAGAGATTAGAAAACACACATACACCAAATCCAAATCCAAGACGACCAAATAAGTTCTCCACCCAAAGGGTTCTTGAATATTAGATATGGAAGAAAATGAAATCATAAACTTCTCCTTCCTGTATATGTATATACATGTTTATATATATTTCTCCATATATATGGAATGATTAGAGATCAAAAATCACAAATCCAAATCCAAAACCACCAAATAACTTCTCCACCCAAAAGGTTTTTGATTATTAGATATTGAAGAAAATAAAATCATAAGCTTCTTTTTTCTGTATATATATATATATATATACAATGTTCATATTTATCAGGCATTGTACAAAACAATGTCGTTTTGTGCATTTCTGTTACATCTGTCAAAAATTACAACATGTCATAAAGTCTAGAGATTTAAGTGTTATAAATAAAATTACAGGAGGGTTCCGTATTTTTTAACTAACTATAGGAGGTTAAATTGTTATTTACCCTAAATAAAAACATGAACACGGATAGACACAACTTGTACCATTCGACTGAAAAATTAATGAGCCAAAAATTAAGTGTTACTAGTCCTTACCTCCGCAACAAGGCGTAACTAACAAAAATGCACCAGAGAGGACAATACATACATGGCCTCACTTGGCCCTTTTAATGCAGCTGCTCACAATAGAAGGTGCTCAGCTTGACAGCAGCAGTAAGATGACTGACTGGCATAAAAAATCCAGTGATTTCGGATGAAGCAGATACCTGAATTTTCAAATCCTTCTGCAAATGTTGCTGAAAGATCACAGGACAATCTACAACCAAAAACCATAAACTTTTCTAATCCAGAACATCTAGTATGAGCTTGTTTTGTAAATTACTCCAATCAAACAAATTCAATATAGAACACTTAATTTAACCAACACATATCGGTGCTCACATCTTTCTTATCTTGAGTATTACTAAAGAAAAGACGATAAAATACACTGCCATCATGTAACCAAACATTCCCTAACAAAAACACAAACACAAACAGCCATACCAAACCATTAGCTATATCTCTAGGCTTACATAGTATTTATGAATGATAAAAGAAAACTCAAATGCCTCCATTACAATTAGATGCCTTCTACCATTGGAAGAAGACATCCCTAAACTGATCAGACCTACAAGATCATGCATTGTTTTTTGTTTTTTCTTTTCGAGCGGGACAAGATCATGCTTTGTTAAGAATAACTTTTTCTGAAGGTTTATATACATATAGTTTGGGATCTACTTTTCTATTTCTACCCTAAATCTGTATATTTCTTTTCCCAGACTACTGATTCTGGGAAATCCAAAACTGCATCTAATCAGCAGGTTTTAAATTATGTGCAAATTACATGTTACAATTAATTTTACAAAAAAGCATACAGGCAGACAAAAATAGCAACCTATCAAATAGCTGCTCAAAAGTAATCCCATACAGAGGATACAGCTTCCACAAGATTCCATTTGACCTAGATTCATTACGTTAGGACCATCATTAGAATTCTTCATCAGCATTGAAGAAGCACCGATCAAAACCATGTCCAAATACTGAGCTTATAAGATTGGATGCTCTTAGTTCCCATGGAGGATATACATCTTCATTACCTAAACTCACATCTTTTATGTCCACCGAGAGAGCTCTTTATTATCAAAATAAAGAAGCCTTCTCATTCTCAAAACCATGTCACAGTGAAAAGGCAGTGCAGTTCGCCTATCCAAGTATGCTGGGCTAACAGTCATCCATGATAGAGCATGAAGTTCTGCTGCTACAGACTCGAGGATCAAATGAGTCTCTATTTCAAAATCTCTAGCCTCAGAGCTTAAATCCCTCCCTCCTTGCTTGACAATCCCCCTAATAATTTTTTCTTGGGTAATGTTATTACCTCCATAATAATCAACAAGACTGACAGAAAGGACCCGAAGGCCATTCTTCTTTGAGTGGCTCCTAGAGTCTTTCCTCATGGAAGATACAGCTTTGGATACCACAAATCCTGTGGAAAGGGGAACTGTAGAGCCTTTGCTGTGCAGGAGATGGGCGAGTGGTGGGGAATCGGCAATGAGGCATGTGGGAAGCTGCAGCGGAGTCGGAGGAAGGAAGCGCATGCTCGGTGAAGGTATTAGAATGTAAGAGGCAGATCTTGGTACCAAGAGACTTTACAGGAGTGAACCCTTCATGATAACCTGACACGTTCCCATTGCTGCTACCTTGAGTACCCCTGCAAATGATCCGATGATAGTGTCGACATGCATAAGCAACTCCTCTCTTGTACATACAATTTAAGGTAGAAGAGAAAAAACTTTTGAAGAGTGACAATTTCTACATATATTATTTCTGTCTCTTTTGAGGGGAAATGTGGGAACATCAGGAAGTTGGCATGAGTTAGACAATCTGACTTTACCACATCAATCTTATAGCGACAACTACATTTTTAGAAAACATCCCCAAAAAAATTCAAGTAAACTACTCCATGTGATGTATATATGCATTGAGCATCTCCTTAACATGGAAAGGTGTTCTAATATAGTTCCCAAGGAGAAGTGCTCAATGCTCACCCCAGGAAAGACTTGTGTCCGATGCCCTGTAAGCACGTGATTGGGCACAGTACGGGCTGTCAGACATAGACATGATGCTATGTTTCCTTGGTTAGGGTACAATGCGAATATGTTTCCGAGTGATCATTTTTACAAAATCCCCAGACCATGTTGACAATCAAACAATTGAATATTCAAATTGTTTGACATTCTTCCTTTATTTAATAGGATAAATGGTGATTCATGCAATACAAGCGTGTGCACTTGATTTCTTTTAAGTAATCAAGAAACAAAAGAAACATAATAAGAATGTCCTATCCATAACTGCATAAGAAAATTTGATTACCAGACAAAATTGTAGGTGAATTTTCTGCTAGCTACTTGACACATTTGAAAGACTAGATTTAGTTTAGGTCATCATAGAAAAAATATAAGATATTTTGTAAGTTAAAAAAAAGTAATAAAGCACCTTAATTACATGAACTTTAAAAGACGAATAAGGTAATTAATTATTTTGAAAACTATAGGTTCTACGGACCTTTTTTTATTTTGGCCTACAGATGTAAAATGAGGAAAATTTGCACAACTTAAATACCTAAATTCTTTGCCATGGTGAAATCTCCTAAAAATGTTAATCCATGCCAGATGATCAAACAACCATCGATGGTTGTCAATTAACATGTGCATGTGCATTTGTTATAGCATGAATTTATTTGCTTTCAACATGTAGGCATATTATGAAGATTTATATGGAATAAATGCAATAAAAGCATGTGTAAGTGGAATGAAGTAAAAAAGGGAAATTAAAAACTACCAGGAGATGTTGAATCAGCTTGAAAAATTAGATGTAAGGAATGATCAATTGAAATCGAGACGAAACTGATGCTTTGCACCCACTGCAGCAAACCCCTAGTTTGGTCTATGACTGGATGTCCACCCATTAGCTGCTTTCTACCAGAGGGTTGTCCCAAACCACCTTTCATGTAACCAGAAGCTTTTGAGTGAGGGCTGTACAAAGGACTAGGTGAAGAAGGAAGGGTTCTCTCTTGAATTAAACTCATCTCTTGTTCCTGCAAGGAAGTCCCATTACTACTTGCATGCATCCCATCAGGTGCTGATCGCCGTAATTGCAGGGGCCATTTTTTCACCTCGAACCCCCAACTGAATAGAGTGCTTTCTGCCATTCTGTTTATAACGATCATTTGATGTTTAGCAAAAGGAACACAAATACCAAATTGACAAGGTAATAGAAAACAACTACAACCAACTGCATCTCTCGTTACTTTTCCCAAATTGTTGACCAAAAATGATAATCGCAAGTGGCTGCTTAATTTCTATGCCAGCTTACAAGCAAAAAGTGTAGTATTTCAAAGGTAATGCATCATTATAAAAAGAGTGTCATTTTAATGAAAATATTGCTGCAATAGGAACACAGAAATCAGGCAGACACCCATTAAACCTTGCATCATAAAATAAAGAAAAACAAGAAATTATGACTCCTTTAAACAAAAATAACATGTAGAAGTTAGGATCATAAGATGATGGCAGGAAATCACATACCCTGGCACACAAGCCCATAGAAACATCCAATGCGTGTGATCATAAAGTCTCTAGGCTTGGCAACACCATTATCAGGAGAAGAGCATGCTTGAAGAATTTGACAGCCTTGCTGCAGCATTTAGACAAAAAGGGATTGCAAACCCTTTGTATCTTGCCTACTACTAATTCCACCAAAGGGGAAAATATGGCTGTCAAGCAATTCACCCCTAGAGTCAGTCCATATACATACTAGCCAATGCCAATCCTCAATCCATCCATAGCAACAATGTAAACTTGGAAGTGTCTTTTGATGGCCAGATCCAAATCCATCTGGCTCAGATCCATCAAGTTAGGAGTTTGATGCAACTTCTACACTTCCTGATGAAGCTGAACTATGCACAAAGTTTCCACTAATAAAATCATCAGACAAAGGCTTTGAAGATTCGGATAATAAATTAGTAAAAACTGTAGGTGAGACTCCATGCTCCAGAGAACCAGGTTCTGCAAGTATGAATAGTGGTTCAAACATGTAACGGATTTCATCTTGAGGAAGAAAATCGCCAGTTCTGTGTGGATCACAACCTAAGCCTCCAGCTCTTGATGATTGCCAAGAGTTATCCCAACTACCAGACCTCAAACTAGGATCAAGTTCACCTTCTCTTGGAAGGGAAGACCCTGTAATTCGAGGACCAATACACTCCTTCCACATCCCTGAAATCGGAGAAGTCGTTTGCATCATAACCGAATGAGATCTACCTGATATAGACGAAGATTGGACCACATCAGGGGCGGATCCTCGTGAAACTCTCCGAGCTTTATTATACACAGTAAAAGCAATATCTTTGAGAATGACAGGCTCACTGAGAGCTGGACTTGTGACTCTAAAAATCGCATCAACCGTCACAACTTGCAGTACCAATTTAGGAATACTAAATCCTGAAAGTGTTAAAACATTGGATATTGATGCTTCATCCACAGCAGCAGAGCAGCTTAATGCCTTCCCAACGTGATTGTGCATTATAGATCTCCTCTCTTTATCTGATGAAAGAATGATTGATCCAACAGCAATGGAAGATTCAACGACTGTTTGCAGAACTGCAATGGCCTCAGGGAAGGGACACACCACATAGATAACCTAACTCCGGAAAAAGAAAAATATAGGCGATTTGAGATCAGTTTGACAACAACAATTAACTAACTACCAATAAGGCATGATGCAAATGCCAATAATTAGAAAAAATATAACATTTCTAATATCAGTGTGGATATTATGGAGCATTTGGAGTAATCCTTGTAAATTTTATTTGTCAATGCAAGCAGGGAAATGTATAAAGAAAACAAGTTTGCATAATCAACCAACAATTTCTTTTGCCATGCCTCAGCAATTTAAACTAAGGGGGAATTACATCCCAATGGGACAGTTTTTTTTTTTTTTAAACACAAATATGGAGGGGTGCAAGCATTTTACTTGCACCTCATCACAGAATCACTTGCACCCCACATGTTTCTGTAATTTTTTTTCTTATTCCCACTGGGCTGTAATTCCCTCTTAAACTAATGGCTGTCGTCCTTAGACACTACAACATATAAAGCTGTCTCCTCATAGATGTTTTTTTATGTTGTCAACCAAGTCTACACCTGAAAACCTCTCAATCATTCATAATGACCCCCTTACCATTTGGCAAGGTGGGCTGATAAAGTAACATGTAATCTTCTTGCTTTTCATTCTCTTCTATCTTCTTATCTGTCTTGATTACCCTATTCTGAAATTGATCATCTTAATCACCAGGAAAGCTCTCTCTTCAAATTTTCCCCATTTTAGAAGGTTCGTACCAGTTTTAGTAAATGATTTCCAATATGAATATTTAGGAGGCTGAAGAAGCATCATGCATATTTTCACGAGAAAGGAACATGAAAGACACAACACGTCAATTGTTAATAGAACATACGCACATGCACACAGAAACACTTAACCTAAGTTATAAACCCAAAAAAGCCCTGTAATTGTCTTTTAAAAATCCTATTCTAGTTGGTGAAGGAAGTCTATGTATTGTGTGACACAATTCTAACCATAGGGCCATGTTTGACAAGTCGTATGGAGGCTTCCAATCCCCTGCAACCAGGATTAAAAAACATGTGGGGGCCCAATGGGACACATATTTTGTGATGTCTGCAAAAGCCTTGGGAATTAAGGTCTCATGGGACTACCAATCCAGCCAAATGGTGGGACTAACAATACCCCCATGGTATAGTTAATCCCACGGCCATAGGATTCATAGGATTAGCCTCATCACTCCATTCAATAGTCAAAAATAATTCTCCCTCTTATCCCTCCTATTGTTAAGTCACCAAGTGCCACAAAAGGTTAAACTACTCAGAAATGGGCCCAACAATGTATATCAAGTCATTCAACACATATAAGCTATCCTAATTAAACATAGTACAAAAACTCCCATAGCATTACTAATCCCATCTATTATCCTACATAATACTAAACTCGGCCATAATCGTATTGTTTTACAAATCCAGTTAAACCCCCAAGAACCTATATCTGTTATCAAACATGGCCTAGGTGTGATGCATATGAAATATAGGTGTTTATGTGATCCCTAGACTTTTCTTCTTCTTTTTAAATTTTTCTGCACTTTAAGTTTAAGCCTCTAAACTACAAACCTATATCTGTATTGAGTCCTATTCAACCCTCAAACATCATAGTTTCTTAACCCTATCATACAAAAAATACGTAACAGCCCCAAGTTATAGTTCACCAGGTACTATTCATAGCCCTAGAATAGTCCCAGAACAACCTAAAATTCAATATCTTCATTTCAAAACTCTACCCTTTGTTGCACCTATTGAAACCCTAAAATCCCCATATTTTACCACCCATCCAGCCAACAAAAACTAATTGAAATTAGTCCCAAATCCTAAGTTGTCCGCTGTTGTACATTGAGTTTGGGCTCACTACTAGTAGGAGAGTCTTCATCACACTTGTCATACATCAACTTCTCCTTACTCAAAATACATATAAAGCTAGTTAGAATAGAAACAAAACAAGAATAAATAAAGATAAATTTAACATTGATATTTGGAATCAATCAAGTATTGAGAACAATGCTCATTGATATGTAATATGATAGTGAATTTTGATCTTTAAATCTACAATTAAGGTGTGATTTGGGATGATCTAAATAAATGCACTTTTTGACTTTTTGTGAAATATGGGTTAGGTTTGAAGTGATGTGATAAAGAAGTGATATGACTTAAATAAGATGATGCGACTTAAATAGGATAGTGACTTTTTGACTTTTTTAAAGTACCCAAAACAAGGCCTAAATGAAGGTGAATGGTACTTGCTACACTTTTATGTTGATAGCAGTCGCCACTTACCATACAAGGACCACCATTTCCTTCTTTTGGGTTTGAGGCAAAGCATGAACCAAGTTTTAACGCTTTAAGAACCTTCGAAAGAGATTTCAGAAAGCTCGTTACATCCCAACCATTGGATAGAGATAGAAAATAATCACTGATTGAGCCAACAAGAGATGCAGTGTTGCTTTCTATCTTCATTGATTGAGGGCAGTCAAGTAGAACAAAACCCGATGATGACCATTTTCCAGAGTCTATCTCCATTTGGTTTCCCAAATTTTGAGGCAAATGAGTCCCCAGTTTGCATGTCTCATAAACTGGAAGAAACAACCGATGACAAAAGTTAGGCATAGTAAATACACATATATGCAACTGATACGTCTACACACAGACACTAGATAATAAAGACATTCTATTATTGAGCTAGAAGCATGAATTTATCAGAGCATACCACTGATTTGTATTACATGATCTACATGTGATGCAACTTAAAGAAAAGCTAGCACAAGTTTTATCAATCATCCCAAATGTTAAAAAATTAGGTGTGCATGTAATCCATAAGGTGCTAACTGTTTCAGCAAGAATGAAGACACATAGGCATGCAACAGCTTAAGGTGCAAGTGGAGTAGCAAGTAGCAGAACTCATAGAACAATCAGCAAATATTTACCATGCATTCCAAAAATAATGTTCAAGGCAAACGACTTGTGTAAGAACTTTTTAATAAGTAGAAAATGTCTACTTGGATCAAAACATCAACACATGAACAAAACAATTAAAATCATACTTCATACTTTTCCCTGTTTTCCCCTCGAGAGAAGTATCCCTAGCAACCGAGGAGACGTAAACACCATATCCCATGCATTCCCCTCCTTCCTCAAGGAGAACATTCAGTAGTTTCCATTCTCTGAAGACATGATGAAAATATCCATCATGCAAATTTAACCTATTTTTGGTTAAGACTTGACCCCTTAGACAAGATAGTGAAAGGACTATGGCATGGCCCTCTCTCTCCTTAAAGAAAAAAAAATATACCAAAATTTAATTTAGTCTACATACATTCAACCACTAATACTTAAGCACAAATGTAACTCTTTTATCACACTAACCAGTGCCAAGTTGCTGAAAAAAGTCCGCAGCAGCGGTAGTAAGGGGATCAATGTCGGGACATACAACATAGTAAGTCATCTGCAACATATAATGAAGAATTAGAAAAAATAAAAATAAAACATTGTAGAATCACTTGGGAAATAAAAAATGTTCAACACCACTTAGTAGGATCTCTTGAGTGGTGAATATAAAGAAATCATAATGAAAATGTGCCAAAAAATTGTTTTTCACAACTGGTTTTATATAACTTACAGGTTTTTGCAGAGCATATGGTTCAAGAGGAGCCTTTTCCCAGAGTTGCAGAGAGCTTGCTGACGTCTTGAGCCAATCATCCTGGTACCTATTGCACAAACCAATATTTTTCCTTATCCCATGTGCAATTACAGTAAACTCTTACAGAAAGAAGGCCATGTTACCAAACCATCAACATACACAACAAGAGATATGCAAGCAACAAGAAAGATGTAGAGCATAGAAGGAAGAAAAGGGTAAATCTGAAATTTCACATGGATTCCAACAAAATAAAGAATTACATGGAGCATATGTAGGGAATCTTCTAGTGGAGTTTAGGGTTAAGTTGAGTCTTCATTTTATGAAATTTATAGGTTAGTATGCTGCTGGATAGCTTCCTTTTCAGTTTTTATTAGGTTTTAGTAAAGTAATCTAAGGCAAATGTGTTTTAAAAAAATAATTTGGATAAGAGTTCTAGATGAAGCCTACGGATCTCATGTGTCAAGAATGTTATCGAATCATTACATGTGATTTTATTTAGGTCCAAAATGTTTGAATGGTCAGAATTTTATAGTTTTCAAGTATTAATCCTAGAAAAATTAGAAAAAGTCCAGCAACCTATAAGTATCTATGTAATAATTCTAGTCAATAGATGAGTTACATTCAGAGAATTCATGTTTGAAACTGTGCGATGCATTACACAGACTCGAGTAATTTCCAAGGAATTCTAGACCGGATATACAAATGGTTCTTCTTCCTGCCACTAAACCAACAGGTTATTTTTCTCAGGGCACTATTTGCAGCCCCAAAACAGCACCTCTCAACTCCAAGACCTTGGCCTATTGAGCGCCAATTAACCCTAATAACTTTAGTGTTTGATTTTATACTTCAAAGCAGCAAATTAGCTATTATCCATCAAACCAAGCCAATTTTCACCCTTTTCCATTTAGAAAGACTAGAAGCTTTCTCCTAAGGTCCTACCTAATATAGCCCTAACCCTAAAATCTTCACAAATCCAACCATAGGCAACACGACATAGGTTTCCTCAAGCAATATTCTGTCATGGAAACCATCATTCAATACTCTCCCAATTAACATTATCAATTAAATGGTAACCACTCAGAAAATTAAGTCATCATATAAATCATAACAACTTTTTCTAAATTATTCCTGCAGTTGTAGCTTTTTATAGAAACTACGGGACTTACCTAGTCCTGTTTTGCCTGCAGACACTCATGAATCATTCTTTTTTTTGTTCTTTTTTTTTTTTTTTGATAAATGAGTATGTGGACTTTATTGAGAAAGCAACAAGATGATCCAAAGAATACAAAAACCCCAAAGGGGACAAAACACACCCTTTAACCCATAACCTCATCCAAAAACTCTAAAAAACCAAACATATCCGGATCAGTTTTCATCTCTAACCAACTATACAAAACAGCCAGAAGACACTCATGAATCATTTTTATTTCTTCAAAACCACGTGGGGGCTTTTTGGCTATTTTTTAAAGTCGGTAAAGTGCTCCAAGGTCAAACCACAAAGGGGTAAAATGGAGTTTGCCCCTTTATATACTTAATAAATGTCATCAGTTACAACTATTTCTAAAATTTGGATTACTATCATCAAATTTCCATGAAGATAGACATTGTAGTTTCATTCATTAAAGGAGTTTTTGTCTTTCACATTCAAAAGACTGCATGAAGTCTTCTAATAAACTTTAACCGAGTGTCATTATCATATATCAATTGTAATGTCCAACTTCTACTTTTGTCATCTATAAATAGCATACTAGTTGCATTCTCTTTTACTATATAGTGAGAAAACAAAAATGTTCAATTAATTCTTGCATCTTGACAAATTTGTAAAAATTGAAAATTAAAAGTATCATTAAAACAATGGTCAGTATGTGTAAATCCCAACTATAGGACTTTCATGATCACAATGCATACCCCACGAGTATAGCAGGCAATGGTAGTACAAACAGGGTTGGCCTAAGACGGAAACCCAGCTGCTGCTCTGACTCTGATGCACAGCTTTCTTGGCTTGATCTTCTTTGGCTTATCTCATCCACCCTAGCTCCATCTGTGGCAGCAATGGACCAACTGTTAGTACATCGAAAATGTACAATATCATTCTATAATTTAAGCAAATGCATACCCTTGAGGCATGAAGAACCAACAACAGAAGATTGGGATGGGCTTAGTGATTCCCCAACAGATAAAGTTACAGTATTTGAAGAATCTCTACATTCACCTCCTGTGAGTTCAGCGGAAAATCCATCACCCATGGTTCCTGCATCTCCTGATTGACTGCGGCCTTTGCACCAATCAGTGACAGACAATGGGCCATCCAAAGGGCCAAAAGCAGATCTCAAGGCTGTTTTAATGTCCGATTGCAGCAGACCAACAACAGATGATACATGAACCTGAAAAATCAAGTTACTCTGCATAAGAACTATTGCATCATAAAAGCTTCTCAGCGTGTGATGGGCAGGTGGGAGGGTGTGTATTTAGGGGGAGAAGCATGCTTACGTCAGCTAAAAGTGGATCCACTAGCTCCACACCAGCAATATCCAGTGAGTGACATGAAGCCAAACTTCCTCCACAACCTGCATGGACCATAGAAGGTCCACAAGAAAATCCGCGCCTCCACTGCTCTTGTAATGCAAGCCAACCGTAAGGGCCATCACCACAATCAGCATCAAGCGCCACATCAACAAATGAGGTAGCTTGTTGGACAAGTAATGCCAAGCCATCAAGGAATTCCTGAAGTGGTTGCCTCATCCCGTACGAAAGCATACCTTCCTCGTTGGACAAATGGGGTGGTAAGGGCGGGCAAATTTCCATACTTGGTGACATATTAGGCTTTGCACCTTTAGGAACTCCAACAGAGCGCCCCACACCTCCAGGAGCATGAAGTGGACCGTCTAGCAGTCCTCCATCAATATCACCAGCTATTCTAACTGGTATAGATTCTTTCTTTTTCACCTCGTACTTGGCAAAAACATTGTCCGTAGTGGTGCTTGGTTCACCATGCAGTTGATTCTGAACTGCACTTCCAGTTAACCTACTCAAGCCCATAGGCAGAAGGCTGCTAGAAGATAACAGGGTATGTCGAATCCTGCACATTGAAGCTTGGAACATAATGCATTCAACCTCAGTTGCAAGCAAAGTTCTCGTAGACATGAGAAAATTTTCTGCTCCAAATGTTGCTTCATTCATTTTCTTCTGAACGGAATTGACAGCATTTGTAGAATTGAAACCAGGGAATGAAGACGGCGCTGCCACATCATGTTTAGAAACACCATTGTTGCAAGCAAATATCCTTTTTTCATGCTGCTCTTTCCTACTTTCAACAATAGTATAATATTTCTTTGAATGGAGAGTGGCACTTGAATCATGCCTGCTGGAACATGCTTTTGTATTTAAAGTCATGCCAGACTTCTCATCAGATCCATCTAAGCAAGGAGAGGAAGGTGGTGTTGCACAATATACATAACTTTTCGGGCTTGAACTCGCACTGTCAACTTTTCGAGATTTAGGAATGTATGGGCTCCTGAAAATTGGTGTTGAGAACTCACTAGTCGGGGTTTCAACAGCTCCATATTCTGGAGCAAATGTCATCAGTGCTTCAGCTTTCATTAAATGAACAAACTCACCCGTAGAGGATGCTGGAGTACAGTTAACTGCACCTGAAGACATGGGATTCTTTGGGGCTTCTTGACTTTTGCTAAGAGACTCCTCTGTCGCCACTGGAGGAGGATTAAACATATCAAAAGATGGAAAACCTACAGGCAAAAGCATCTGATCTGCAACATCCATAATCCCAGTACCAGGACTGCTACCCACATCTCCAGAATCCGGTACAGAAAACATAAGAGCCTGCGATTCAGCAGTTCCTGGGGGCTTCACCAAGTAATGGATCATAATTAGTTTCTTATGATAAATCATATCATTAGTAAAGGAAAACATTAATAAGAAAACAGGAAGCCAAACATCAAAGTAATGGAAGATATATAGTACAACTTACAAAGATGAAACAGCAGAGCAAAGAATTCAAAAGGAAAAATATTGAGGAACAGGATTCGGTACATTCATCAAGTGGAACTAAGTTGGCATGGGAAATTCAAATCAGAAAATTCAAAAATACACATCCTCAAAACAATAATGAAATGGGGGAAACCTATAAAGCCTTAAGAGTTGTATAAACACAGGCCATTAAGTATTGTAACATAAATTACAATATGTGCTACAGAAGATGTATTGTATATCAACCATGTAAGAACCTAGTAGAACATAATATCTGTTTAGAATCAACTATCCCAATTACTAGTAAGTTTCAAAAATTTTGATATCATGATTGATCATTTGTGGAAAATATCACCCAAGAGATAGAGAGAGGCAATTTACAAGCAATATAATTTTGGCTACCTACGATCCACAACCACAATTTTGTACAGATATTGAATAAAATAAAAAGTTGCCATCATTGCATCTGTAATGATAGGAATTACCTCCCCAAAAGGCAAAGCATCATTTTCAAAAAAGTCACCAAAATCACCAAACTCAGAGAGAAGTGCCTGGATATCCATGCAGACACCTCGGTCATCATCATCCCAATCCCAATGCGATCCAACATCATTTGCAACTCCAGTAATCGCTGAATTGTTAACTTCAACAGAACCATAATCAGACTGGTATGTATCTTGCATATGAGCATTTGCAACCGTACCAGCTTGACCAAAGGACCCAGCCATCCCTGTTCTAGGACGCTTGGAAACCTGCAGAGAGAATATGATATCTTATATGCCAACTGCCATAAATTATCACAAATAAAGAAGAATTAGAATGGAATAAAATACTCAATCCTGGCATTCAGATCAGAAAAAACATTCTTGTAAAACATCCTCCAAGTCCTTGGTCTTCCCTCAGTTACTCACATCACATATGGCATATGCTTCCTATCATATCATATAGACCTTTCTCACAAATAAAATTTCAGGTGAAAAAATGTTCAAGAAGACATCTCTCTTATGAATCCTACTGCTGGAACCATGTAAAAATACCACTATTCTCAATTCAATTAAACAATTTAACTTTTGCCTTAATAAGAGAGTGAACTACATCCATCACTTTTAAATATATATGGCAAACATATATATATGATTTATGGCATAAATTTGATACCCCTCTGCGGTGATTTTTCCAAAAAAATAAAAATTTAAGGTTGAAATTCCCAAAATTAACGCAAGACAACACATTCAAATTAAAATTAAGTAAATAACAATGCATGCACCCACATTTGCACAACTATATTAGTAAAAAGACACGAGTACACATCAAAAAATAAGATGTTGAAATTTTTTTCACGAATGTTAAAAAAAAAAAAAGTACCGATTTGGGGCCATCTATCTGCAACTGATCACTAGATAAACCTGACTGTCTACATGTTAAAGAATCAGCATCTGCCTCAAGCTCACCAGTTCCTGTGCTCATCTTGTAATCACTATCACTAGATGTGCTACTAATGCTGCTGATGCTACTGCTATTACTATTGTTACTACTATGATAATCATGTTGAGAGCGGATTCCATTGGGTATTATCCAAGATCCATCCACAGAATCTATCTCAGCGGCACTGTTGAAATCAAAATTGCAGTTAGAGAGGATGAAATGAAACTTCAGAGACCAATTCTCAACACCAACATAATTAACTATATAATGAACCACACACGAATGACCAACGAACAAACAGTGATACATAAATGCACTAACCAATGCATATAGACCGATGAACCAAATAATGATGGCCCTATCCAATTTTGCAGCCAGAATCTGCAAGATAACCACATCAATGTTAGATGTAACATACAAGTGAAGTTTAGACCCTCAACAAAATAACAGGCAGTTTCACCAGTAGACCGACCACAAAAGGATTCTTCAATACATTGAACCTCAAATGGTGTTGGTACCAAAAGGCATCAGACAACTCAACCTTTTAGTCTACCCTCACAGACAGATCAACCAGGGAAGGGAGAGGGGTCCATGAGAAGCCCAAAGTGGATAGCCAAACTGAATCCTGTATCATTGGCCTAAGCTTCATTTGATCAGTCCAATTAGATTGGATCCACCTGTTCTCCCCAATTTACTCACCTGCCCTCATCTAGGCAAAGCTATAAGACACTGCATTGTTTATTGGTATAAAACGCAACAAAAGGCATGCAGTAATATATATATACCTTTTCAGAGAAGACCTAGCAAATGACGTCTGCAAAACTGGAACAAGCACTGCCTCTGTTGGGTAGATGAATTTCCTTTCACAAACTGAAAATTGATCTGGCGACCCCTTCTGAACACCACTTATCACAGCAGAAGATTCAGTCATATGATGCTTGGGAAAATTCTTTTTCAAATTTGAGTTCTGTTGCAGTGGCTTGTCATTTCCAGTAGCAGGGCAACCAAGGGTAACTTCAACGTAACAACTTTGCCCTCTGAGCTGGCAACCAGAAACTTGTGAAACATGGCCTGGCAGACCTACGATTCCATTTGAAGTCCTAAACTTGTTGGAACTGTTCAACCATGTGAATAAAGCGAAGAAACAAAGATCAACACAAGCTTCGTACTTAAACAAGATGAGTAATTTATTTGACATGAACAAGAAGTCGTATGTAAGTGCATCAAACAAAATATATTTATGATAAGAGAATAATACAACCTTAAATAGACTTGCTTCACAAGGTCACTTGGACAACATCCAGTAACCCTACCACGCATTCCATGAGGTGAGACAATTACTGCAGAAACAGACAGTAAAAAGTGAAATCACTACAAGATTGAATGGCAGTAAAGTTTCCATACAAAGAATCTTTTAATCACAGAAATGATTAAAATTAGTAGGTACGTAACTAACATGCTGAGAGAGCAACAACAAGATCAACTCCCATTGTCGGAACATAAGAATTAGCATTTAAGAGCATCGTGAGCTAAAGCGCTAAAACCCTATGAAACTAACAGACAATGGAAGTTGATGCATCAAGTACCAAAACCACACCAACACTTACTTTCATCCAACAATGTTTCTTAAGTTTGGTCTAACCTATAGTTACGAGGAAACTCTCTTTGAAAGGGAAAATGCATACAGAAGCGCATTTCTAATATGGTTATGATACTATTATGAAAATTACGGGTAAACTCCAAAGAAACGAGGGAGAATCTGGAAAACGCTACAGTAACTACTCCAAAGAACCTTACAATTATAATAAATTTCATAATTATTTCCATAAATGATTCTCATTTGTTTCCTTATTGTTTCTCCTTATGTGTCAATTTTAGCATCTGATATGTTCTATTAAAGTATCTATTCAAGTATTGATATAAGTTTAAATTTTCCAGGAAGCTTTTTTAATGCTCCCTTTCCAGTTTGAAAAAGGTTTTTGCTAGAATTCCTATTAGATTTCCCTTTGATTTGTAATTGCTTACCTACTTCCAATCTCCTACATATTTTTAGGCTGTATTTCCCACTTTTGTTTCTCCTATTGTTTCCCATTTCTCATATTTGATCTAACCCACTAACCAGTGAGATTTTTGACAAAGTAATGCCAAGTATGAAATTAAACATCAAATAACAAAGGGAAAAACAGAAGGGAAAAAAAAACAAAAACAAACAAACAAACATAACAAAAACAAAAACAAAAAAATCTGAAACATGGGCTTCTGACACCCAATTCAAGGTAAGTTTTCCATAAATCATAAGAATCATGTCACCAAACCTTGTATTATCACAAGGGTCATCTAGTTATTCAACTTGGACCAAACAACTCATTGAAGCAGTCATTGTTTTGTTACACATCCTGTCCTCAACTGCTCACTCGCTCCCCTACCCCCTCCAGGTTACCCAAAACAGAACAAAAACAATAAAAATTAAATTAAAAAAACAAATAAGTACCAAATGCACTCATTTTTACAATATTATTATCCCTCACATAGTCACTAAACCATCTCAACATCCTTATGATACAAGTCCTCATTTATAGACTACCAAATTCCTCAACGACATGACATTTTATATCATAAAGTGGTATGGTCCAAGTGATTGCATTATTCAACAATCCCTTCCAATGCTACAGAATTAGCTCAAACAGATTAGTGCATGATATGGTCCAAGTACGAGAGCAGCTAGTCTCGTATGTGCGCTTGTGTGACGATTAGGCATGCTTCAAGTTCATGAATCCCAGCACCGCAGACTGATAGGATCAACATTGGGGTTGACGGGTAGTGGTCTTTTTTATGACCAAGCCAGATCATAGTGCACCAGCCCAACTTCATGGCCAGGATACGACCTTCTCTAATTTCAAATCAATAGCAACCCCCCCCCCAACCCCCACCCCAAAAAAAAAAAAAAAAAATCTTCCCTCCCAAATTCTGTATCAAAAACTACCTGTCTAATTAGTATTTATTTTATGCCATGACACAAAAACTAAATATAAAAAGTAAAAAATAAAAAAGAGTCAGAAAAATTAGCTGACAGAGTCATAAAAAAAATTCTACCGACCAAGAACTATGTGTTCAAACAAAAGTTCACATGACAATACCAACTAGCATACACAGAAACCAACCTGGAAGACTGTCACCAGAGTAACTAGAAGAATGATTCAATATTTTCTCCATGTCACCACTTGAAAGTGCCCGGATATGCCTAAACACAAGTAGAACAAATGCAAATTAATTCACCAATTATAGCATAAATGTTTATCAACCTCAAATACAAATAGATGCTATGCCATTATGACCAATAAAAGGTATGAAAATTTCACGAACTTTGCAGATATTATAACGTGGACAAATATTGCCTCTTCAGTGGCAGCAAAAATGAACTCAACCACAGGCTGGCCTCTCCTACAAGATTACCAACTATTAATTAGCTAAAATCAGAAGCCAAAGTGATTAATACAATAGAAACCAAACTTCATCACAAAATCATCAAAAAAAAAATGAAAAGGGTCATAATGACATCAAAAAAGGACCATAATTCCACCAAATCCAAAAATAAAGTAAGGATACCTGAACACAACCCCAGATTAATACATTGAACAAATAAATGAAGTCGTTGTCCTTGATAGTAATTGAAAATAAGCTTAAAAACTACGTGTAAATTAAGAAAAAGAATAAAATGTTTTCCAAAAACAAGAGACGGCAATGATGTATAAATGTTAAAATTACTAAACTAAGTACAGAATCCTCCATACCTGTGCTTCTATGAAATCTATTGGAAGGAGAGAGAAAAACACAAATATGCACATCAATGGGAAAATTTCCCCAAACAACACGCAAAGAAATGCAAATAAATCAATAGGATCCGAACTCTTTCTTTAGAATGATTCATATGGAACCACCATCATTACATTTCCCCAATTAAATTTTCTCTATTGGACACCTCAAACTCAGACTTAAACAGGCATGCCCCTTTCTTTTCATACCAACCAAGAGAGAAAAAACACCAAAGGAAATTGGTTTTTGGTGCCTTTGTGTTTGATGTTCATAATTTGAGACAAGTGAGACAGAAGGAATTTTCATGGAAAGGAAGTTCCACTTTCAAAATTGAAAAATAGATTCCTATCCCTTTCGTACAGTTAATTCTTGGGCATTAATGATCCATCCTTGAACTAATTTTTGGATTTTGTAGAGATTTTTTAGTAAGTATTATGCATCATATGTCTAGAAGTTTTGTTGTTCTTGTTATATGATGTATATGGGTGGCACCCGCTTGGTTCCTCTTCCCAAATAAATAAAATCCCAAAAGGGAGCTCATGCCATGCAAGCATCAGATATTGCGTTAGTTAAAGACACACGATTTGGGTACACTGAAATCTTCAGCAAGGTCGTGGGACTTTGGGGTCTTGTGATTAGATGGCTAGAGACAGAGGTGTCACTCAGCATCTCGCCCCCACGAGTGTCACAAACTTAAGTCAACCTTAATGAGAGGGAGACTGCGCCACTAGGGTAGTGTACGAAGACTGGTGGACAAAAACAAATCCAACAAACTTATACGATCTGACACATAAGGTAGCATATTTTGATTGAGGGGTGAACAGAAAATAAGCTAGCATAACCCCCCCCCCCCCCCCCAACCACAAAAAAATAAATAAATAAATAAAATAAATGGGAGGTATGAGATTTCTACAACCCTAGAGAGCTCATCCCTGAGCTCCATCGTTTGTGCATTTGCTCACATCATGGTGCTCTCTCTCTCTCTCTCACCCAGATATTCCATTTGTCCTTGGCATCCATGACATGTGGTTCCACACTCCAATGACCCTCTGTCACCCAGTCAGCACTACCTACAATAGCAAGTCCAAATAACATGCTCTTTGCTCATTTTTCTTATAACACTGTCATCGTGTCTCAATAAGAACCAGTTGATCAGTCCATATCTTTCCAAATCTAACCCACAAGTTAATCCTTTTCCACTCTTGCAATCCCTAAACATTTCGGTACCGTTTGGTTTAGTTTTTAAATTAACATTTGGATCAAAAAATCAAAGACCATGTTTGATTTATCAATTTTCAAAATTGTTTGGGACACGGCCGGGACACGCGTGTCCAAATCTGGACACGCCATGGGATCATCTTCTGAGGGATTCGATCATCGATCACTAAGGGCTTTGTCTCTTGAGGACTTCGATCGTCTTCGTCTCTGTTCTCTCTCTCTCTCTCTCTCTCTCTCTCTCTCTCTCTCTCTCTCTCTCTCTCTCTCTCTCTCTCTCTCTGTTTGCATATAATTTACTTTATATAAGATAATTGTTCATATATAATAAAAGAGAGAGAGGGAGAACAGTGACGATCCCAAGCCTGGGTAAAGGAGAAAGGTTGTGTGTTAGATAGCCGACAACCAACACGTAAAAAACCCGCTCGGATCTCTCATGACAATGAATCCTACTTTGAATCATTTAAATGCTAGGTCGTTCCCCTCAAGTAACGCGTTACTTTGCCTCCGGTGTTTCAAAAAGTGAGCAAAGGCGCCAGATCGGCCTGGTGCGATAAAAAAATGGGCAAAGGTTCCTGTGTTTTTCTGAACGAGCGCAAGTAAAAAAACTAGTCCAAGACCATAGGTTTAGGGTAGCCACTTGGAATATAAGAACCTTAACTGGTAAGACGATGGAATTGGTAGATGTTATGATTAGGAGGAGAGTTAGTATAGCTTGCATACAAGAAACTAAGTGTACAGGTGAGAAAGTTAGGGAAATTGAGGATACCGATTTTAAACTGTATTATAGTGATAAGGATAGACGCAGGAATAGGGTAGGAATCATAATTGTCAGGGATTTTGTGAAGAATATAGTTGCCGTCATTAGGAAAGAGAATAGGATTATGTTAGTTAAACCAAGTATTGGAGGGAATATAGTGAATGTTATTAATGCATATGCCCCTCAAGTAGGATTAGATGATCACACTATGAGGGATTTTAGGGAGCAAATGGATGAGATCTTACATGAGACACCCGTAAGAGAGAACCAATTTATAAGTGGAGATTTTAATGGCCATGTAGGCATAGATAAACTAGGCTATGAAAGGGTGCATGATGGATACGACTTTGGTGACAAAAATGAGACTGAAGAGAGTATCTTAGATTTTGCGTTTGCTTCTAACTTGGTGGTGGCCAATACTATGTATAAGAAGAGGAAGAAGCATTTCATAACCGTTAAAAGTGGGTCAATTAAAAGCCAAATAGATTACTTCTTAGTGAGAAAAGTAGACCGCCTAAAATGAAATGATTGTAAGGTGATTCCTGGAGAGAGCCTAGCCTCTCAACATAGGATTTTGGTACTGAATTTATATTTTAAAGGGCAATACCAAGCTAAGAAGGATGGTGGGCGTCGTAGAACAAGATGGTGGGACCTAAAAAGGGATAAATTAAAAATATTTAAAAATAGAATGGATAAGGAAGGTACTTGGGACTTGGAAGATGATGCTAACACTGTGAAACTCGATGACCAATTGTATAAGGAGAATCTCAAGGGAAGTGCTTGGAGAGTCGAAAGAAACGATACCCAGCTCTAAAAAAATTTGGTGGTGGAGGAAAGAGGTTCAAGTAGTAATTAAGGCAAAAAAAGAGTACTTTAAAAGTGGCAGAAGGATAGAACTAAGAAAAACCTTAAGAGCTATAGATTGGCTAATAAGGAGGTCAAAAAAGTAGTGAAGAAGGATAAGTTGAAAGCTTATGATGACATATACACTAGACTAGGGCCCTGTTTGGTAGGGCTTATTTCCAGCTTATTTCAACTTTTAGCTTAATTTAAGTTATTTTGATGTGTTTAGTTCAGCTTATCAATACAACTTATAGCTTTTTGTAAGTCAAAAATCAACTTATTATTTGAGTGGGGGAGGAGAAGCTTAATTTATAAGTCAAAAATCACAGTTATAAGCTATAAGCTGTTAAATTATAAGCTATAATCACTTTCCCACAGCTCTACCAAACGGGGCCTAGATAGTAAGGAGGGAGAGAAGATGATATACAAACTTGCTAAGATACAGGAGAAGAAAACAAGAGATTTTAATCAAATTAAGTGCATCAAGAGTGAGGATTCTAAAATATTGGTGAAGGATGAAGAGATTAAGGAAAGATGAAATAACTATTTTGAGAAACTATTAAATGAGAAATATGAAGGTACGTCAATAGGGAAAAAATAGTCAGTAATATGATAAACCAAACTATAGATTTTATCATAAGATTAGGAACTTTGAAGTGGAGATTGCACTTAAGAAGATGAAATCAAATAAGGCTTTAGGCTCCGATGATATCCTTATTGAAGCTTGGAAGTGTATGGGTACAACGAGAGCTGCTTGGTTGACTAAGTTGTTTAGCAAAATTTTGTTGACTAGGAACATGCCTGATTAATGGAGGAAAGAGTATTTTAGTGCCAATCTATAAGAATAAAGGAAATGTCCAGAATTGCAACAACTATAGAGGAATCAAGCTAATATGTCATATAATGAAAGTGTGGAAGAATGTGATGGAACGCCAATTGCGAGATATAACAGAGGTGTCAAAGAATCAATTTAGATTTATACTTGGCAGGTCAACAATGGAAGCGATCTATCTTTTGAGGAGAATAATAGAAAAGTATAAAGAAAAGAAAAGAGACATTCATATGGTGTTTATCGACCTTGAGAAAACATATGATAGAGTGCCTCGAGATATAATATGACGGGTGTTAGAGAAGAAAAGAGTGACAAAAAGTTACATTTATGTGATTAGGGACATGTATGAAGGGGTGGTGACCACTATTAGATCGCCTGCTGGAGAGACAAATGAATTTTCTATCACTATAGGGTTACACCAAGGATCTACCTTAAGTCCTTATCTTTTTGCTTTAGTTATGGATGAGTTGACGACAAATATTTAGGATGACGTGCCATGGCGTATACTTTTTGCAAACGATATCGTGCTAGTGGATGAAACTAGAGAAAAAGTTAATACAAAGTTGAAAATTTGGAGAAAAACACTTGAATTTAAAGAATTCCGGATAAACAGAACTAAAACAGAGCACATAAAGTGTAAATTTAGTAACACTAACAATGAAAGCAGAGGAGAAGTGAAGATTGAGAACCAAGAACTACCTAAGAATGAACATTTTCATTATTTAGGGTCAATTATCACAACAACGTGGGAGATTAATGCGGACGTAGCCCATAGGATTAAGGCGGGATGGTGTAAATAAAGAAGTGCGTCTGGGATACTGCGCGACAAACGAATACCCACTAGACTAATAGGTAAGTTCTATAAAACGGCTATTAGACCAACGATGTTGTATGAGATGGAGTGATGGACAACCAATAAACAATATGTAGATAAGATGAGTGTAACTGAGATGAGGATGCTAAAGTGGATGTGTGACAAGACTAGACAAAACAGAATTAGGAATGAGTGTATTTGGAAATGGGTAAGAGTAGCACCGATAGAAGAAAAGTTAAGAGAGAATCGATTGAGATGGTTTGGTCATATTCAACGGAGACCAACAGAGACAGTAGTGAAGAGATATGATACAGTGACAGTGAATGGAAATGTTAAAGGACCAGATAGGCCTAGATTAACATTGTCTAGCGTTGTAAATAAAGATATAGATCTACTTAATTTGACTAACGAAATGGCCTTTGATAAAGTCGTGTGGAAAAGAAGGATTTATGTAACCGACCCCATTTGATGGGACTTAAGACTTCGTTTTGTTTGGTTTGGTTTGGTTATATAATATATATAATAAAATTTATAAATTATAATTTTTATCACGTAAAATAAAATATCTAATTGTTATTTCTTAAAATATCATATATAATAATAATTTTGTAAATTATTATTTTTTAACTTTTTAATATGTTATAAATAAGATAAATCATCCAATTATTTAAAAGAAATCTAATTAACTCATATATAATAAAAAAAATTATAAAATAAAATATCTAATTTTTCTTTTTATTTATTTTAACATATTTTATTATTCCTTATTTGTTATATTTTTTATTTATAAAATATATACCAATTAAAAATAAAATATAAATTAACAATAACACATTATTTAAAAAATATAATAAATAAATAAAATAATTAATGTGTGTTAAAATAAAAATATTTATAAAAAAATTAAAAAAATTTGCTCCATGTCTCCATTTTTAGAAATTGCCGTGTCCCATGTGCAGGAGTGTCCGTGTCCGTATCCGTGCTTCATAGCTCAAAACTCTTTTCAAAAACTAAACCAAACATTTCTCATGTACCAGACAACCTCCAAAGCATACTGCCAAAACCTTGTCCTATGACAGCAAATACAACATTAAAATCAATAGCAAGAAATTTCCTGACAATAATCAGAGTTATCACCCTGTAAATAGCAAGCTGCTTTAAATTTTTTCCAGATCATGATATGAAGAAATGCCACAAGTCAGCACCCTATTGAATAACATTGGGCATAGTCTTGACCCCAGAACAAGAGTCAAAGTTTTTTATGTAGATTAGCACATGTCATGTGTACATATTAAATGTAGCATGCAGGTAGATGACATTAGAAGTACAAAAACTCAAACAATAATGAAATATTAAAATTCTGAACAATAGAAACCATCATAATTGATACTAAACCCCTTACACTCAAAATAAGACATCTATTAAAATAAACCTGTAAAGTTCTTCACTTTGTGAAAATGGACGGTATTTTGAAAATACATCACCAAATCTCATGTAGGAAAGTCCCAACAGGGCTCTGCCAATTCCAATAAATTTTTTGTCAATATGTGGCCATTGAAATAACTAAATAATGAATAACAACTCAGAAATGCACAAATATACCTTTCTATACGATTCCTTATAGCCTGAGATAGAGCAGCTGCAACCTCTTCTGAGTCTCCAGGAGCCAACCAGAGCCCAGATGCAAGAACTTCCACCACAATTTTAAAAATAAATAAATGCTACAATTACTAACTCAGATATCTTTTTGAAAACTACATAAGGTACTTGATGCAAAGAAGCTCAAGGAATGTTAAATTCAAAGAAGCAATGATATTAGGACATTGGCATGATTTCATAGAGAAACTGATAGGAATTTTATATAATTATGTTTCTTGTATTATTAGAGTATTATTTTATGATTATTTTTATGTTTTGTAGGATTTTTAGGTCAAGGGTATTTTGATAATTTTCATTATTGTTGTCATGGGCTGCAAAAGTGCGATGGGTTGTCTTGTGGGTCAAGTTATTTAATTATATTTTATTTATGTTTCTTATTTAGTCTTAAATTAGTTTTAGAAGTCAAAAATATTATAATAGTTTCTTTTTTTGGTTCCAATTGATTTAGGAAGTCTCCTAATTCTATATAAAGCCATGTAATGCTTATAATTCAATAGAGTTTATATTTTAGAGAATTTTTCAAAGCTTTTGAAACTTGGATTGTGTGATGCAACCCTAACCCCTAGGTGTGATGCCTAAGGGATTCTATGAGTGATTCCTAGGCCTATTTTCTTCTTCTCCTCCTTTCTTTCTTAAATTTCAGCACTTTCACCGCCCCAGAACAGCCCTTACAGCGCTGTCCCTATTCGTCCTACATCAGTACTTGATACAACTGAATGGAAAAAATGCAGTCCTCCCCAAAAAAAATATATAAAGCTTGGTAAAATTAATTTGAGTCGAGTGGAGGAGTGTAATTCTATAATTAAATAACATGAAGAAGTTTTGAAACAATTCAGAAATAAAAGAAACTTTTATAAAAATAAAAACAGAAAATCCAAAAATAATCTATAATTTTATTTGAAGTTATGAGGACAAATATACCTCTTAATCTAGATACAGCAGCCTGAGCAGACTCTACAACTGATGAATTACGGCCAGGGAGAAAAAGCCAGAGCTTAAGTTTCTCATCTGTGCATTTCATACAAGCAATCAGTAGTTAGAGATCTAGAGCCTTGAGATGGTAGCATGTCTTAAACCACCACTTATAATGTTTACCGGGGTTGTGGAGGCCCTGAGATGGATCCCAGGGTCCAACAAAAGAATTGGTCCATGTGCTGAGAAATCCCTCCTTCTGCAGCTGGATATGGGATGAAAGCACCGCTAGAGTAGCAGCATCTCTCTGCTCCAGTTTCGCACTGCCCAAATAGCAAGAAAATTCTAGTTTTAACAGTGAACTAAAAATGTATCAAAGCATATATTTCTAATTCCACGTTAAGAAAAATATTCAATAAGACTTGAAAATGTCATATTGTCCGAAAATCAAACCTTTTATCAGGCAAAGGGTTGAGATCAGACTCATGAGGGAGAAACTGAAACCACGATACCTGATGAAAACCTCCCTGTAGAATTGGTCAATATGAAAAGCAAAAATAATGAATAGAAGTTGGCGAAAGCAATAACCAAGCGCCCACATCAGTGGGTCACAGCATGCATAATAAAAATAAAGTCAGACCAAATTAACAGAATGAAACTATGCAGCAAGAAATACCCCAAACTTGCCTTAATCTCATACCCCACATATTGAAACTCTGACCTAACTTGCAATTCAGGTTCTTCAGGCCCCTCAAAAGGCCTGACTAAAAATCATCACGAAAAGAGCGAAAAAATAAGATAACTTTAGTGTTCTTGGTGCATAGCAGCCAACAAGAAATGGGGCAAATTTGGAATTTAACATGACGCAAACCTTGGACATTTTATAGCTATATTTAGGGTTAAATTTGAGTCTTGTTTTGTGTTCTATAGGTTAATTGATTACAGGTATAATTTTACTTTAGAGTTTAGTAGGCCTGTGTGAGTCAAGGCCAATATTTGCTGGACATGCCATGGGTTTTATTTTGGGCAAATTTATATTACCAGGTTATTTTATGTGGTTTAAATTAGGTCCAATTTATTAGTGTGTCCACCTAATTGACAAACAAGGCTTAGTTTGGTTATTTTTTAACTAATCAAAAAAATAGTCTAAAACATTCTAAATAGTTCTTAGTTTTCTAATTCAGAATATTAGTTCTAAAAATATGCAAGTGAACAAAATATAACAATTAACAGTTATCATGTCATGTTGTAGTAGTTGATCACTATGAGCCAAGTTCATTTGGGTTACACCCCCATGGCACAATACAATGAGTTTCTATACCTATCAGAAAGAAAATAAATATATAACTCACTAAAATCTATAGGATCCAATGTTATTTTTTAAAGAAAGGAAAAAGAAACATATAATAAACTTAGGCAAGGCAAGAATCATACAATTTTGAAGACATTTGTCCACATTACTTAAACACGCTGAAGCCCTCGTTGTGATGAATACTTGTCAACCCTCCAAATGTCGTAGCCTGGAACTTACATTGAAATCCTTGAGCATATCTCCATACCAGAAAATTGGATGTGCAATGTTAACTAGGCAGACCAACTGGAAACCAACTGGAAAAAGAAATCAAAGTCAATCATTATGCATTCCATTAAACATACTAGTATGTCAATGAAGAAGAAAGAATTTGCAAAAATTGTATTCATTTTTCTTTTTCCTTTTTATTTTTTATCGGCAACAAAAGAAGCTTTATTGACGAGGAAGCAAAAACAAACTACAAAGAACTGACAAGCTGTCCACTCCAAGAACCAAGGACCATTACATCAAAACAAATAACCACAAAAACCCTATACATCACAAACAAGTTTCCAACTCTAGAAATGAAAAAGAATGGGACCACTTTAAAAATGAGACAAAGAAGACACCCAAATCGACACCCAGTAACACACTTTGTCCCACAACACCTCAGCCTCCTTGAATTTGTCGTCAAAAATTCTTGCATTCCTTTCCAACCAAATGCCCCAAAAGATGGCAAAAACGACACACCTCCATAACACTTTTGCTCTCTTCTTAAGAATGAAAACCTTGGAACTCAAATAAGAGCAAATTAGCACGCTCCCCTGGGTATCCATTTTTCTTCCTTTTAATCTAAACACGTCAATTGGAATGTTTTTTCCTTTTTTATCCTATCTGCATAAATTCTTTTAAAATATTTACTTCAAAAAACAAATCTAAACTATCAATTTCAAAAAAAAAAAAATGTCATGTTTTAGAAAACTGGTGAGATTTAAAAGACTATGGATAATCTATTCTAAAAGATTCTTCAGTCGATTTTGTCGTCACATCATCGACATTCTCATCAAGCTATTTCTTTTGACAAATCACATGGTTTTCATGAAATATAAGTTCTATTTTTAGTTTATCTACAATCATTTAGATAAAATTACAGCAAATGTAAATTCATTTTCTCAGAAAAATAAATGAGCTCTTTTAATTTAGCAACATCAATACACTTGTCTTTTGATAGCAAAACTTTTACTAATTAAATTCATAGCGAAAAATATATCATACCAAATAGCCATGTCGAATAAGATTTAACTCACAATTTTCAATCTCATATATTGTTTAACAATTAGCTTTACTGCTTCGTTTTATGACCTTTAACCAGTTTTTGCTAACTAAAGCATCCCTTATTTTTACAGTTTGGATTATTATTGCACTCTAGTTGCTACTTTTTTCTAATGGTTGATAAAATGTCAAAGCATTACAGTATATAAGGCTTAGAAAAAATGGGGCTCTTATAATTGGGGGCCTTACGCAATGGCTTTCTGCTTAAGTCAGCCCTAGTTCTTTGCTAACAAATTCATGGTTAAACTTTTGCATTCCTATATTATGATGTTATTAATTTCCAAAATTCATACAATTCAAGCCAAATATATTACAATCTTAACCCATACATACTTATAGAAATATTGATTAAAGACCAGGATACAACTCATGAAACACATTACACATACAACTATAGATTCAAGAACTCAACACATATTAAGCCAAAATTTCTACTTTCTCCCACTATATTCCTAAAGCTAGAAATCATGGCTGAACAAGAAATTATAATGGTTAATTCTTCAATAACAACAAATTTTACAAAAAAAAACTAAGGTAATCTAAGACAAGAATTACATCATCAATATAGTATCTAAACAGATATATTTAGATATAAACACATACATCCAATACAAAAATTTAAGGATCATTTTTCGATTTGACTTAAAATTCATCAACTATCCATCATTGATCTCTCACAATTATATATATATATATATAATGGATGGAACCCCTCCAAAGCCCGCAATTTGGACCCAACCCTACAGAGTAAACCCTAGATACGTGCAACCACTTGCAAACCATAAGTATCAGATAAAAGGAGGTGTAAACTTTTGTATTTTATTAGAGAAATACTAATAATCAGGTTTTAAGAAGCATTTTGAGGAGCATTTTCCAATACGATTGTTGCCACTTTAATTCTTAGTTATAAGAAGCCAAGAGCTTCATCAACGCAAGTGATTTATAGCAGTTTGTAGACGTTTGTTCTCAACAATCTTCTCAATATCTTAAGATTGATTTGTTAAATTATAGCAGCAATTGACAGCAACTCTAGGGCATCCGATTGGAAGGCAAAATACATGATTTTTTGTTTGAGAGTATTCCAACCAACGAATTTGGAACTAACTAGTGCCTAGAATCTAGAAAGCTACAGCCATTTTTATCATCTCCAAAGGTTGGTTTTTCAGAGCCTTGAATTGGTGTACTCCAGATTTGCTATGCGCCGCGTCTGACCTCGTCAAGTTCAGGTATAAGTAATCCCAGATTTATTGTCGCAGACCCAAATCTTTCACCAAAGATGTATAAACTTGTTTGGATCCAACTCTACGAGCTTCAAAATAACGTTGTTCGGGAGGAGCTGAAGTTTCAATGTTATGGGTAGAAGATTCCTTAGTTGTACAACCTTAAATATTTTGAGAACCTCCTTTCTTAAAGAATGGATCAAGTATTTAATTTACCATGAATAACTTAACTACAATATATTCTCATTGAGTAACCTAAAGGCAATTAAAAATATTAATATAAATGTCTGCAATCCTATTTCATATCATCATAAATAATTATTATGAGGCTATATACCATCAATTTAATAGAAAATCTCTAAAAAAAATAATCCTATTAAAGTGGATCTACAGAAAAGGCAAATCAGGTCAGTTGTCTATGACTTAACGCCTTTCTGTTTGTAATTAATCACACCCCCTAGCCCAAAAATAAATAAAAAAACGTGTTTACAACCAACACCTTAATTTGTAAATTGACTAAAACAAGTATATTAATTCAAAATTCAAACCAATCCCCAAAATATTTACCCAAATCAACCAATTGACCAGAATAACTCTTTGCTTTCCTAAACACATATTTTGACCCCAAATAAATTGACTAAATTTTCCCATAAACAGTTTATACTCACAGGATATCATGAATACACCATTGGAAAACTTTAAGATGGGTTTTTCCCTAACCAATCACCTTATTAGCAGCCAAACCAAACAGAAAATGTGATGTAACAGTTATATATGAAAAATCAGTTACATCCTATGAACATACAACTTAAAAATTATTTCATATAAGTATACAAAACTAAAATGTAACAGAAAATGGAAGATGCAAGTGCATTATATGAGCCAAGTCAGTATATATTTAAATAAAACATACAAAAAAATCAACAATCATGTCCAAGTATCTTGCCCAACACAGCATCAGTGAGACCAGTAACATTAAGCAACAATTGAAGTGGAAAAAGAGAGAGAAAATGATAGAGGAAGAAATACCAGACAGCGATCGACGACCTCCGACAAAGCTTCGACCGAGTTCCGGCGAAGGGTTTTTCTTCTTCTCTCGGTTAGGGTTTGCTCTTCGACTTTTTCGCTTGTACAAATTGTTGTTTCGTCTTTCTGCTGCAGAGAAGTCTGTGTTATTTTATAATTACACTTTGACACCGCTAAAGGTTTTTGATTTTTCCTTTTTGACCCTAATCTCCACCTGTTTTACGAATCTTCCATAATTGGGTTTTTTTTTTTCTTTTTTTATTTTATGTTGAGACAAAAATAATTAAAATTTTAAATGCATCAATTACTTTTATATCCTTTTAATTCTAATCTTTGTGCGAAAATTGTTTTTACAAAATTTATAAGTTAACTAAAAATTTAAAAATAATATAATCAACGTGAAATTAAATTAAATTTTTATATAGAATCAATTACACTAACTTTTTTAGGTTTTGAAAAAATATAGTATGTCTCACAAATTTGACATAATTATATTAAATTTTTTAAAAATTTTAATTTACATAATATTTTAACCCTTTTTTATTAATAATTTAGAGTTATATGGATAAAAAATAAGTTATCATCCTTTTAACCTAACTACAAATGATTCTTTTATGTTTTTCTATTATCAATTATATTTTATTTTTTGTTTCCTATGTTGATTTCTTTTATAGTGAAATAAGTTATATTTTTATACAAAATGAAATCATTAATAATCTAAAAATAATATATATATAATACAATATACTTACGATTTGAAAAATCCTCTAGTTTAATTTAAATATATTGACATCTAAGTGTTAAAACAAATTTGAAAAATTTACACAAATAACTCTAAGGTTTAATCCTTACAACAAATTAAACTTTACATTTCTAATTTTATCAAATAAAATAAAGAGGGTCATTTACAACTCTACACCAAGCATAAGCAAAACAAGGAAAAGACTACAAGCCCAAAGGCGACACTTGGGCCTAATAACTCTATGAGATCAGAACATCAAACCCAAGTATGAGCTTGGGGCGAGCTAGTTTTTAATGGCCCAAACCGTGTGGGCCAAGCGTTTACTTGAACCAGAGAAGAACCACCAATGGACATGGAGACCAAGTGTGATCTTAAGCCCAATGGACTGAGTGATTTGAACTACGCAGCCCAAGTACAAACCTGGGCCGAGCATAGCTAAGGAGAATGACCAACTTGAATTAGGGTGCTGAACTAACTGTAAGAGCGTCCGATACAAACCAATCGTGCAAATTAACTCGCATCCAATACAAGGAATGAGCACTTGATCTGCCGCGAATAATGGAATTGCTTAACAAATTCTTTGCTCTTTCCATTGAGGAGCAACCTAACATTTCGGCTAAATGCTGGGCGGCAAAGAGAGAAACTTGGCGAGCAAGTCAAACGGTCCTTATAAAAGGTAACCTCACTCTCTTTGAGAGGGGATTGACCTCTTCACACTCTAAACTTACTCGTATATTCTACCTTCACCATACCAAATTCCAGGACTGACCTGACAGTCAGAGGAGTTTCCAACTAATCCCTGGTCGGGCAGCCTAACCTTTCGTTCCCTGGGTAGGCCTTCACCCATTGGTGCATCAGGGTTTGTCCACGAAGTTTCAGATTACTCTATTGCGCAAAGCGATGCGCACATAAGAGTAAGAACTTTTGAATTGTGCACAATTCTAACCATTTATGGTTATCCCGTTAACTAAAGTACAGGAGAAGATATAGTCTTTTTACATATTATTAGGGATAGTATTGTCGTTGTACATACACATTTTGCCACTGTGATTCCACTACCAATATATAGTGTCGTCTCTATTTCATTTCCTTCCCAACACTACCACAGTCTCTCCCATTTTTAACGCCAACCTTACTTCATCCCCATTTCTTTCTCAACATACTCCCAATCACTCACATTCTCAAGCCATTATGTTTATAACACCAACTTTATCTCCATCACCTTCATAATGCCAGTCATAAAATTACATTATCGTTCCAACACCAAGCCATCACTTCCTGTTCCAGCACCACTCTCATCATCTTTTATTTTCAATACTACTTCCATCGTTTTTTCATTCTTATTCCCACTTATTGCAATCATACTGAATCAACCACACAAAAAAAAAAAAAAAAAATCAAAAAAATCAACATAATCAAAGATAAAAGAGTATAGATTTAGTTTCACTAGTCATACGATTGATCCAATCTCATTAACATCACTAGTCGTTTGTCGATCATACTGGCGATCAAATCAACCTAGTGCTTAACTGTCATGGTCGATTCTTGTTATCAATCTCAATATAATGTCTCATTGTCATCGTTGATCCACGGGATCTATCATTAATCATGATATCATAGTTGGTTCCCAATGTCGATATTGATCTAGTGTCTCATTGTTGTTATCAATTAATGAAATCCATTGTCAATCAGGCCATTGTGGTCAATAGAAAGGAAATGAAGAGTGAAGGAGAATATGGTCGTGGAAAGAGGAAGAGGTGACATCACATTAGAATAGAGAGCAAAAGAACAATTAGCTATGTAAAAGAGGTGGTAAAGGAGAATAAAGTGATCAAAAGGAAATAAGAAGCTAGGCTAAAGAAGAAAAGGGGGGTATGGGTGCAATGCCGTGTAATCCACTCCATAGGTTTTGATAAATGATAACGGTGATATAGTTTGGTCGATTTCATTTAGGATTAACATTTAATTGAAAGAGCAAATGATAGTGTGCCATGTCTTGGGAAAAAAAAAAAATTGTTAGATAAGTTAACGGAACAAGGACAAATGGTTAAAATTGTACACGATTACAAATTTTAGGATTTTATTTGACAAATTAAAAAAAGCAGGATTTAATTTGCTATAAGAGTTAAAACTTGAGACTATTTATGTAATTCCTCCTAAAATTTTGTATAACAAATGCACCATTTCATGCATGTGGAGAAGTCCACTGTCCTCTCTTTCCTTTCAAGCATTGTTTTCATTCTATCATTGGGGGGAAAAGCAGTTTATTCAGTTTATAAGTATACATATGTTCCCTCAAATACCAACACAATATACACAAAAGATTGATGTTCTCAAATTTACATCTTTGATATATTGCTTCGAAACACAAGTAACACCTTCAGTTTTTTTCTGATATAGATACATACTACAAGAAAATACAAGAAAAAGAAAAAAGAAAAAAGAAACATGCAAGGAAAGTATGACAAACAAAAAGTGAAAACCCTCCTCACAATCCAAGCCAAGTTCATCCTTCTTGTTGGTTTGCCCACTCATACAAGTTTTAGCAGTCCACCGATGCAGACAATCTTGGCGAAGTCTCACCCAATGAGACAGATGCCAAGGATGATGCCCAAACCCGAGCACTTCTAGCTCCATCATGGAATTTTCTGGTTTTACACAGCTTCAGTTTGCACCAAACTCTCTTTACATCAATCAAGTAGAGAACACGCCCCAAAATCTGGCTCGACTCTCCAAAGATTCTCACGTTTAGATGTGGTACGAAAGTGGACCACAAAGCAATTACACGATATATTATCTCTGGGAAGAAATATAGGAGTACCCTGAAAAAGAGAAACATTACTGAGAAAACTAGGTAAGGTTCCCTCATCAATATTTCCTTTAAAGAGTTCCCTTTCCAAGAGTGAAGCAGTTTATGACCACTGTCTGAGTAGCTCCCTTGATCTTCAATCAAATCCACTACGGGGTCAAGTCCTGAAACAGAAAAAGGGAATGGAGCAAAGCCATAATTTAATTTACCTGAAAATAAAATGCTGAGCAAAACTGGAGAGCCAGTGTATATGTAATCATTCAATCGTACTCCATTTGATCTAAATCCCATTTAGGCTGTGTTTGAATCTAGAATTTGGGTAGAGATATGTGGAGAGAAAATGAAAGATGAGGAAAATGTGAATGAAATTTAACTTAGCTTATCTTTTCTTTTCCCTCCACAAATCCCTACCCAAATCCTATTTCAAACATAGCCTTCGTGAAGTCGTTAGGGAAAAGGAAACTGGCACAAGAAAAACGTGAAGGACACTACATTGGTTCATTTATATCCTAGGAGTACCTTTGAATGTTAAATTGTTTTGAAGGCAAAGAGACATCTTTATTGATATATAAAAATAAAACAACAAGACACCCCAATGGTTTTGTGGTCACAATTAAGTAATTTACTTGGAAGCACCACCTGTAGTTCTCTTATAGAAGTGCACAAAGGAATAGAGATCTTTTGGACCATGATGCTGCACCCTGGTCGTCCGCTTCACTATCAATATTGAGGGCAAGCTACGAATTCCATATCTCGAAAAAATACTGCAAAATTGCAGATGTGACACACAAATTAGGTAAGCAGAATTTATGAGAATGCCAAAATTATTAATGTTAACAGCAGGGTATGGAAAAGCAATGCTCTCATTCCCTCATGTATTTTTTTTTATTATTATTATTTTATGTTGATAAATAAAAGCCACTTTATTAGAACAGTATCAAGATTGGTTACTGCCTTGAATAGTCAGTTTTTATTGATCCTCCAGTGCATACCATATGTTAAATTACTGGTTTCTTAACTAATTCCAAAAACCCAAATCTACTTTGTGTTTAGGAATGAAAATTTCATGATGAAAAAAAAAAAATCCAAATCAAAATTTGATGGTTATCACACCACATAAGCAAATAATGATAAAATGGAATACAATAATAGAAAACCCACCTTGGCATGGCTGAAGATTGTTCAATGATTACATGTTTGATTTGAGGAAACATTGAACTGAGGGCAGCAAACTTGGTTTGAACAACACTTGAAAAAGGGCATCCAGAGGCGTAGAACAAAACAGCAGTATATACATGTGTATGACTAGAGCTAAAAGCTCTGTCAAGAGATTCCCCATCCATCTTCAAAGATAGCAAAATTAATTGTGAAAGTAAATAAATAACAAAATGAAATTACACACAAAAAAAAAAGAAAAAAAAAAAGAGTAGTCCAACAATCTGCATGTTGTCAAGTAGTTCAAGCAATTCATGTGGAAATCTCAAATCCATAATAGATTTAATTTTTATTTTTTTTTAAATAAAAACCACAACCCTTATAGTCATTGTTGTTACCAACTTACCTTAACAATTTGTTGATTCCTTGCCTATTTTTCTCTCTCAGGGTTCTCGAAGGGGAGTTATTACCATTGATGTCGTTTTTCAACACCTTCGTTGCAAATTTGCAACCAACTTTATATGATCATCACAATTTTGAGTTGAAGTTGGACACTTCAACTTCAACCATTTCGTGTTATAATAACTTGAGGCATAGTGTTGAAGATAAGATCATATGTCAAACATATTAGAGAACCCATGATTTGTTGATTTTTCTATTTTTTGATTTTTCACAAATCCCTACAGCTAAGGGATTTGGTTGGTATCTTCTACCCTCTCTCTCTACGCGATCTTGGCGGAACCACTTTAAACTCTATGTGTTCTTGTTGTTCTATTTTAGCATATCTAATATTTAACCCCCAAAAATTAAATAAATAAATAAATGTTAATGCAGAGACAGGAAAGAACAATCCTTGTATCATCTTTAAAAGTATGTCATGCTCAATTTACAGGTATAAAAGCTCATCAAATTTATGGAATCAAAACCAAATAATACACATAAACAGACACAAAATTAAAAACGAAAAAAGAAAACGAATGGAAATTGAAAGCTGATACCTCAAGAGGAGAATAAGAAGAGATCGTAACGGGGCATTGAAACTGTAGATCGTGGATAAACTTGCTGGATTGAGGACTACACCTTGATGTACATACAGACGCTGATGAAGACGAAGAAGCTACATATCGAATCGAAGACGCCGCTATGAACATACACATCAATACAACATATTTCTCCGATGCTGCCATTAAATTATCCTATCAATTATGCACCCCTTCTCCCTCTCTCTAAAATTCTAAGCCTTGTGGTGCGCAAATTCGGTATCTCTCTTTTCTACCAACGCAGCTTTTGCAAATTCGCTTGGCCACTTCTTCGTCTTCTTCGTGTACTGGTCCTAGGTTGTTTGACTAGCATCTTCAACAACAACGGTGACCCAAATTTTTCATGAAATTTGAGTAGGAAAAAAAGTTAATATTCTCAATTTGATACGATTTGTTCTAACTGTGCATAAAAGTGAAGCCATCGATCAATTGGTTGACCGGTCGATCGACCGACTGGTCGACCGATAAAGTAAATTTTGTTTTTTTTAAAACTCGTTTGAACCTTTTTAACAAGTTTGAACTTACCTATTCGAACGGGAACCAGTTGATCGGTTGGTCAATCGACCGGACAACTGATTGGTTGACCGGTTGGCCCATCTTAACGGTAATATACAGTGAAATGGTGAAATCTGGAGCCTGTTCTCACTTTGATAAATTTTTTATTCCATTCTCATTTTAATATCAATTTAGTAAAACTATTAGAACTCTAAAAAGTGATTTTTTCACCAAATTTTAAATCTAATATAAAATTTGATTCACCGTTAAAGATGTTCTAACACAATAATTTGAGTGATGTACAAAATACTTCCGTCCCTTTTGATTTAAGTTTTAAAATTACAATTTGTGTTTAGAGTTATGATTTAACTGTTTAATTGTAAGTTGAATTTTGAAACCAAAAAAATTATTTGATAATAAGTTTTAAAAAGTGTTTTGAAAAGTAATTTTAAATTTTGAATTTTGAATTTTGAAATTTTAAAGGTGTTGTGAGTTTTGAAAAGATTTTTAAGTCATATTTTGAATTTTAAGTTTTTAAATTTTGAATTCTATTTTTAATTTTTTGGATTTATTTTTTTTAAATATTAAAAATGTTTAAGATTAGTTTCTAATATGTTTATTTTTATTTTTAATATTGATGATGATCAGTAATGGGTGGTTATTTTTATTTTTATTTTTATTAAATTAGTTTTTATTTTTTCAAAAGTCAAATGTGACGATAATTTTGATATCATTATTAAACCAATCCATCAAATTAAAAAAAAAAAAACCAAAACTAAAAATATTTTATATATTAAATATATCGATTACACATTAAAATCTTAATAACCATCCATTACATGATCATCATCTAAAACACATAATAAAAATTAATTTGATAAAATTAATAAATAAATAAATGTCTAAAAGATTTATCAATTTTACATAATTTTATCTTTGGTGTGTAGAAATAATTTTAAAAAAATTAAAAATATTTTTTTGACATTTATTTTTGTTAAATTAGTTTATATTTTATTAAATTGACGATTTTGTCCTTGAAATTAAGCAATGGTATCTTCAATTATCTTTATTTAGAACAAGATTCAAAATGTAGGGTCAAATATGTCATAATTGAAAAGACAGAGACCAAAGTAACACGAGCGTGTAATTTGCCCTTAAATTTTTAAAAGATTTTGAGTTTTAAAAAGATTTTTAAGTTGTATTTTGAGTTTGAATTTTTAAATTTTAATATTTTGAATTTTTTTGAGTTGTTTTTTTTAAATATTAAAAAAAATGTTTAAGAAATTTTATTTTTTTATTTTAAATATAGTTTTTATTTATATATTTTCATTTTTTTTATTTTGTAAATATTTTTATTTTTTTATTTTAAACTCAAAATACAACTCCACACTTAAATCGTAACTAAACGCATAACTCAAAACTCAATTCAAAAATTATTTTCAAAACTTATAACTAAACACATAACTTGAATTTCTACACTACTTTCAAAACTTTACACTTAAATCGTAACTAAACACATAACCAAATCAAGTTTTAAGTTCTATCAAATGGGGTTGATAACATGAATCTTTTTTTTTCACTCGACTCTAAATCGTAACTGAAAAATCTAGAAATTTTATAGATATTGATTTGTGATTATCTATCAATTTTAAGCAGTAAATAGCAATCCCAAACAAACAATCAAAGACAAATTAACACAATGATTTAATATGGAAAAATCACAATTTGAACGCCTCCAATTGTGATAAAAAATCACGGGCAAAAGCCACAAAACAATCAAGTAAGAAGACATCAAGTAATTACACAAGTGTACTCTCAATTACGTAGCGAATTAACGCCAAAATCGAACTGACCCCTGTGTGCTTTTTGCAGTCCCGTCTTAACCTCAGAATTGTCTTGCCTAACATTGAATCCACAATATCGATATCGAATCACGACGATGAACCACTCCGGAATCCACCAAAGCTTCAGGCCCAAATTCCACGAAATCCATCAAATAACAACTCTCTCTTTTGTATTGAATAAATAAAACAATCATTTGATGTATATTTTTCCAACTAGATTTAAACTCAAACAAATATCAAAGAAACTAGTAAAGAAACTCCAGATATAAACCCTAATATCCAAGAAGAAGATCGGGAAGTTGTACCCTAAAATTGGACTGGAACACATATTTATAGAAAACAAATTCGCGATCTTCGCTCGATCGCAAAAATGGCCGCTCAAGCGGAGGAAAGTTCGTTTGAGCGTAAAATCTTAAATTCTAGTATTTTTGTAGACAGGTCAAACTTCTTGAACGAAACATTATTCACTCGAGCGCACAAGCAACTTCGAATGCATTTTTGCATTTTGCTTCGGGGACGTTGCCCCTCGACCCTCGCGAGCTGATTAGGCAGCTCGATTATCACGCCCCAAAATTTGGACAATTAAATATTAAATTATGACTAAACACCAATCAATATTCCATCATCCAAATCCTAGGGGTGAAACAAAATTTAAACATTCCCGTCTCCACAATGTTTAAATAAATTTTCATCATCAAAATATCACAAGAGATTAAAAAATAAAAAAAGCAACCAAACTATCTATCATAAATTTATAACTATCCAATACCTCACCATTAAGGTACCAACAACTAGTCAAAACAACTTAAATAATATAAAGTTACAAACTATGCAAAATTATCAAAATACCAAGGTCATAAAAAAATAAAAATAAATACATATACTAATACCAATCCTAAGCTTAAGAAAACAAAAGAAGTCCAAACGACATGTCCTACGATCATAGTTATTTATTGTCACCACCATAGCCTCAACTAATCCTGCAAAAGAAGCTCGACTGCGCTCAAACAGAACGCACTCGAGTTGCCAAGAGACAAAACATGTCAGTATACAAGTATACTGGCATGAGTACAAGATTTAACACTCACTTGTCCACCAGACACAAAACAAAAATACATTAAATTCTTTTACGTGACAAGACAAGTAGTTTCAACCACACCGAGACGAATGGGTAGTTTCCTGAGATACGGTGACATTTAGCTTCTTATCCATACACAACAAAATATAAATTGAGTATAAAATAAATAAAATAAAAATAAAAATATGGTGGGTCATCCTTACATAAAAAAAAGTTAATAAGACACACCATCTTGAAAAAAATAAAGTTAGTATAATTTAATCATAATTAACTTACTGAAGAAGTATAAAAATGCACTGTTTCTTGCTTAAATAATTTGAATTGACCAAAACTCAAAGAATAAAAATTGTACATAATCAAATTTGTTAAAAAATAACGTGAACGAATTTAATAGAAACTGAATAGGCTGAGAGAAAAACTTGATAGAAGAATCTAGAAGGAATTCAACCAAAACATCTGAAGCTGAAAACAAAAAGAAATTACCCTAAGATGATCTTTTTCGAAAAAGTTCAAAACATGCAAAGTGTTCAGAATAATGTTTTACTTCAGTTTACGTGAAACCAATAAAAATGAGCTCGTTCCATGGGTTAAAACAGCTTCAAAAATTTGCATTGCTAAAATGAATCAAAACTACAATAACCAAGATCATTCGATTTTAAATTCTAATCGATCTTTTTAATAAAAAGTTAACACACAAAAGTTGTCTAGAATCAAGTATACATGCTTATGCTCAAATTTCATAATTTATCGAGGTCGTTTACTATTTTTCAAGCTGTACAAATCAATACAATTCACACTATAACACTAAATTTGTTGGTGAAAATATCAGAAAAAATTATATTTTATTGATAAATAATGCAAAAAAAAAAAAAAAGATACAAATAAATTAGGCTGAAATACGAATATTTCATTTTTTTTAAGGAGATCAAGCCCATTGCGGTAGGAATAACCCAAATACCGATGCAGCAGTCACAAAATTATAACTTGTCCCCTTCAGGATACAACAGCTCGACCACTTGTCGTATGGTTCAAGCCAACTCTGAACAAGATGGTGAACCCAAAGCTCCACCAAGAAAAACACCATTTTTTGCTAGTAATCTCTCTTGTATAGAAAATAGTTAATGTGTTTGTTATAGAAAAGAGTAGTAGAGAGAAACTATTTATAGGCCACTAGGATTTTACAAAATACATCAAAAAATAATAATGACCGTGAACCTAGAAAAAATGGAGAGTAAACCAAAAATTAACTCAATAACAAGTTCATGAATTATAATTAAACTCCATTCATGAACAAGACAAAAAGTCAACAAGTAATAAATCTCCATTCATGAACAAGATGAGATTCATGAATAAGACAAAAAGAAGATTCATGAACAAAATATATAAATAAATAAATAAAAGATATTAAAATGGTCCAACAAAACTCATAATTAAATTCTTTGTACTTTAACTCCACCATTTCGGCCCTTCACTTCCGACCTACACATATATCCCATGTGCCTCCCGTATACCTAACACCGCTCCAAAGCCAAACTTGCATGGGATATCGTCCCGAGTTTGACCCACACTCCTCGGATGGTTAGCATATCCGTACGCGTGTAAATCAAAGCACTTGTCTACTCATGAGAACGAGGCAACAATATACATATACAAAACATCTCACTCATGAGAACAAATATAACAATGCCAAGCCTAAGGCATTCAAATAAATTTCATAATCCTCACTTTTTTCTACACACTCTTTCTCACCAACACTTAAATAAAATAATAATCCATGGAGTCATGGTGAAGTATAAGGAATTTATCTATGGGTTCCTAATTAATTTTAATTTTATATATTTATAAGTGTGATTACAACCATAAAATAAATTCATATAAAAACCTTAAACATAGCATACCCAATTAATTAAAATAATTAAAATCAATCAATCATCTAAAAACCCTAAACCTTGCATACACAACTAATTAAAATAATTAAAATCGATCAATAATCTACATACAAATATGAAATCAATTCAATATCAAATAAATAAATACAATGAATTAAACATAAATCAAGAGAAATGAGTTTTGCACTCACAATATTTTTTTGAAAATCAAAAAATTATTTTAAGAACTAATGGAGCTACCAAAACAAAACCCTAACCCTAATCTTCCTCTCATTTCCTCTTTCTCACGCACACAGCCGCAGACCCTCTCTTTTTCTTTCTTTGATTTCTCTCTCTCTCTCACACACACACTCGGCTTGCCGCCACCCACAGCACTTCTCTTTTCTTTCTTTGATTACTCTCTTTCTCTCTTTTGTTTTCTTTCTTCTCAACTTCTAAACCTAATTGACTTCTTATATTATACTATATTATAAATCTAAGTCTAAATATATAATAACTTAATTTCCTGTTTTATTATATTATACAAATACTTCCATCCCTCATCCATTACTGATCGACCACCTACCTAGACCAAGCATTGAAGACCCCGAAGCAGAAGTGGTATGTTGCACAGAGCTAGGCCCCTCTTGGATAGATCCCATCATTTTGTTCTTAAAAGACGACATCTTACCAGAAGAGAAGAAAGAGGCCAACAGAATAAGAGTGAAGTCGCAGCGATTTTGACTCTCCCCATCCCTAGCATTGTACAAAAAGTCGTTCTCAGGACCCTACCTAAAGTGTGTTCATCCCAGCAAAGTGGAAGCATTCTTATTCGAGATACACGAGGGCGTATGCGGAAGCCATCAAGCTGGAAGATCACTAGCATACAGAGCAATTTCACAAGGATATTGGTGGCCATACATGCAAGAAGATTCAGAAAAGTATGTCAAAAAGTGCGAGAAGTGTCAGAAGTTCGCACACCAAATACACCAACCTGCCAGAGAACTTCTACTTCTAACTAGCCCATGGCTCTTCGCAATGTGGGGATTGGACATAGTAGGACCACTTCCAACAGCACCAGGGAACAGGAAGTTCTTTCTTGCAGCAACCGACTACTTCACAAAGTGGGTGGAAGTAGAAGCCTTGGCGTCAATCAAGGAAAAAGATGTGAAAAAGTTTGTCTAGCAGAATATCATTACTCGATTTGGCATACCAAAGGCACTAATATCAGACAACGACACTCAGTTCGACGGCAGAATCTTCAGGGGCTTTTGTGAAGAGTACAAGATAGAGTTCTACAATTCTACACCGGCGTATCTCCAAGCAAACGGACAGGCAGAAGCATCAAACAAAGTAGTCTTGGATGGATTAAAGAAAAGGTTAGAGAAAGCAAAAGGCAAGTGGGCAGAGGAGCTCCCTCATGTCCGCACCACACCTCGGCGATCAACAGGAGAAACGCCATTCTCCTTAGCCTATGGCATAGAGGCAGTAATCCCACTGGAAGTTGGCCTCCCCACAATCCGAAGCGAGAATTTTGATCCAGACTTGAATGGTGAAGCCATAGCATTAGAGCTCGATCTTGCAGAAGAAAGAAGAGAAAGAGCGCTGGTTCACATTGCCTCATATCAACAAGAGTTATCCAGGAAATACAATAAGAAAGTTCATCCAAGACAATTCAAGATCGGAGATTGGGTACTGCGCAAAGTGATGGGAAACACCTTGGTATCGGGAGATTGCAAGTTAGGGCCTAATTGGGAAGGACCTTACAAAGTGGTTGGATTAGCAGGCAAAGGGGCATACCACTTAGAAGATGAGGACGACAAGGCAATTCCCAGGCTATGGAATACTGCCAATCTCAAGTTATTTTATTTTTAGCCTTTTTTCTTTTTAAACATGTGTAATTTTTTCCTTTCTCAATAAAACAAGTAGTTTTCTTTTCTGTATAAACGTTTTCTTCTGTAGAAGTTTGTTTTAGTAAATTAGTGAGTTGGGGGCAGAAAGAACATTTTATTCTAGGTTGGCTGGAAAAACTAACTTAGAGGTTGGCTGGATTAAACCAACACCCCTCCTAAGCCCAGGATAAGGATCCAGGCTGCAGGACGTTTGGTCGGAATAACCAAACACTTTATTCTAAGTTGGCGGGAAAAACCAACTTAGAGATTAGCTGGATTAAACCAATACCCCTCCTAAGCCCAGGATAAGGATCCAGGCTGCAGAATGTTTGGTCGGAATAACCAAATATTTTATTCTAAGTTGGCGGGAAAAACCAACTTAGAGGTTGGCTGGATTAAACCAACACCCCTCCTAAGCCCAGGATAAGGATCCGGCTGCAGGACGTTTGGTCGGAATAACCAAACACTTTATTCTAAGTTGGCGGGAAAAACCAACTTAGAGGTTGGCTGGATTAAACCAACACCCCTCCTAAACCGAGGATAAGGAACCAGGCTGCAGGATGTTTCGTCGGAATAACCAAACATTTTATTCTAAGTTGGCTGGAAAAACCAACTTAGAGGTTGGCTGGATTAAACCAACCCTTATTACTCTTCAGCCAAAGTAAGGGTATGGGCTGAAGAGTGGTTGGCTGGATTAAACCAACTCTTTGTACTCTTCAGCCGAAGTAAGTATATCGGCTGAAGAGTGGTTGGCTGGATCAAACCAACTTTTGTTACTCTTCAGCCGAAATAATGGTATGGCTGAAGAGTGGTTGGCTGGATTAAACCAACTCTTATTACTCTTCAGCCGGAGTAAGGGTATGGGCTGAAGAGTGGTTGGCTGGATTAAACCAACTTTTTGTTACTCTTCAGCCGGAGTAAGGGTATGGGCTGAAGAGTAGTTGGCTGGATTAAACCAACTCTTTGTACTCTTCAGCCAAAGTAATTATATCGGCTAAAGAGTGGTTGGCTAAGCAAGCTTAAGTCAGATTGACCAGCTAAAACCGGAATACGGTATCTCGGCCGAAAAATATTTCAAATTGCAGTTAGAAAGCAAGCACTAACAGGAATACAAACCGAGATCACAGTTGGAGCAAAAGAATTCATTGAAAAACTCATTACAAGTACAAGTATATAGATCAAAACCGAGATGAGTGTTAGAGCAGAAAAGATGATTTTCATTGATCAAGTTCAGAACAAGTACAAAGGAGGGGCCACAGCTCGGTTACACGAGCAAAAAGAAAAAAGAAAAAGAAAATTACAAAATCAATAAAAAAGGTCTTCAAGATTGGCGTCAATATCAACTTGAACACCGGTTGCAGATGGAAGATCAGTCTCGGTTGCGAGCTCGGTATCAACTAGCAGCACGGTGTCAGTCGGCGGCTCAACAGTTAGGTCTTCAACCGTTGGCTCCAACCGAGCTGATTGATTGTTGCCTTGCTCATTGACTACCGGAGTATCAGTTGGCTCATTTTCTTCATCTTCATCATCTGAACCCTGCAAAAATTGTTGTTGGACAGAAGTAGCAAACTTCGCTAGTGAGGCCGGAATGAAATACTGAGGAGTATTGTAGACCTCGGTTTCGAGCCTCACAAGAAGCTATTCCACAAAGACCTCTCCACCATTTGAAAAATAAGTCCTTTGCTGCCTGGCATTGTTGGATGTAAGCTGCTTCGCCTTCCTTGAAACCTTTCAGCTCGGCGTCTTCAGCTTTCTTTTTCAGCTCTCTTATTTCGGCGTTCTTCACGCCTTCAAGTTTTACCAGCTCCCGCAAATATTTATCTTTCATTACGGTCAGAGCTCTCTGTTTATCGTCGTTAGCCGAGGTAACTATTCCGGTTAGACGAGTTACCTCGGCCTCCAGCTCAGCCGTCCTCTGTTGGGATTGTTTTAGTTCGGCGGTCTTGGCTTCGGCCTCTACCATGGCCTACCTAGCTGTTTTCCTGAGCTCCAACACCTTTTGATGGGCAATTTGGCTCTTTTGAAGAGACTGAAACGAATGGAAAGAAATCAATGACAAAATCGAACTGAAAGTTTGTAAAATTTGAGAGACAAGAGGGGCATCTTACCAGGATCATGGATTTGTTGGCCGATCGGATGGCCCTTAGTTCGGTCAGGTGTTGGTGGTGTTCCATGTCTGCTGGAAGGCAAACACTCTTGGCAATGTTAAATGCCATCAAGTGATCCTTCTCAGCAACCACCGAATCGGTATCCTGGATATCTCGGTTCTGAAAAATTAGTTTTGGTGCCCACTTGGAGGAGCTGGCTCGGTCAAAGCGCTCCGGCTGCGGGCTCGGTAGAGGGCTTGGAGAAAGTGTAGTTTCATCTTCGTTAGCAAGGCGTGGCTCGGTTGGTGTAGTCCGGGCACGCTTGCTGGGGAGAGATGATGAGGGTTGTTGGGAAGGAAGCGCCACAACCGTTTCCTGGGTTTGGCTTGATGGTGGTACCTCGGCGCGGTTTGTTTCGGTGAGAAGAGCCCTTACTCTGTTTCTTTTGGCCATCTCTTGTTCGGCGGTCAGGGGGATGAGGTTGATTTGGGGTAAAGTAGGGTCCGGTTCAGGGGCGTCCTCAAGCAGAAAGTCTGTTACTCTGGCTTTCCGGCGACCGCTGTATCGGTATGTCGGCTCAAAATTAAGAAGTTTGGCCCAACTTATTTCTGGAAAACGTAGTGCGGCGCGGAGTGTGTTCAGGTTGGGTTAACTATACAATGATTGAAGATGGGCTAAATCTGCATAATGAAAACAACTGTTAGTTCGGTTCAGGAGCAGGTAACCGAAATAAAAGAGAAGTATGAAAAGTGACCGAAGTAAAGTATACCAGGGATTCCTTTATTCCAATTTATACTTCGGCCTGGGATCTGGGCTTGGTGGTCTTCAAAATTCCCAGATACCCAGAAAAAATCGTCATCGTTTAAGTCTTTATCCGGCGTATCTTTTATTATTTTTTCTCTGCGACGGCATATCCTTAGGTAGTAGACCCAGCCGTCATCTTTGGAGCCAATGAAGTACTAGTGGAAGATCTCGGCTAGACCTAGGTTAATGCCAGCTCGGCGGTTTAGTTCGGCTATACCATTTATTATACGGTATGAGTTGGTGGAAAGTTGGGTAGGACAGATCCTAGTTTGCCTAAGAAATTCACAGAGCAAAGGTTAGACCGGAAATCTTAGACCGGTTTCTACTATGGACAACAGGGTAAAAGGTACGAAGCCCTCATTTCTCCAAGGAGTGGTATCTTGTTCAGCTGAAGTCAGATGGACGTCATCAGGTATATTGTAATCTTTGCGGAATTCGGCTAGACCGCCAGGTGTGTTTACTAAGAATCTATACTTCCTCATTTATTTTATAAGTTACGAATAAATTAGATCGGTGGACAATTTGTGCTCAGTAGCTCGGTTGAGCGCCGAGAGAGTGCTGGGCAACCTAAGTCAGCAAAGTGGAAAACAAAGGTGTTAAGCACAGATCGTTGGACCGTGCTATAAAGAAAAAGCAAGGTAAATAGTCCTATTTCGGTTATGTAAGGGCCTATCTCGGTTTTCAGCAAGGTACTTCGTAGCTCCGTTCGAACAACGCGTTTGTTAGCTCGAACCCGGCGCGGTGTGCGGCATCTCGGTTAAAGACCCGGTTCCGTTAGACCAGTTGAATCGCTAGGGCGACTTTCTTAGCTCTCCTCAACCGAGAAAGGTGGTTTAGCCCCGAAGACATAGCTCAGTCCAAATTGAGGGTTTTCAGTACACTAGGTATAGACTTAGTTCAGTTTGTTATTTCGGCTAAGGTAAACCAAGCGATGGTTTGACTTATTAAAGCTAGTTGGGCAACATGAAGTATTATTTCGGTTGACAGTCTGCCTAAATTCAACATCAACTACAAACAACTTTCTAGTCCGGTTGCATCATAATTTTGGATCAAAAACCAGTGTTTCTCAAGTTATTGTATGTGTTCAAGTGTTCTTATTGCTAAATTTTTCCAGAAGTAAAACAAGGCAAAAGCAAGTGGAATGAGAGTGTTTTTCAAAAACACAGACCTAAAAGCTATGGATTAAACAAAATACGAAAAGCAAGAAAAGAGAAATAGGTTTGTGATGCTTACCAGATGAAGAGGAAGGAACTGGAGATGGGAGCAGTAGCAACAGTGAAGAACGTGAACTCAGGGAGCTTCAAAGACTGCAAGGTTGAAGAACAATGGGGGAATGAGAGAGAGAAAGAAGAGATTGAAACAGTGGAAGCTCATGAATGAATGATTTGAAATAGAAAGTTTGTTTTGTGTAAAGGACGAAAAAAGGCGGGACTGTTCAAATCTCGCGAAATACGAAGGTGGCGTGACAGCTGCGAATGGCCAATCAGAACCTGCCACGTGTTACTAGAATGGGAAGCGATTCAGTTTCTGTGACTGAAGGGACGTTTTGACCGGATAAGGATAGCTCGGCTGGAAAGGCTTAACAGTTTTTTTAGCTCGGCTGGAAAGGTTAGAACTTTAGCCCAGTTTATAAACAGGTAATCCCTATCATGCTGCGCAGATGGAATTAAGGGGCAATTGATAGGGTAATTTATATGCAAATTGGGCCGAGCTGGGTCGTTATGAGCCTCAGTGCGAAGGGCTAAGTAAAAAGGCCATAAAGTTACTCCGGTCGTGAAGAGGCTTCGAAGTTAGTCCGGTCCGGAGAGACTTGAGGTTAGTTCGGTCAGAATGAGACATAAAGTTACTTCGGTCCTAAAGAGGTTAGCTCGGTCACCATACTAGAACTTGTACCGGTTATGGCGCAGTATGGTTAGTTCGGTCTAAAGCCTTGCTAGAAGTGAGCTCGGTTTAGACTTACCACGGTTTACTCAGGAGGAACTGAGGTAAGGATATTGAAGGAAGAATCGAACTAACCATAGTTCGGTCTATTCTGTGGCTTGGCGCAGCCATGCTTACTTCGGTCGTATTGGAGTCCGGCCATGGTAAAACCATCTCACTTGGTTTAAGTAGTGAGGGGGGTGTTGAAGGATAAGCATTATCTTTCAGGAGTATGAATCCTAGGAGGACTCTGTATGGAGGAGTAAAAGTCCTACTAGGATTGTGCCACACGAAACCTATGAAAGCTCACAAACATCACCTATGGAGAGGTAACGCAACTTTGATTCCCGAATACACAGAGCTTTTGTTTATTTGTCTAGTTTGCTGACTTAGGCATCGGAGAGGTTTCCGGCACACACCCGCCGGCTAGCTCACGTTTGTGTTTTCAGGTGATAAAACGACGACGTATGGAGGAGAGCAGATTTGATCAACAGGATTATACAAGAATGTTTATTTCTTTTCCGTACAATAACACTTCAGTTGATGTTTCAAATAAAATAGACACTTGCTGAACAAAGTCCATTTGAAGTTGCTTTATTTATTTATTTTTAAATGGCTAAGATGCAAGAGTATTTGGCATTTTTGCATGTTATGAATAAAAAAAAATGTGGATGAAGTTAATGTTGCTCTGCCTGCAAAAAATCAAATTAATCTAATATTATTTACTCATTTATCCACTCACATTTATATTTATAAAAATAAATAATAATTAAAATTTAAAGTATTAAAATGAATACAAATGTGAGTGGACATTTGATTAATTTGATTTTTTACAGACATATTCTACCTGATATATTTTAAAATATGAACTGTTTAAATTATCAAAAATAAATCCTGAACTAAGCTCATTTTACCGTGCAACAGCCGCTACTATGCCCCCACTTCCGTTAAAAACTTAGGATCAAACAAACCTCTGTTGTAATACATTAACCAATCCATCGTAATTGGCACCTTAGTCATTCCATTTTTTGAACTGTATTATTAGTTTTTTATTTTTATTTTATCAAAATCTAAAGCCAATTATCTTGTTTGGTTTCAATTATCAGAATTTAATTTTTTAAAAATTAATTATTTTTATTTTTCATATGTTTTTATTTTATTTTTAATGAATGTTTTTAATTTTAATTTTAATTTTAATTTTTTACTTTTTAGATATACCTAACATGAATATATTTAAAAAATAAAATATTTTAAAAACTCAATAAATACAAAAAAAATACAACAATGTATTAAATTTTCATATTTTTGGTATGAAATGAATTTTCTAAAGTTTTTTTCACAAATATTATACTTTTCAATTATATTTATATTAAGTGTATCTAAAAAATAAAAAAACTTGCTTAAAATAGTAAAAAAATGAGAAAATTGATGAAAAATCTACTTTAGCAACTGTCTAAGGCAGTAGGTCTAGTGATTTTTTTTTGTTGATGAAAGGTTCACACTTTGTGAAATAATTTGGTAAGAAGTAGGAATGACAATTTGAAACCGGCTCGACGGGAACCCGATCTCCCGACCCCGATTTGAGCGATTTTTTCTTGAAAAATATCCCCAACGAGGCAGGGATGGTATTAAAAAATCAATCTCTGATCAGTTTCGGGCCGGGGACGGGGATATGTGTTCCAGCCTCATACCCAGCCCGTCCTCGTTTATCCTTGAAATGAAATTACTATTTTACCCTCTCATCTCTCTCTCTCTCTCTATATATATATATATATATAAACCAAACCTTATCCTCATCTCACTCACTTCTATCTTCTTCTCCGTCTTTGTCTCTTCTCTCTCTCTCATTGTCGCACCTTTCTTCCTCCTCAACGCCACTTCCATTATTTACGACGCCGATCGTCCTCCTCCATCGTCCATCACCTTTGTTGTCGCAATCATAGTCACTCATCATCCTCCTCTGTTGCCGCAGTCACAGTCACCGATCGTCTTCTTCTCCTCCGTCGTCCATCGCCTCTGTCTACGACGCAAATACATAGATCTCATATTTTTTTTGAAACAGATTTTGTGTATGTATGTATACAGATTTTTTTTTTTTTTTTTTGGTGTTGTTGAAACATATATATATATATATTTTTGAACGAAAACAGATTTGTTGTTAAGGATCTGTTTGTGTATGTAGTTGCTGAAACAGATCTGGGTTTGTATGTATTGTTTTCCTTCCAGGGACATTAGGTCCCGAGTCTCCTATGATGTTTTGGATTTGGTCTCGTATAGGTTTGAGTGTATTGCTTTTTTTTTTTTTTTTTTGGGATAAATAAACAATGGGTTTGTGTGTATTGTTAACTGTAAAAAAAATTAGTTTTGAAACAAAATGCTTTCTTGCCTGATAGTTACAATCTCCCTTTTGGAGAATGATTCGCATTGTTTTATCAGAACTCGTGGCACTATAAACACCTGTGTTTGTGTATGTATGTATCTATGTATGATGATGATATTGTTGTTGATGATGTTGTTGAATAGATTTGGGCCGGAAAATTTTCGGGGTTGGGAAAACTTGATCCCCGTCAGGGGACGAGGATGGGGACGGTGATAGGTTCCCCGTCGGAGATCGGGGCCAGGGACGGGGAGATTTTCACAATCGGGGATCGGGGATGGGGAATGTGATCCCCGGCCCCGGCCCGTTGCCATTCCTAGTAAGAAGTCCTAGAAGACATTTTGTTTTCAATTTTACCCCTTGACTTTTTTTTTTTTATCTGATTGAGTTTTCGTTGATTATTTGTTCAAATAATTTTCTATTTGTTCAAATTTTTTTGTCTATCTGTTCAATTTTTTTTTGTCTATCTGTTTAAATTTTTTCTATGTAAATTTTCTATCTGTTTAAATGTTTCTATGTAAATTTTTTATATGTCCAAATTTTATCTGTGCAAAATTTTCATCTCCTTCCCATCATCATCCAATCAACAGAGAGAACAAATTTCACATGTTTTTTCCCATATCTGTACAAATTTTAAATAGATCCTTCTTTATCATCTGTAGCTTATTTTGTCATATTCCTCCGTCCAAAATCATTCACTTAATCGAATCACTCCCTTCAGATTCCCTTTTCCCTCCCAAGCATACAAATAAAATAACTCCCATTAATTCTCTCTCTCTCTCTCTCTCTCTCAGCATGGCAACTTCTCTTCTCCTTTCAAACCCCTTATCTCCCTACTAATAAATTCAAAGCCACCTCAAAACTCTTCAACTTCTTCTCCATACTCCACATGTTTAGACTCACCCTGGATTTCTTTAATGCGAAGTTCAATTGAAACTAAATTTGGTCCTTTTTTGTCGTTGCCACAATCGCTCATGATTTTATTAGCCTTGTTTAGATGTGAATCAACTGTATCTTTCTCTAGCAGTTCACCATAATCTGATTTCACAGCCATAACACTGCATCTCAACCCCTCCATCTCATCCAAAGACCCCACACAAGCCCTAATTTCAAAACCCTTCGTCAAGTTTAAAGATCAGAACGGACAACCAACCAAAATAACTAAGAAAGCATCATCAACCTTCAGAGACACAAGATCAAAAGCAACTTAACAAGCTCATCAATCACTCAAAATCCAACAAATTAAATATATAAATAAATTTTTAAAAAATATGTAAAAGAAAAATGGAAATGGAGAACATTCTTACCACAATCACAGCGAAATCTACGTCAATAGACCTGCGTATAAAAGCACGAAAGCTGTACCTAGAGGTCGTGAAACCAGAGCAATGACGTCCGAAACAAATCGATTGCAGAGAGAGAGAGAGAGAGAGAGAGAGAGAGAGAGAAGCAAACCAGTGATGAGGACATGAGATCTGCAGTGCTTGCAATAATAGACGAAGAGATTGGAGTTGAGACCGACTGATCGGAATGGAGGGGCGGCCGCGGCAGCAACGAAGACAAAGGGTTTGTTTTGGCGAGGACGGTGACAACAATGGTGGCAGAAACACGGTAGTGGAGGACAACGATCGTAGGCCGTCGGCAGAGTGAAGAATGGCGAGGGCGAGGGCGAGGGCAACATTGTGGTGGTGGAATTAGAGAGAGAGAGAGAAACACGGTGGTGGAGGACAACGATCGTAGGCCGTCGGCAGAGTGAAGAATGGCGAGGGCAAGGGCAACATGGTGGTGGTGGAATTAGAGAGAGAGAGAGAGAGAGAGAGAGTTTGTTTTGCTTTGTCTACTGTATAATATATATACGTGGATAGTTTAATCTTTTTGTATGAACTTGTCTTTATTGACAAAGAAAATAAGCGCTTGGACCTTCAGACTTAGAAAATTCAATTTTAGATATTTGACCCGAGTGCCTTAAAAAAATTTACTCAAAACAAAAAAATATGAAAAATAAAACTTCTAGAAAACTATTCAAAAAATTGAAATCAAGTTACAAGGATAACTACAACAAATGCAGATTTTGTAAAAGACTATTGTCTCTGCTAAAAGGAACTACGGTGCAACACTAACCAATCTGAGATGAATACACCAAAGGGAAGATGCACCATCTCCACCTCTCCTCCTTTCTTCAACTCTCTGTTTCTGCAACGAAGAGCCACGTGCGTACTAAAATTGGAGGTGAAGTTGAGGGAGTCGAGCATGGCTGGCCAGCACTCATGTTCAGCGCTGCACCCACTGGGGCAGAGGCTGGAGGACTGAAGCTGTGGGTGGGAGTCAACTGTGGGTGTTAGTGAGTGATGCAGTGTACATGTGGACAAACATAATTGATAAGACATTCATTTTCAAAGAGTATTTTTTGAGTCGCTGCATATTCCTTTTATATCTTTCCCATTTTTTCTGCAAATCCAAAATTAGACATAGCAAATAAATTATAGGATACACGAGAAGAAAAAAAGACAAAAGAAGAATGTAACGCTGTGACAAGAGTTTTGTAAGAGCAAACACATTTTCAAAATCCCAAGAAACAGGTCAATCTGTCTCAGGTTACAAGTCAGACAATCCCAACTCAAACCTATCAGCCCCCACCCAAATCCGCCAACTGAGGATTGTTTAAATTTTAGGTGGGTCATGAATGGGTAACTAATTTGGGTCAATGTTTTTTGACGGGTTAAAGTAGATTATAGTTGGACCTTATCCTATATATGTTTCATTTCCTTGTGACATCAAAGGCCAAAATTTGGGTCTCAAGTCACTAAATGAGATTTTGCCTTTCACACTAGTATTATCGATTTAAGTTTTCCACAGCTAAAGAATGTATATCAACAACACACATCTTGAAAGATCGTAAGTTCTGTATCATTCATATGATTGTATAGCATGCATTAAGTTGAAAGAGCTGAAAGAGATCAATAAGGGTTACCTGGAATCTTAAGGAAACGAGCAAGATGAGTTGATATGCTTTAATGGGCCTCCAGTTGCCCTTTGGCCTTTACTACCTGTTGATACCATATTTTATTTTCTGTCGATTGTGGCTTGTCAATAGGCCAAATCTAATCTAATTGGTTGTGGCCTATCGATTATGGTTTGTCGGATTCGGACCATGAATTATCTTTTCACAAATAAACATGGCCACATTTATATTTATTATTATTATTATGTTGTTGTTGTTGTTGTTGTTGTTGTTGTTTGTGCAGGAGTAGTTGGTGACAAAATGAAAAATGGGCACGTGTGGCTTCATGCAAGGAATGTGGATTTACTCGAGAAAGTGGTATGGAAGTTACACTGGATCCTCTCTCTCATGTGTCACATCACATGCATAGAAGAAGAAAACTGCCCAGGGCAGTTGTTGAAGGAAACATGGAAGAACTGCCGAAGTAGTTGTTGAAGGAAACATGGACATGAGCCTATAAATAGGCTACGGCAGATTCAAATAAAGGATCAACAAAACATCAAACTCATATCTAGGAGTAGTCTATCTTAGGAGTAGATTACTTTAATTTTAGGAGTAGTTTATTCCCTCTAGGAGTAGTTTTAATTTAGTGGTTCTCTAATTATTTTCTGATTCTTGTAATCAATAAACTTTTCTATGGTTCTTTTGTATTTTTGTTTTTATTATTGTTCAAATCTTTGTACCAAGTAACAATTTCAACAATACAATATCAGTTTTTAGTTTGTTTCTCTCAGTCGATTACCTCCAAAAAAGTCCTTCAAACTGTCAAGGCAAAGAACACCGACCACATCGCTTGATTTGTTTGTTGTTTGTGAAAATTGATTTTGCCTGTCAACTTTTCCCTGTCGATTTCATCTAAACCAGATTTTTGCTAACACTACCTAAGCCACCTTGCACTTGCAGGGCTTTAAACTTTAAACATACTTATTGGGGTTTTAGTCCTCTAACCAAGAATGTTGACTTCAAATAAGACATGCATGCTCACACACACACACAAAAAAAGAAAAAAAAATAAAATTGGTGTGGCTCTGAAGTAATAATTCATATAAGTACTAAGAAATTCTGAATACCATGTTCTTTCAAGCATCAACAGGACAATCTTCAAGAATAGATATATGATACGTCATGGATTTGTATGCAACCAAAAGGCAAGTAAAAAAAGAAGTTATCAGCATTCGAAGAAACACATGTAACATAAGTACCATGCAACTTCAAATGCAAGCACATTTGCAGAACAGTTAAGAGCACAAACCTGAAATTTACATGAAGTTGCCAAACAAATGAACAGAAGCCAATTTGATAGTTCAAACTGCAGTACATTTTAAGATCAAACTGATAACTGGTTCCTGACCTTCCAACCTACCTCTATTATGAAAACACATGTCCTCATGTTAAACTATTACAATCATCCGATGCTTTAGAACCTCAAAACTGCTTTCTTTTGTTCCTAAATAACTTGTCTCTTTTCACATAAGCAAAAATGACGGCGAAGAAAACAACTGCGGACATTAAAGCTGACGTCCATGGAAATGGAGGGTCCTTGAAACAAACAAGTGATGCCTCAAGTTCTTGGGATGCCTGGTAAATAAGAGAGTGGATGGCATACAGATCATGATCTGAAGATCTCAAGAAACACAAAGCCATCTCAAAATCCAAATGTGACAAGGCAGAAACCGCTTTGTCCAGCTTGTGCTTGAACAAATTCCACCTCTGGATAAATTCAGTATGCCGATTCTGTTTAAGAAGTTTTCTATCCCCACCATGTGATGCAATGGATTCAAGAACATCGATGGCACTAGTAATACTGTAATTCAACGACGTCAGGAGGACATTCCTCCGAGCTGCATCCTTCTGCACGAAAGACAGCGACGAAATCTCCGAGAATGGCCCAAATGGAGTCTGCCCAACACTCCATGTATAATCCACCAAAGTGCTATTGTGCCTAGGGCTCCACAATAGATGAGTCGGTGAAACTCCCCACATACTCTGTAAAATTGAACCGACGAGTGGTCTCTCCAGCTCCCGAGTTTGTGTAAACACATGACGACCATTACAACTATAATCGCTCACAGTTTGAGTATTCTTTGTCCTGACTGCAACAACCATATCTTTAAATGCAACAGATTGGTGATACCGATCAAGCAACAATATTGTGTTGAAGTCCAAATCGAAAACATAAACAGGAAGAACCCTCCCAAAATCCTCTTCTGGAAACCCTGCCAACCTCCTGAACTCATCGGCCGATTCTGATAATATCTGATGCAAACGCTTCGAATCCAAGTACTCATTAACAATCAAAGTATAGTTATCAAACAAGTACCTAGAAGTATACGAAGTAGTCGCCCTCGAAATGGCGAACGAACAAATCGAACACTCAGAATAACGCACATCATAAGTCTTGAAACTCAATGATTGATCACCCAACAACAACGCACCATCATTAACCTCGTCCATGAAGGTCCTCTCAATCGATTTAAAATCCAAACCATTTATATCCTTACTATCCGACCCATATACGTGTATGAACTGAATAATCAATGAATTCTCAAAAGGAACAGGAATTCTCAAAGAGGGCACAAGAAGTACCTGATAAGCACTCCAAACAAGAGAAGCAAGATCAGCAAGCAATGCTTTCTGAGACTTAGGTCGACCGTGCAAAGCTGCCAACGGATGAAACTCGCCCCTCGGCAAAACCCCATCGCCGGACAAGCCGGGCCCGTAATCGACCGGACCGGCGGCCAAATCGATCCACAAGTAACGATCTTTACCGGTCCAAACGCTCCCCAAACACTTGGTAAACGCAGGGGATGAGTCGCCGAAACCGTAACTGTAAGCGTAGGGTTTGGATTTGGATGCGCCTAGATTGAGCAAATAGATGAAAAATCCTTGAACAGGCTTCTCTTTTTCGAAGTCTTGTCTGATGATTTGGTCGATTGAGGAGTAAGGAACGGAGAGGAGAGGAGATCGGAGGGAGGAAGGGGATTTGGCGACTTCGGATCGGAGGGTGTCGGAGAGGAGAGAGGAGAGAGAGGAGGAGGAGAGAGAGACGTCGAGGTGAAGGGAGTGGGTGAGGGAGAGGTGGTGGAGGTGGGGGGAGAAAGGGGCGATGATGTGGAAGTTGTCGGAGGAGATGGAGGCGGAGAGGAAGGAGTGGAGGATGGAGGGGGCGGAGGAAGGGAAATCGGGGCCGACGAGTTTGACGGTGACGGGGACGGAGAGTTGGAGGGAGAGGAGGGAGGAGATGGAGGGGGGATGGTGGTGGGAGAGAGAGAGGGATTTTTTGAGGGAGGAGGAGAGAGAGAGGAAGGAGTCGCTGGAAGCTTGGGGATCGAGGCGGGCTTGTTGGGTTAGGAAGGAGTCAAGGCCAATGATTGGGGTGGAGGCTGTGGTGGTGATTGAGAGGGTGGTCGTGAGGAGGAGAAGGAGGAGGAGGGAGGCGCCGCCGAAGACGGCGGAGGAGGGAAGCATTGTTTTGGGGAGGAGCAGAGTTCAAGCGTGTGTGAGAGTCTTCTCGGAGTAGTGGAAGCAGGTCAATTTGGTATTCATCAGCTTGTTGCGGAGTCTGCTTCTCTTGGCTCTGCACTCTCTCCAGTGCAATCCCTATTCCTCCTATTCTACTCGTATTAAGGTTATCCGTGTAATCCCTATTCCTATTCTTCGCGGGTTAATGTTAATTCACATATGCAAATGTGATTTTGGCACAATCATTTTCTTTTTTTTAACCATTTGTTTTTTTATCCTTTGTTAAATTGCATTTTAAACTCAAAATATTTGATTACTATTAAGTTTTAACATTCCTCTTGAGAATTTTTTCGTTCTTATAACTTTTTATCTCTTTACCCTATTTACTTTTCAATTATCTTTTTCATCTTTAGACGACGATATTGATACTAACAACTTTAATTCTTTTTTTTTATCAAAACTATTGTGATCTTTGAATGACAACTACTCTCAATGATCAAAATCTAAATGATGATAGTGAAATTACAATCTAAATAATGTAGAGCCTCACGACAATAAGTTTATAATCCTATCAAAGACAAATTCAACAAAGATCTAAAATAATATAAACGATGATAGGTTTATGATCATCACTCTCACAAGTGATTGAGTTCACCTTGATATCTTGATTTACGTTTGCATTGATCTATTGGTATTGTTTTAATTTTGTAATGTTTTGTGATTTGTTGATTTATATGAAGTTCATTTTTGTGATATTCGTATTAAATTTGTATCATTGTTTGTGAAATCAGTTCATGATTTTTGTGATATCATTTATTTTCTGTTTTATTTTGTCAGAAAAACATTTTGAGAGAAAGGATTACATATCATACCTAAAATACAAAAAACGAAATGGAAAAATAAAAACATGATTCCATGTATACATATCAATTTTTTTTTAAATTTTTTTTTTGATTTGCTAATATGGCCGGCTGAATTTTCACATTACTAAGAATAATTTTTGTGTTGGTGTAACATTACTTTTTTTTTTCAAGCCATATAATTGAGATGGGTATGCAATAACTATATTATATAACTCAAGAAAACCTTGACTTAGGATAACTCATGAAGACATATCTCGAGTCAAGTGACATGGAACACATCTCAATTCCATAGTTCCTCTCACAAATTAAAAAAGTTTCAAGTTCAAGTCTTCTTAAATTATCTATAAAAAATTTAAAAATAATTGAACCATTATTGACAAAACAAGAACTTTTCATTAAACTAAATTTGGTAGAGTTGTTTATCAATGGTATTAATTGTTAAGGACAACAATTAATCACAACACCCACCATTTACAAAACATCTTCCCTAATTCCTACATAAAATAAAGAGAACCTTAGGCTCCGTTTGGTGAAACCCTCAAACTTGAGCTCTACTCTTTATTTTGAACGTGGTGTTTATTTATAGCTTTTAAAAATTAATTCTACACTCATTTTTAAAAACTCTGTCAAAGGCAGAAAAATTTGGACTAATCGTTCATCCTCCAGACATCCGACCGGTTAATCGGAACAGTGCACATATATATATTTTTTATTTATAACAATTACCACCTTTTATTTTTTATGTTTTAAATAAAAAAATTCAGAAATTTTAATTTTTTTTTATGAACTTTGAATAGAATTATAAGTTATATATTTAGTTATGAGTTATAAGTTTTTATATCAAATATCATGTCACATAAAAAATTCTCCACTCAATTCAAAACTCATTACCAAACAAATTTTCCACACTCAAATCATAATTCAAAAACTCACAAACTCAAAATACAATTCTATTATCAAATCATAGTTAAAAAACTCTACCAAACACCACCTTAATTTTCCTATAAAGTAAATCTAATCATCACTATCACTATGAGATTGTGGACCCCAAAACTTTGAAGCAAGCTCACTCTCATCTGATGAAACATGACAAGTCGCATTGGTGAAGTTCCTGTATCGTACGAGACCCTGTTCTTCGCTACAACCAGCAGTAACAATTTGACACCCATTCACAGCCATTGCGGAACAACTGGGGCCAGAAGGCCCAGAACCCAAAACATCAGGAGAGGAGCAAATCAAGGAATTTGTTTGCAAACCAGTATCGGTCTCCCAAACATTAATGTAAGAATCCTCTGGGCCTCCGGTGACTATTTTATATGGATCCATGTGCAAGTGTGTTACTGCACCTGTATGCCCATCTAACTCCGCCACTGGTTCACTGCTTCTCCTAGTATCCCAAAGCATTGCTCTGCAGAATTAATTTGCAAATTGCAATTATTTTCTCAGTAATCATATCTAGAACATCTTTAAATAAAAATACAGTCCCAAGTTCAACAACTCTAATACTATAGGATCCATCAAGAAGGCTTCTTTTATACATAACAAGATATCATACATATAAAAAGATGCATTCATCACCCACTATCTGATTAGAAAAGAAGAAGCAGAAGGGGGTAAAAAGAAGAAGAAAAACAGAACTCGTCAAACAAACAATTACATTTACTAGATATTCGAAAGGTTTAAAGGAAGTAATACACGCAAAAAAATTCCAATGAATTTTTGTTTATAAAATATTACATTTTAATAGAAATGTCTAATTACATAGGGCAGTAGAATTAAAACACTTGAAGTCAATAGAAATTGAACCTGTCACTGTGTTTTCTACAACATTAGAGCACACAAGTTGATAGATGCAATGGATTAGATAATAATTGAAACACCAGGGACAGATCTCAAATTAATTGATGAACTTCATTTGCATAATGCATACAAAACTCTTCCAATTTTCAAAACAACACCATGACCATGAAGCAGTGACATCCAACATTGGTCAGAAGGATGTACACAACACATTGTGGATGCACATGTACACATATAGTTAACCAAGCAAAACCAAACTATGCCGTGTGTCCCACTCCAGTGGGGTCAGCTACATGAATATTTTTTTGTCATACTGCTCTGTCAAGCACTATATATTTAGTTAAATTAATATGAAGGATCATTTTGAGGGCATGTTACCTGTCAGTTCCACCTGTGCAGATTAATGATTTTGAGGGCATAATTTCAAACGAATGCAATTCTTGTTGACGGAATGCTGTGGTGAAAACTTTCTGCATCGTCCTCAAATCAATTGCCACAACAGAGGAACTGGCAGCGACATAGGCCAAGGATTCATGGCATTTCAAACCCACAGGTGCACCAGGCACAGAAGTAACCCCCACACAGCAAGAAGAACGAACAGCAGATGATGCAGTTGTGTCCCAAACTCTTACCTAATTGAGACAATAGAATTGTTAGATGAACCAACAAATTATTGATAGCACACCCGAAAAAAAGAAAAGAAATTTCTAGGAAACTGCCTATCTTAGATTTAATGATCACCCCATGGCAGGCATTGGGCTAGCATAGCCATGCTTCGCCTTGTCTTGCTAGAATTTGAACGTCTATAAACTACACTTCCTGAGGCATGATATTACTGCCAATAACTCTCATCCTGTCTTCCCTTACAGTTTAATGGTCAGCAATACTGTCCACCCATCAGTTGAGTAGCTGTTACGGTCAACCAACATGTATATTCTAATGTTTGTTCTGCATTTGTTAAAGAAGCTGTAATCTTTTTTGGTGCATGGGAAATAAAAGAAGGGACTAAGCCTTAGCCCACATGTCAGTGAGATATAATAAAAAATACAACCTACCCCAAATAATACAAAACAAAGAAAAACCAATCACCATTTCATATTTTCTTCTTTCTTTTTCACCAATGGATAGCATCCCCCTGCATGGCCACCACCACTATACAACCAAATTACCACAATTTGGGAGTCTCCACGTCCACATCCGCTACGAAGAGAAAAATTAGTGCTTTCACTGCCATTAGCACTACTACTATCTCACACACAGTAATCAACGTCACCAAAGTTTCTATTTGCAGCTAAATAGATTGCAGATCAACCAAGCTGAGCCAAATACTGAACAGTCACCATACAGATATGCTCAATATTGTCTCCCTAAATTCCAGAGAAACTCAGCTTGGCTCTGATTTGCTCAGCTTATATGTTAAATATGCAGAAACAATTCACATAGGGTGCTTCTGACAGACTAATAAGACAGATCCAAGATGTAGCTGTCACATTCTGCATTCAAGGTGATGAGTAGGAGAGAAATGTAACATTGAGAAACATAGAAAATTTGAAGCATTCAGAAAGGATGAAAACATGACAAGCCCTTACAATATTAGTTGAACCACCAAAGGATAGAATTTTGAGCATAATTAGAGTTAGAAAGAAAGCAGACCAGCAACGTCAACGTCACCACTGATAGAGAATTCTATTTGAGGGTTTTGATCGCCAAAATGTTAAATGATTCTTCCTTGATTTTCAATTAAGAAAATCCATTCAAAACGTCTTTGTCATCTCCATCATTTGCTTATAAAGAATTTTTTTACAGATTTTAAAATAAGTGTATAACTAAATGATTCGTATTGGAAGAAAATATATTGAGAGACAAAGCAGAAGGATTTTAAAATGACATGAAAATTCCTTTAATAAATATTAACAAATACTAGGTATTTTAAATTGGACACAATTGCACTCTTGCACCCTCTTGGCAGGGCACTTATGCAGTGAGTGAGACACAATAAAGGCCTAAAAAGTAAAAGATTTAGATCTATCAGAAGCTATGAACCTACAACATGGCAAAAGCACCAAGCATATGAAAAAAATTTGAATATACATTTAAATATTAATTAAAGATTGATACTAGTAAAACTAAAAATCATGAATCAGAACCTGCATTAAAAAAAGATGATACCTTAGAATTTTTTGATATGCTCACCAAAAGAGAGGTTTTGTGCCTGAAAGAAAAAATAAAAGGAACATGCATTGGGTGAATGGCTAAGTTGCACGAAACTTTGATAATTAGTTCATTGTTCAAGTATAGCAAACTATCTATCAACAGCTAAAATAGAATAAGTAAATCTGACAACCATCCTTCACAATTAAAACTGTTAAAATAATAAGAGCTGCATAAACTTATATTGAGCAACATATACATACCCAGCAACTGACATAAGTACTACAGGTTTCTCGTGCCCATATAGTGTAGCCTTCAAAGCATGCTGGCCACGCTTTCCACTAGAGCTGAGAGACCAAAGGCGAACAGTTGCATCTACACCTCCACTAGCAAATATTTTTCCACTACCATCACCCAACAGTTTATCTGAAAGGGTGGAAACAGGGCCATTATGACCTCTGAAACACCTTTGGCAATTTCCCTAGAATCAAAACATGGCATTGATGTAAAGTGATGACCAAAAAATTAGTTATATATTCTATACTGGAACCAAAACTTGGAATGGTAAAAACAAGAAAACCAACAACCGTAACGGTACCACTACACCAAAATATATATAGGTTTATGCATGAATGTATTACTGAACATATATGTTGATTCCATCCAGTTGATTTAAGGCAATGCATCACATATGTGGATACTTCCAAATTCAATCAACAAGAAATCCAAGAACAAAGTATGCCTAAAAAACTTAACCAAACATTACTTTTCACAATACCTTCCACCATAGACGAATAGAATGGTCACAGCTTGATGTCACCAAAACATTTTCATTTCTTTGGGTCTCACTTCGAAATAAAGATGTTTCATAGAGGGGAAACAATCTGCATATGGTATCATCATAGCCAATTGTCACAAAACAATGCATTAAACTAGTACAAAGCAAAGCCAACGTATTAACAGGAAGAAGGATTCTGTATCTTTTGACTGCCAATTGTCACAAAATAATGCATTACATTGGCAAATAAAAATGCAAATTATGCCAAAGAAAGCTTATTTTCTTTCCAATTTTAGGTTTCTCTGTAACACACATGCATTTCACCCACAAAAGATTGAACATGTGATATGAAGATCACATCACATACTAAATAGTAAAGAACACTTGTTCAAGCCCACTATGTGAAAATATATGTATATCAGGCATGTGAGAACAAATCAGCATGCTATGAAGGGATTTGAGACAAAAAAAGATGTATATCAGGTATGTGTGCTAATAAAAAAAGAAACATTTATTGAGTAAACAGTGGCCGAAGGCACACAGAATATAGATGTAGCCCAAGAAAAGGAAAAAGAAACCCACAAAGTTACAAGGAAATGCTTACAACTGTCAGAATTAAGCAAAATGCTTACAACTCAAGAAGTTTGAGAGTTAAAATATCAACCATTAAACGAATACAGGGATTAGAAGAACTCATGGCATACCATCTCAACATTTGCATAATACACATAAACGACATGCAAAATATAAACAAATCTATAATGAAACAAGAGAATATGATCCAACTTCTCACCTCACACAAGTAATTCTAGCATGATGATCACTCAGTGTTACAAGGAAATCTTTTCCGCTCAAAAAGCTATCAATCCTCATCATATGTACCAGTGAACTCTGCTCAGAAATCGAGTAGCACATATTAAAGCCATACAATAAACAACGGGACAATAAATGACTTGGCTTGCAGCAAGAAACTACTATTCACAAGCACTTCATATCAATAGTCCAGAAGCCGGAAAGAACCATGGAAAATGGAGGATATTTAGGAAAATTTTGAGAAAGCATTATAAAAGGGAGTGAGATACATGTATAACTTATTGTTTAAATTCAGATTACAATACACAATACAGAGAATGACAAAGACAAGCCACTTACATGCCTCTGCAGCAAACTAAGAACATATAGGAAAGTATAGAGCAACTTAAATAATAGATGCTAATTAGAAAAATCTTAAAGCATTGAATCAATGTCCTGTGCTCCAACCAACTTCCTAAACTTCTAAATCGCTCTTTGAAAAAAAAAAAAAAAAAATCATGAAGGAAAGCAAATTTCATACCTGTGAGAAAATGATTTCATTTGTGTTCAAGAATAAATGGTTGTAAGGTTTTGGTTCTGTATAGAAATCAGCAACTAAGGGATCAGAAAACTTAAACTTATGCAAAGCATTATGCCTAGCCAAGTAAGCTTCCCTCATGCTTGATGTTTGTGAAAAGCTAGAAGATATTTGTTCTGGCCACTGCTCCCTGAAAATTTCATAACACAACAAACAGCAAGTACTTGATTTTTATGAGGTTACGTAAGTTCTAATCAAGGATCAATTTTTTTCCCCATGTGTTGTTTCAGCTAGCACAGAAACAATTTCAGAAACATTTTGAAAGAGAGAAAAATAATTTGAATATACATGAAATTTTTTAGAAACACAAACTAAAACGTATCTAAGGGGTTGTTTGGGATGTTCTAAATAAGTGCACATTTTGACTTTTTATGAAATATGGGTTGGGTTTGAAGTGCTGTGGTAGAGAGGTGATGTGACTTAAATAAGATGATGTGATTTAAATAGGATAGTGACTTTTTGAATTTTTTTGAAGATGCCAAACTTACGCTAAATAAACATAGTGGGTGTTTGGAAAGTGAGTTTTTTTGTAAGTTTTTTTAGTTGTAGGATATTATTGAAGAATTTTTTTTTTTGTTTGGGAAGATAGTTGAGTTTTTTTGTGGTTAGATATAATGTTTATGAGATAAAAAGTGAAATGATTATGGGGTTTGATGTAATATTTTGTTTGAATTAGTTTTTTTTGGTTTTGTAACCAATTTGTCTTTTAGTGGAAAAAAACGAAAAAAATAAACCAAAAACTAAACTTCCCAAACAGCGGCATACTAGGTTCATAGACTCATTTATTTATTCATATGAAGGAACAACTGTAAAGTCAAAAGGTAAACGGTGCAATGGGCAAAGAATTGTTAAGTATAGTCAAATAAATTATTACTAATATTTTTTTGGAATTTTTGGTGAAACCCCCATTTTTCGGACCTTTTTTTTAGGGTAAAGGACAACTTAATGAATTTTCCTTCAAAAAGCCCCCGAGTAGGAGATGTGTGGCTCAATAAGGACATTTTATAATTTGTATTTTTTTTGACCATATTGCCCTTCTATATATATATGTCATATATTTGAAAATCTGAACTCATGAATACACAGATCTTATATATTTGAATCAGTGAGAAGGATCTACGAAATCCATGAAGACAATCTCAAAATCTAAAGATCTCACCCTTGGTCAACAATACACGATCTCGCCATCAATGATCAACACTCTCAATTAAACGAGAGATTACGTTTCAAATCTGTACAAATCTATATTAGATTTAGAGAGTTTCATCGAGATTTATGAATGCTGATGGAGTTTTGGAGGTTTTGTTTCAATCACGTGATTGATTATTGTTCAAGTTCAATCAAATATGTTAATTTGTTGATTAGTTTTTTGTTTTGTTTTGTTTTTGTTTTTGATTTATTTTTATTGTGTATGATCTGATTTTGTTTGACGAAATGAGAGTAAAATTTTATTCTGGTATGTGCTCTATTTTTGTTTGATAGAATGAGTAAAATTTTACTCTGGTACGTGCTCTATTTTTGTTTGATAGAATGAGCAAAATTTTACTCTGGTATTTACTCTGTTTTTGTTTGATAGAATTAGAGTAAATTTTACTCTGGTATGTGCTCTGTTTTTGTTTGACAGAATGAGAATAAAATTTTACTCTGGTGTCTGTTCTGTTTTTTATTTTTTTATTTTTGATACAATGACAGTAAAATTTTACTCTGTTATTGTGTACTTCTGTTATTTGTTTTCAGAGTAACGAGTTCAAGCGATGAAACAAACTGAGGGAGACGAGGGAGACAAACGGTTCCATCGTTTGATATTTGCCCATTTATATAGAAGGATGTTTCAATCTTTTCACTATATTTTTTTTTTATTTGAGGGACTTTTGGAACTAATGTTTTATTACGTGGGCTTCATACAAAAAAGGCCCAATGAGAGGGGCTTTTCACCAAAAATTCCTATTTTTTTTTTTGTTAATACAATAAAATAAGGAGTTCCAATTCATGGTAACACAATTTATTATATCGTTGTGTTTTGAGTGTTTTTTGTTTGAGATTTGAGAAGAGATTTAGAAAATAAAAGGAAAAATGTATGAACACGGTAAAATGTGGTATATTTTATTCATATTTCTTCTGCTATTTTCTTTTCTCTTTCTAAATCCTTTCCCACATCCACAAACCAAACACAGCATTAGGCAATGGTGATGGAAACAAAAAGACATTTTGTTCCTTGTTTCCATTTAAGCATCAGTCATTATATTTTATTAAAGTGTCTGATCGAAACATTGATATAGATCTCTGGTAAGTTTTTCAAATGGTTTAATTTGATTGTTATGAGTCCTTGAAACTGCAATGCTTTTCATTATCATGAACTAGGTAGTCCAATACATTTATGAAAATCGTCTTTCAATAAACAATTGCAAGTTCTCTTCATCTTTGAAACACAGAAACATAGAGGGAGAGAGGGGGACCTGGAAAAGCGTTTCCAGATTGAATCAGAATAGGCGGCTCTTCTGAGGTATTTGCAGGACATGGCCACGCTAGAGATGTCTCGGAGGTTAAGGTAGGTAGCACAGTGTACCAGAGAATCGATATTGAGATCCGTAATGGTTGTGGCAGAGGAGCTCTGGTCGATCGACGGTGATGGATCCACCATCTTTCAAATTCTCGGCAATTGAATCTTGAAACCCTTATCGAAACCACGATCGATTCAAAGAGATGGCCGATAAAATTATTCCCAGACAAACAAAAATCATACTATACAGATTAATTCTCAACCGGATTCTCGCGCAGCCTTCGTTGGATGGAGGAGCCCGGTCGATTTACCAAATCACCACTTCCCCGTTGGTCTTAAACCACGAAACGACGTCGTCAATAAAATAAATTAAAAGTGAAAATTATTAACAACATTATAAACCCTTATACTTTACTCAAAAAATAATTAATAATTTATTTTTTTTTAAAAAATGAATTATTTTATTAATTTAATTTTTATTATACAAATATATTCATAAATAAATTATAGAGTGATTTTTGGATTGACTAAAGTTTTTACACGTGAACCAAACACGATTATACAAAATCAAACCCAGAACCAAACATATCCTATACTGAAGCCCAAAATGCTCTAGACAGAAGCCCAAATCCAGGAATTGCTAGCAGCCCATTAAGGAGAGAATATGCTTGACTTGATGGATCCGAGCTTGCCAAAGACGCAATTATTGGGTTACCCTGGAAGCTATTATTTCTCCAGTTAAAAAAAAAAGTAAGTTTTTATTTGGCTTGTTCTGGGAAGTATGGTAAAAATTATATTTTTAATTTTTTTAATTTTTTAAAAAATATATAAAAGATTAAAAAATTAATATCATCCAAAAATTTAAAAAGGCAAAAAATTAAAAAACTGACATTTAACTGAGTTTTCAAATGCTCAAACATAATTGATTTATTTGTAAGATTTATCATAACATTAGTGGTGTTTGTCCACCTGATGCCGATGGATGTATTATTAAATTTGAAATATAACAATTTTGATTTTGATTTAAAAGTATACTTGTGTTGCAGTGGGCTCAAAGTCTTTGGGTCTTAACCTCTAATCTATACAATTTTGTATTTTAAATATGTTGGAAGGACATTTGATTTATGGGGTGTTTTGGCAACACATTAAAAAAGTTAAAAGTCAATTTTTTACTAATTTTGAGTCACATCACCTCTCACACGAAACAGTGAGAAAAGTTGAAAAAAATCAAAAAATCAGCTTTTAATCATTTTTTCAAAACACCCTATATATAGGGTTCTTTTGGGAAGAAGTTAAAAAAGCCAACTTTTTACTTTTTAAATTTTTTACACAAAAAAACACAAAAAGCCAGTTTTTTAGCTAAAAATGCCACCAAAAAAGTCAAAAAATCAATTTTTTACTAACTTTCTAAAACACTCCATAGTATAGATAATGAATAGTTACTTGCGGTCATGGGTACCCAAATTTTTGCCCAGAGCAATGATTCATCCCCCCTTTTTCCCCAACCCCCTTTACCCCTCTCTCTCTCTCATTGGTTACATTTTTTTTTTTTTCCTGTTCCTTCAATCACCACCCGCCACGTGGCAAAGGGGGGTGAGGGGGTGACCCCCAAAAGGGGGTCTCAAGCATTATTCTTTTCGCCCATTTATGGCCTCGTTTGGGAAGTTAACTATTTTAATAAATTATTTTGATTTTTGACTATTTTAATAAGTTAAATACTTGTATTTGGAAAGAGAGATAGATTTTTTTGTAGTTGAATGTGATGTTTGTGAGAGAAAAAATAAAATAATTATGAATTTGATGTGACATTTTGTCTTATTGACTATTTTAGCCTATTTTATCTTTTTGTATGAATAATGTTTGAGGGTTCGAAATTAGGGGCTCGAATTGGCTCAAAACCCAAAACGACGTCGTTTTGGGTTTTGATTTTTTTTTTTTTTCTTCTTCCTTTTCTTTCTTCTTCTTCGTTGAGTTGAACAGAGGCGAGAGAGAGAACACAGAGGCGAGAGAGACGTTGTCGCATGAGTTAAATCGTCGGCTTGCCGCAGCTAAATCAGCCTCTGCCTCCACCCGCCGCCGCCGCCGCCTCCGCCTCCGCCTCCGCCTCCGCCTCCACCTCCACCTCCGCCCGATTTTGTTGGCCCCTCCAGTCCAGTTCTTCTCTTCCTTCTTCTTCCTCCTAATTTTGAGCCAAATTCGAGCCCCTATATTCGGGCTCTGTACCATTACTAATTAAAAAAAAGGCTAACTTTTGGCTTTCCAAACATCGCCAAGCCATCATAGCGATGGGATATCATTTTTTATATATTTAAAAATGAAAAAATAACTAGATTGCATTAAAGTTTTGTATCTTAACAACTTGTTAAACACGAGTAATGTTAGGAATTTTAACAAAATTATTAAAATTTTTACACAATAAACACACGGGTATGAGACTCATGTAGAATTTTTGATAAAATTTTTAAAATCTTTAGTATTTATGGTTAAACACTATCACTTGTTTATGAAAATTATTTTCATATTAAAAAAATCATGTTTTAAGGTCTTAATATTATAAGTTAGGGCAACAGATAGCACTTGATTTGTTACTAAATTTTGTTAAGAAAATGGAATACTAAGTTGACCATTTATGTCTCCATCATGGTTGCTTATATGTGATAGTTGCAACTTAAAATAATCTTCTTAAAGTAATACATTACAAAACATCCATTTCAGCTATCAGATGGCTGGTTCCATAAATTAACATGGTTAAGTCAATTATCTCTAAACTAGTCTTCTTCCTTTACTTACTTTGAAAGACTTTGATATGATTCGCACTAAAATAGTTATGATACACTCATTTAGAGTTTTTTTAGTGATTTTTTTTTTGTGGGCTTTTTTGGAATTTTAAAAAATTAATGTGATTAGAAAGTTGATAAAATTTTTTTATAAGTATAAAAATTGATCTCACATTAGACATTTTTAACTGATGAATAAATAATTTTTGCAAATCAAGAAATTGATTGATTGATCTGTATGCTTTCTAACAACTATGCAATATAAATCAGTTATTAGTACCTGTGGAGATATATTTTCTGAGTACCAACACGTGGCAATGTGACGCCGACGTGTCAGCCGAGGTGCCACGTGTCTTGGCCGTTGTGCCGAGGTCATCTCGGATAGGCCGAGGTTACCTCCGAAGATATCGGAATCCGAGATAAGCGGATAGAGGACAAGAGTCCTAGAATGAAGAGGGAACTCAACCTGGATATGGACAAGAGTCCTAGATTGGGAGAAGACTTCAGTTTGGGTAAAGATAAGACTTTAGAGAGTTTATCCTAATCCCACTGGGAGTCCCAGATTAGCAGTAATCCTAAGTCTATTAGGGCCAAGCCCCTATTGGGACTAGGATTGTATTGGCTATAAAAGAGAGGCACCCCCATGGGTCTAAGGTATGCTTTTTGATACTCAAGCTTATGAGTTGAATAGTTGATTTATCTTTGAGAGATATTGAGTACTGACTTGATCGTCGGAGTACCCCCGGGTGGCGAACCACCGTGGGATTCTTCTCTTTCATTCTGGTCGACCAAGTGCCATCTATTCGCCAAGGTGCTCTCCATTGAATCTTGAGTTAGCGATGTGGTCGAAAAATCACTCACACAATTTGGCGCCGTCTGTGGGAAAGAAAGAAGAATAGATGGCCAATAATGGACAGAAGGATCAGATTGAAGACAACACTCCTGCTAGGAGTAGGAGACCTATCGACTTTGACGTTGAAGGGGACGACCGCGACACAGAAACTCGTGACTATAGTCACGGAGTGAAAAACGCCGGCCAGGAAGGTGACGCACCATAGACAACAGATCGAAGCGGATACTACAACGAAGATGACCTCCAGGTATGGAAGGATAGATACCTGCGGAGGAACGAAGACCCTTCCAGAAGGGATGCAAACACAGGGGGCATGAGCGCTCCCAAGGAGATAACATTCAAGTATAGAAGAGCTCAACCTGAGTGAGCAGATCCTGGATTCCAGACCCCGGATCCGAGAAGACATGATCTCGGCCTAGATGAGTAGGCCCGAAAAAGAGCTCAGCCTGAGTGAGCAAACCCAAGATTCCAGCAGACAAGATCTCGGCGCTTAAGTCCAAGAAGAGAGAAGGCAAAGATACAAAGTTTACCACTTGTTGAAATTTGTAGCAATTTACAAGTTGGTCAAACCAATACAAAGTTTACCACTTGTTGAAATTTGTAGCAATTTACAAGTTGGTCAAACCGATGCAAAGTTTACCACTTGTTGAAATTTGTAGCAATTTACAAGTTGGTCAAACCGATACAAAGTTTACCACTTGTTGAAATTTGTAGCAGTTTACAAGTTGGTCAAACCGATGCAAAGTTTACCACTTGTTGAAATTTGTAGCAATTTACAAGTTGGTCAAACCGATACAAAGTTTACCACTTGTTGAAATTTGTAGCAGTTTACAAGTTGGTCAAACCGATGCAAAGTTTACCACTTGTTGAAATTTGTAGCAATTTACAAGTAGGTCAAACCGATACAAAGTTTACCACTTGTTGAAATTTGTAGCAATTTACAAGTGGGAGTTAAGCCGAGATTATCGCTTTCTTCGCTTGTTGAAATTTGTAGCAATTTACAAGTCAAGTGAAGCCGATGTTATTACTTACGCACTTATGGCAATCTCGGTTGGCTAAACTAAAAAGATGCTTAACACTTGTTGAAATTCGTAGCAATTTACAAGTTGAAGTTAAGTTTACATATGATCATCTGTTGAAATTTGCGACAGAATTTACTGGTTGAGGTAAAAGCTAAATATATTGTTTAAACCCTTGTTGAAATTTGTAGCAATTTACAAGTAGATCACTGCTTAACACTTGTTATAACTTGAGAAAAGTTTATCAGATATGTTAGTCCTTGTTGAAATTTGTAGCAATTTACAAGTAGGTTAGAATGAAATTACTGTTTACATATTTATTGCAACTTGAGAAAAGTTTACAAAGTTTACATTGAAAAGTATATGTTTTATACTTGTTGAAATTTATGAAAAGATTGCAGGTCAGTATCTTGCCGAAGTAAAACTTGCAGTTATTATACCCGAGGTATGTAACTCCGAGAAGATTGTGCAAAGGAAGAATTATACAAAATATTCTAAGTATAGAATCATGCAAAAGCAGTCAAGAAAAGACAAAGGCACAAGCATTCTAAGAAGGAAAGTTAAATTAGACATTCAAGAACAAGAAGGCACATCGGCCATATGAAGAGCTTACATTGTCTAAAAAACAAGAAGGTACAAGAGTACAAGCGACAAAAAAGGAAAAACCTCAAAAACCGAGATGATGCTTAACTGAAGTTAAGCCGAGATGATATTTAACCGAAGTTAAGCCGAGATGATGTTTAACCGAAGTTAAACTGAGGTGATGCTTAACCGAAGTTAAGCCGAGATGATGTTTAACTGAAGTTAAATGGAGATGATGCTTAAACCGAAGTTAAGTCGAGATGATGTTTAACTGAAGTTAAAACGAATGATGATAACACTTGTTGAAATTTTGAGAGAATTTACAAGTTAAAGAGTGCACAAATTTAAATGTCGGCAAAAGATTCACCGGAGTCAAACGTCGTTTTGATTAGAACAGAACCACTAAGTGCACGCCAGAAGTGGTGACCAGAATTGTGAAAGGAATAAATTCTTCAAGAAACAGCGATGATAGTTTGCAAAGGCCAAGAGAAAGAGGGTCTAAAGGGGGCGAATTAAATACCAGAAGTTTTAAATGTCGGCAAAAGATTCACCGGAGTCAAACGTCGTTTTGATTAGAACAGAACCACTAAGTGCACGCCAGAAGTGGTGACCAGAATTGTGAAAGGAATAAATGCTTCAAGAAACAGCGATGATAGTTTGCAAAGGCCAAGAGAAAGAGGGTCTAAAGGGGGCGAATTAAATACCAGAAGTTTTAATACATCGGCGAAAGAAGAACACATCAGGTCTGTGACTACGACACGAAGCCAACTTCCCTAATGTGATCCTAAGTGCAACTTATGTTCACATTAGGGGGCAGAGAGAAGATGCAGGGGGAAGGAATGATAATTAAGGAGCAAGGAATCAATTTCAAGAAGGAAGCAAACTACTCGGCATTAGCGGCAGGTTGCGTCTCATCCCCAGAAGACAGTTGAAAAGAACTTCTCAGCAGCCTTCTCAGCCACGAGCTCAGCATCAATCTCCTAAAGAGTTTGATCAAAGCTCTTCTCGGTGATTGGCACCTCGGAGTTTTGAAGGCAAGGATTGAAAGTAAAAATCTGGAAAAAGATATAGAAAACAGAAACAAGAAATGTAATTTGAAAATCAAAAATGGTGATGAAGCTATCAAGAAATCAAGACAAAAAGATTGCATAGGTGTGTCAAGCCAAGAACAGTGGCAGAAATCAACAGATATGTGAACAGTGTGTATTCAAGAAGATGATTTGAAAACAACGGGTAAAACAACAATGGTGGTTAACAATGAAGCAGAGCTTCTTGGAAAGCAACAAGTAATAAAATCAAGAGGAACAGTGGCTTACCAGAAAGTGGGAAGTCAGAATGAGAATTGCCGAAATCTGACGACAATGACAAAATGACGTAAGCTTCACCGGAGGAGAGGAACAAAGACAGTTGCAGAAGCTTGAAAGCTTGGAACAATGACAGATTTAAGCAAAAAAGCTAAGAAAGAGAAAAAGCCAGAGGATTGAATGAAAAAAGAGAAAAATCAGAGTCAAGAAGACGACGAAGTTTAAAGATAAAAGCCAAGTGCACTGGCGCTAAATAAGTATATGAAGAAACAAGAAAGTAATGACCCAGACACAATGCTAGCAACAGAAAGCAGATATGGCAAAAACAGTACCAGGTATTTAAAAATTTCAAAAACTTGAAAGCATTTAAAAATAGAAGACAACAGAGGGCAAGTAAACGGATTCAGAAGAGTTATGAAAGATTGAGCTTAATAAAAGAATTTATGAACCTACCAAGATAAGTGAACGCCGATATGAAGATCGCCGAAGTCAAATAGATGACTAGAAATCAGGAACCCACCAAAAAATGTGAATAAAGCGGATGCAAAGCTCTTGGATTTTATGAATTAATGAAACCAGAAACCTCGGCTAGGAGGTATGATCTCGAATAGTTTGAAAAACATGAAGCTTGATACTTGACAGAAGTGGATAGTAAAGTCCAGGGAACTTTGAGGTTGGCGAGTTTTGATCTCGGATAGAGGAGCACGGATGAATGAACAGTATAGGTTCCATCACCTCAGAATGTCGAGGTAATAGAAACTAGGGGGCAGTTGTGGGGATATATTTTCTGAGTACCAACACGTGGCAAGGTGACGCCGACGTGTCAGCCAAGGTGCCACGTGTCTTGGCCGTTGTGCCGAGGTCATCTCGGATAGGCCGAGGTTACCTCCGAAGATATCGGAATCCGAGATAAGTGGATAGGGGATAAGAGTCCTAGAATGAAGAGGGAACTCAACCTGGATATGGACAAGAGTCCTAGATTGGGAGAAGACTTCAGTTTGGGTAATGATAAAACTCTTAGAGAGTTTATCCTAATCCCACTGGGAGTCCCAGATTAGCAATAATCCTAAGTCCATTAGGGCCAGGCCCCTATTGGGACTAGGATTGTATTGGCTATAACAGAGAGGCACCCCCATAGGTCTAAGGTATGCTTTTTGATACTCAAGCTTGTGAGTTGAATAGTTGATTTATCTTTGAGAGATATTGAGTACTGACTTGATCGTCGGAGTACCCCTGGGTGGCGAACCACCGTGGGATTCTTCTCTTTCTGTTACAGGTCAGCCAAGTGCCATCTATTCTGCCAGTGCTCTCGGCTGAATACTGAGTTGGCAGTGTGGTCAGAAAATCACTCACACAGTACCTATAAAAACCGGCGATGCAGAGTGAACTTTAGAACGAGTTGAATGTAATATAAATGATAGAATAAAAAATTAAGGGTTGGTTTGGGATGTTCTAAAAAAGTGTACTTTTTGACTTATTGGCTTATATGGGTTGGGTTTGATGTGATGTGTTAGGGAAGTGATGTGATTTAAATAAGATGATGTGACTTAAATAAAATAGTGACTTTGTGACTTTTTATATTATTTAAGTCATGCCAAACTTGACCTAAGAATACCTAGTAGTAGGGATATAGATGGAAGGCCTCATTCGGTTATCAACTTTAAGTTGGTCTTTTTGATTTTTCTAAAAATGCAGGCTTATTTGGTATATTCCCAACTTTAAACCTTTTTTAATTTAGTAATTTTTTTTTCGCCTGGGTCAACATGGATTGCCAAACAAAATTACAGCATTTTACCTTGTTTTTTTCAGCAAGCAGCTTTTACCTTGTTGAGCTAAAAAAATAAAAAATAAAAAAAAACTCGGTCTTAAGTTGCGGCAAAATGAGCATTTTTTTAAATTTTCATAAAATTAAGTAATCAATTCTATAGTGCAAATACAACTCAAATCTCATATTAAATTACCCAATTCAATGCCTAATCTAAACCATTGACCTAGTTGAATAGAATAATCACAACTTGGCCTCAAAGTCTCCAAAGAGCAATAAAAAATTGAATAATTATATTTCATAGGGTTAACCACACAACTAAGCAGGAAAAAAAAGGGTTTAATCTTGTCATTACAAAAGTCTGGGGACAATGAAATTAAATTGATTTTAATAAAAAAGGTGTGAATTGTGAGGGCTGCTACTGTATTTATCATCCATTGACCACCCTAATTAAATAGACCCAAACTAAAAAATGATCCACCAAACAACTTAATATTTATGGCACCAAAGTACTCTACTTTGGTTGGTTTTGATTTGCTTAGGGGTCTTCTAAGTCTGTTCTTGTTTTTTTTAAGAAACTGGAAAGACAAATTCTTTTTGCATTCTTACTTTGAAGGAATGGCTCAGTTATAAATTTGATTATTATCAATGATCCAAAACTAATGCTAAAGGTTTCAATGTTTGGGATGATTTTTGTATTTGATCGTTGAAAATCAACACTGATAATTGTTCGATGACAAAATGGCAATGAATTGACGTTGATCGCCAAAACCATTTGATCACCAAATTTTTTTTTGGTAGTGCAAATTGAAATCACTTATTTGATGGCCATAATGTTGTAGCAAAATGATTTTATTAGCATAATATAGAGATTTTTTATTTTATTTTTTTTATTTTTGAAGTTTATTGTTATCAATCAGTATGGGAATATAATATTTTACAAATATCAATACAATCACATCAAACTGAATAATCAACCATTTAAAAAAGTCTAACAATACAAATCTTCAAACCAAACACTAACAATTACTTAAGAAAGACTTAAAATAGAAAAGAAACAAACAACTACAGAAATAATCAATCCTTGTTAGGCACAAATAATTTGACTTGTAGACACTTTAGTCTTGAAAATAAATTTTTTATGTGTAAATCTTATGTAACATCATCATATATTAATAATTGGTAGCTCAAATACATTCAGATTAAGAAGTCAAGAACTACTCACGTCACTTTAGTTTTTTTCCACCAAATTTAATTAGCAGAAACAGTGAATCATCTATAAATAAATAAAAATTATGTGTTAGGGAAGTTCTTGTCTAGTCTTGAAGTCAAACTAATTTCATCAGCTTACAAAAGAAAATGAGTTCACATATGTATATACCTCCTTTGCCTTCATGCATGCTATGCCAGAAACAAAACATTTTTTGTGAAACTTCACAAAAAAAATTTACTCTTAAGATTTTTTTGTTTACCCCTGTCCATTCGGGCTAATTTTTATATACATATAATCTTAAAATTCTACATGCATCACATAATTATTGGACTAACATCTTAAGAATAGTCTTTAAAAAGATGAGAAGTGAAATATTTAATCATTGATTTCGGGGATGGAACTAGAATTTCATCAATGGAGTGGTCAAAAGACAAATAAAAAAATTTCACTATATATAAGCGCACTTGTATATGTTGGACAATTTTCATTGTATTTAAAAAATAAATTTTGTTTGTGTACTTAATAACAAACGGAATATAGAAGAAATAAAAGAAAGGAGAGAGATAGTTTGATTACAAAGATCAAACCGGTAAATAAAAATAAATAAATAAATAAAAAATAGATTTTTATTTTATTTACAAAAAACAAAATCAAAATATGATATAAACAAATAAAAATAGAAAATAAATAAACAACTTACTTTATTAATTTCTTGAACAAAGTTTTTGATCAAGTACAGTGTTTAATACTGTGTCCTTAAGACAAATTCGTCCTCTCTACGGTGCTTTCAAATTGTGGACGTCTATCTCCCAGGATAAAATGATCAACAGTGAATAGTAGCAGCACTACACATTATTTACACAACGAACATACTAACACTATGTTTGGATTGAGTGCTTTGGAGAGAAAAGAAAAGAAATAGAGTGATATGTATTTCTCTTATTTATTTGGATAACTTAAGTAGAGAGAAATGGGAAGAAATAGAGAGAAATGGAGAGAAACTCATTTCTCTTATAAGCCCTATTTTCAATCTTCCCAAAAGTAAAGAGATTGGGAGAGAAAAGAAACCACTATTTTCATAATACCAATTTTGTCCCTATAAAAATAAAAGAAATAAAATGATTGAAAATATAAAAAGGTTATTTTAGTAATATAACATAAAATAATTTCTTTTCTTTTCTCTTAATGAAACCTAACCAAACAAGAATGAGAGAAATCACAATAATTTCTTTTCTTTTATTTCTTCCTTATCCAAACAAAAAGGAGAGAAATCACAATCATTTCATTTCATTTCTTTTCTCTTATTACTTAAGTAATCATTTCTTTTCTTTTCTCTCCTAGGTTCCCAAACATAGTGGTGTTTACACTCTTTCTCACAAGGAAAATGATGCAGCAAAATACAGAGAGAGCAGGTAGAATTTGGGATAAAAAGTGGAGTGAAAAAACCAAGTGAGAGATTGCCTATTTATAGATACAGTGGTACCTTTTCAGTTTGAATTAAACAGGTAGCATACCTGTTCGGTTTGAATAAACAGATACAAATCTGTTGGGTTTAAATTTTGAATAGATAAAAAATTGTTTTGAATAGATTTGAATCTGTATAGAAATTCGGAAGAAGTTAAAAACAAATTTGAATTTTTTCCCACCAAAATTTGAAATTAAAACTTTGGACAAATTTTATTTTACCAAAAAATAAAATAAAATTCAAATGTTTTTGGCAAAAAAGGATAAGTATTGGACTGGACAAGCCGAACCCAACTTCACACCACACACTCGCGCCCAAGCCCAGCCCGCCTGACCGACCGGACGGACGGCGACTGCGGTGACGACGTGCACGTGTGTGTTTATTTTTGGGTCCAATGGGTCTAGCCCATAACCTCTCCCTTCTACAAACTTGGGATGCCCCTTGAGGGCCTTCCCAAGTTACAAACTCAAGCTTTACAAACTCATAAAATTCTTCCCACCAAACCAATGTGGGACAAGCCCTTATTCAAACCTTAAAAAATTTCCACCAAAAACTCCATTTCCATGGAGCTCATTTTGGCTTTAATTTCCTATTCACCCGATAATGTTTTGAGTAACCAAATATACTACGTGAATCACAACGCGGCATAGAACGCGTTACCACTTTGACCCGCCAAATTTGGCGCATGGGTCCCACCTAAAAAATAGACCAAAGTTGAGAAAAAATCATATTTTTCAAAATCATTTCTAACAATCCCCTACATGAATGGAATTTGATGACAATGGAAATACAACAATATGTAGAATTTGTCGAAAGAGTATAAATCGAAAATATCTTGCATCAAGATAAGTAGCTTTTGGCCTTGAACCTTCCCTAGTGATAACCTATCAGACTTACTAGCTATCCAATAGACGCAATGCCTTGAATTGTTCAGCTGTCTGTGTAAACCAAGATAATAGATTTCACATAAAATATCTTCTAACACATCGTGGTTTTCACGGTTGTGTTTATTTTGGCTTTGAACGCTCCTGGTTGTTCATGAAAGCTTTCTAGAGAATTTAGCCTCTCTATTCTCATAGAACCGGCCCCAGTTCGACACTCATATAGATGATTCTTATTGTTAGTATCCCCTTATACTCGTCTTGATTTTTATGCCTAAATCAAGATAAAAGTAATCATTAAAAGCAAAACTTATCTTTAGACCCCTGCATATAACATATGTTATAGATATCACTCTCACCATAAGAAATGGGTAGGGAATTTTAATCCTTTGGTGATTTCTGGCGAGCCACACATAACTTAATTGTCCCTTTGAACTTAGTTCTTAGGATCCCCAGTCATATAAGTAGGGTTACCATTATGATGACTCTAATGTAATAAGCTTTAATCCCATCCCCTTCGATGAACTATACACTTGCTCTTTTGTCAAACCTTTTGTTAACAGATCTACAATATTCTCTTTAGATTTTATATAATCTATTGAGATTATTCCATTTGAGAGCAATTGCCTTACGGTATTATGTCGACGACGAATATATCGTGACTTAACATTGTACATATGATTCTGTGTCCTGCCTATTACAGATTGACTATCACAATGAATGCAAATAGCTGGCACGGGTTTAAGCCACATTGGAATGTCTTCTAAGAAGTGGCAAAGCCATTCTGCTTCTTCTCCTACTTTGTCTAAAATAATGAACTCAAATTCCATTGTAGATCGTGCGACGCATGTTTGTTTCGTGGATTTCCAAGAAACAACAGTGCCTTTTAGAGTAAAGACATATTTGTCACGACCCAAACCCGCCCCTGTAGGTTTAGCATCGTAACCGGCCAGTAATCCGTGGATTACCAAAGGCCTCTTAACAGATAAGTACATAGTGAGGGGCTGCGGAAGCAATTATACAAAATAGACAAGGTCCAATGAGCTGTGATAACATACATGGGACAGAAGATTTCAAAACTTGCATATACATAAGTGTGTCGGTCGAAGGATATCATAATTACAAAACATATACAAAAGTGTAATTCCCAGGACCTGACTTTACAAAACAGACAGAGACTAGCATAAGTACAAAAACAGCCATGTAACTAGACTTCGATCGGAACCTCCTCGGGAGGCACAACGGTTGGCTAACAAAAATAGAAATGAAAGCCGTTAACTCTGGCCCTGATCATGTGTTGGCTCATCTACATACATAATATAAACTGTGAGCGAAAGTTTAGTAAACAATAACAGAGTAAAAGGGTTTCAATGAATGAGTCCGTACAGATTCAGAAATCATAATTCAGTTTCGTATCAAATTCATAATTTGTCCAGATCATATATAGAAATCATGCGGTATACATAAGTATACGTGATACATCCATTAGCATTAATAGAGTAGATACAGAACAGATGCAGACACATGAGGGTTATGAATAACCAGTTCCATAAAGGAACCTCCGGATTCGGGTAACAGAGAATAAACACGCTGAGCCCCATGATGGAGCCTCCGGTACGGGTAATAGAGTGCAAACATATTAAGTTCCATGATAGAACCTCCGATACTGGGTAGCAGCCAACAGATATCACATGATGCTAAGAATGTCACGAATACATATCAAAAATTGGACAATCATTCATTGTACAGAACATATCATTTCATAAAACAGATCTTAATTCATCATACAAAATATAAAATAAAGTTGAACATAGCTTTACTATGTTATTACTCACAGTTGGCCTTGAGACAGATAAACGGAGCAGGTTGGTCAAACGGTACGCGACACGTGACCTACATAACACATAATAGACACATATTTGAAACACACGTTCTAATTGTACATAACTTACTTCGTTTGCTCTTAGTGTGTTTATAACCTTTAATCCCCATTATGGAGTCTTAAACATGGCCTAGGAATGCCTAGGATGGAATGAGGATGCAAGAATGCATTGGAAAATATTTCATAAAACTTGCTGAAAATAAGATCCACGCTCGAGCGTGGCTTTCCTCACTCGAGCAGACATGCAGACAATGAAGCTTTGCTTGAGCGTAACTTTCCCCGCTCTAGTGAACTGTAAACTATTGAAAAGTACTGGTTGCATGATTTTCACGCTCGACGGACGCTCGACCTATGCTCTAGCGTGAGACTCAGACCTTCGCTCGAGCGTAGATTCCCTCGCTCGAGTGGATTGCAAAACACAAGAACTTCTGGGTATATGCATTTCACGCTCGAGCGTAACCCTCGACGCTCAAGCGGAAGTGCATGTACTCAGAGTGCACGCTCGAGCGTAAAGTTCCCCACTCGAGCGTGGATCAAATTTCTGGAAATTCCAGATTTGATCACCAAGCTCAAATTCAACCTTTGAAGCATCAAACTCAATTTTTTGGGCCCAAAACTTTGGAAAACACTTAGAAACTCATAAAACAACATGTTTGAAGGATCATAACAAGAAATCATGGCCCAAAAGCATGCCAATTGTGCAACTTTCAACTGGAAACTTGAAATTAATTCATGTACATGACTTGTATGCAATTCTTTGAACTCAAGTCTTTCAAAACATGACCAAATGCAATGTTCAACCTAAAAACATGATCAACTATGACAATATGATATAGAACATGAAGAATTTCTAAAACAAAGCTTGGATTAAGACATACATACAAGAATTCCTCAGAAAAACAACCTCAAATGCCAAGAATTACACATACATGTATGCATTGAGCTTCAATTCTCCAATCTTAGCTTAATTGACCACCTAACCCTCTTGAGTTCATTTACTTGGTGTCTCAAATACAAGGCTTAAGAGTATAGTTCTTACCTAAGGTTGATTTCAAGTGGGATTCTAACCCAAAGCTTCAAATTGGCTTCAAACTCTTAGTCAATTCTTCATTTGAGCTCAACCTCCCTTTACTCTTCCTCTCCCTCATGTTTTTCCCTTAGAATAGGCTCAAAGTGTTTTAAGATCAAGGAAATGAGATGAGTGGAATGTCAAAGTGGCCTTATAGGTAGTGATTTGTCATAACTAATTAAATGGCATTATTTTAATCTAGTTTAATCGCTCCGAACCGAATTTTAATTAAACCTACCATAATTTCCTATAAATCCTAATTAGCACATAAATCAAGTCAATTTCTGATTCGGACGCCGATAAGGCTTTCAATTCGCAAATCGAAACTAGGACGTGAACAGATCTTCCTACGCCTAACAGATATAAACACAACAATGCAACGCACACATGCATTTTAATTCAGAATTTCGTCTTAATTACTAATTAGGCATAATTAATTATGGATCAACATTACTCAGAGGTCGGGGTTGTTACAATATCCACTAGTGGATTTTGAATCTTTAGTATCCGATATCCGATTGACATCACAATAACCTTCTAGTACTGCAGGATATCGAGTAAAGTTTAAACCATGATCATGGGTAAATCTTAGATACCTAAGAACTCGAATGATCGTTTTCTAATGGTCTTCTTCGAGATTACTAGTGTACTTACTCAATTTACTAAGAGCATAAGCTATATCAGGACGAGTACAATTCATTAGGTACATTAGGCTTCCAATGATTTGGGAGTATTTTAACTGAGACACCGCATCACCTTTATTTTTCGATAAATAAAAACTGATGTCTACAGGTGTTCCAGTTACATTCATATCATCCTTGATATATTTACCAAGAATTTTCTCAATATAATGAGATTGAGATAATGCATATCCATCAGATGTTTTAGTAATTTTCATTCCTAATATTATATTTGCGACTTCTATATTTTTCATATCAAATCTTTTGTTCAGCATTTGTTTAGTTGATTTGATTGTGTTTTGATTGCTTCCAATGATAAGCATGTCATCCACATAAAAACAAACGATGACATAACCTTTGTTAGTGTTTTTAACATAGACACACTTGTCACATTCGTTTATCTTAAACCTGTTAGTAAGCATAGTATGATCAAATTTTTCATGTCATTGCTTATGAGATTGTTTTAATCTATAAAGAGATTTTACAAGCCGACAAACTTTCTTTTCTTGCCTGGCACTACAACCCCTTCGGGTTGCTCCATATAGATTTCTTCATTTAGATTACCGTTTAAGAAAGTTGTCTTAACATCCATTTGATGTATTTCCAAATTGTACAACATTGCTATAGCAAGTATGCGGATGAATGTTATTCTTGGCACAAGGGAATATGTGTCAAAATAGTCCAGACCTTTCTTTTGTCTGTAACCTTTTACTACAAGTCTTGTTTTATACTTGTCAATTGAACCATCTGCTTTCATTTTTCTCTTGAATATCCATTTATATCCAAGAGGTTTAGAACCAAGTGAAAGATCCACTAATTCCCAGGTATAATTTTGCATAATGGATTCAATTTCATTATTAACAGCCTCTTTCCACAAAGGTACTTCAGGACCTGTCATTGCTTCCTTAAAGCTTTGAGGTTTATTTTCTAACAAGTATGTCAGAAAATCTGGACTAAAAGATTTTGATGTTCTTGCTCTCTTACTTCTTCTTGGTTCATCATCAGTTAAATCCTGTTGGTCAAGACTATTACTAGTTTCTTGTGTTTAATTGTCATTAGTCTCTTGATTTTGTGTACAATCATAAGTTCTTTTCTGTGAACTTAATTCCTATCATTTATTGTAAGGAAAGACATGTTAAAAAAACACAGCATTCCTTGACTCTATAATAGTGTTCACATTTATATCAGGTATTTTTGATTTATAAGTCAGAAACTGATAGGCACTACTATTCTGAGCATAACCAATAAACATACAATCCACTATTTTTGGTCTTATCTTAGTCTTTTTCGGAACAGGAACTTCAACTTTTGCTAGATACCCCCACACTTTTAAGTATTTGTAGAAAGGTGGTCGACCTTTCCATAATTCATAAAGAGTGCTATTGGTTTTCTTGTGGGGTATTCTGTTAAGAATATAATTAGTAGACAAAATTGCTTCCCCTCACAAGTTCTGCGGTAAGCCTGAACTTAGTAACATGGCATTCATCATTTCTTTAAGGGTTCTATTCTTCCTTTCAGCAATTCCATTTTCTTGTGGAGAATTGGCTGCTGTAGTTTGGTGAATAATGCCATGTTGTGCACAAAATTCATTTAATGGTGTATCATATTCACCACCCTTATCACTTCTAACCATTTTAATGGTTTTACCAAGTTGATTTTTAACTTTAATTTTGTAGAATTTAAACATTTCTAAAGTTTTATCTTTACTTCTAAGTAAGTATACATAACAATATCTTGTGCAATCATTGATAAATGTTATGAAATATTTTTTGCCTCCTCTAGTTTGAACAAATTTAAGATCATATACATCTGTATGAATTAATTCTAGAGGTTCGGTTTTTCTTTCAACCGATTTAAATGGAGCCTTAGTTAGTTTCGCTTTTACACAAATTTCACATTTGTGATTAGGATCAATTTCAAACTTTGTATATAATCCAAACCAATTAATCTACACAAAGTATCAAAATTTACATGTCCTAATCTACCATGTCATAAATTTGACTCAAGAATATAAGCAAAGGATGTGTTATTCTTATTAATAGTAAGTTTTTGTACAACCGTCATTACATTCAACTTGAAGAGACTATAACTCATGTATCTCTTACCAACATACATACCACTATTTGTTAATACAAATTTATCAGACTTAAATACAAGCCTAAAACCATTTTTACTTAACAAAGAACTAGAAACTAAATTCTTCCGGATGTCTAGTACATGCAGTACGTTGTTGAGGGTAAATTCTTTCCTTGATGTCATCTTTAAGATCACCTTTCCTTGTCAAGCCACAGTAGAAGTAGAAGAATTTTTCATGAAAAGTTGTTCACCATTTGCAACCTCATTGTAAGTAGTGAACATCTTCTCATCTGCACAAATGTGACAAGTTGCCCAAGTGTCAACCCACAATTCCTTGCGATTTCCAACTAAATTAGCCTCAGACACCACAGCAGAGAGATTGATGTCATTTACCCGTCAGAGATGTAATCAAGTTTTGTCACATTGGCTTGATTGGTAGTCTTCTTGCTTGTACTTCTGCGATCCTTCTTAAGGCGGCGGCAATCAAAAGCTCGATGTCCAGTCTTGCCACAGTTATAGCATTTTCCTTTGAATTTCTTATTGCCATTGTTGTCGCCTTGTTTAGGACCATCTCCAGTAAACTTCATCTTTTTGTTATGTGGTTTGTGCGCTTGTTCAACCACATTAGCCTTGGACTCGATGGGATTTTTACCATTCCTTTTTTCAGCCTTTCGGTTATTTTCCTCAATTTTTAGTTTTACAATCAATTCATCCATGGTCATCTCCTTGCATTTATGTTTTAAATAATTTTTGAAATCTTTCCAAGCCAGTGGTACCTTTTCCACTAAAGCAGCAATTTGGAAAGACTCGCTAAGAGACATACTTTCAAAATGAATATCATGCAAAATTAATTGAAAATTTTGAACTTGAGAAATTATTGTTTGGGAGTCTACCATAACGAACTCTAGAAATTTACCGATAACAAATTTCTTTGTGCCGGCATCCTCGGTCTTGTATTTTTTTTCTCCAAAGAATCCCATAATTCTTTTGCTATTTTCAGAGGGCTGTAAACATTATATAGCATGTTGTCAAGGCCATTGGGGATGTAATTTCTGCACAGAAAATCAGAATGTTTCAAAGCGTCTATAATGACAACAATTTGCCGATCACTTTCATCCTCTCTATGTACTAGAGCTTCTTCACGGAGAAATCGGGCCAAATTTAAAATTGTAAGATAGAACAGCATTTTCTGCTGCCATCTCTTAAACTCAGTGCCATTAAATTTTTTTGGTTTTTTTCCATGATTTATTGGAACTTGAACATGGTTCTGGATAGGGACCAGAGTCGTTGTAATGATCGGATTTGGAGTACTACTTTCAGCAACCATAATATCTGATTACAAAAAATTAGAAAAAACCAAAACCAAATTAATTTCCTAGTTACTAAAACTAGAAAATAAATTATAACACAAAATAATTTTACCTTTCTTGTTACTAAAACTAGAAAAATAAAATACCACAATAATTTTCTGTAACACAAGTTAATATTCTGTAATTGTTAATGACACCAGTATATTACTACTAGTTGTTAAAGAAAATAAACAAAATATTACTACTATTTGTGAAACAGTATATTACTACTATTTGTATTTTCCAACCAGAATATCACTTTGTGAAAGCACAGAAAAATATAATGAAGACACCAAAGAATTAATATGTTTTAAGATTGTTGGACAATTTTCATTGCATTTAAAAAGTAAATGCTGTTTGTGTACTTAACAGCAAACGAAATACAGAAGAAATAAAGGAAAGGAGAGAGATAGTTTGATTACAAAAATCAAACCAGTAAATAAAAATAAATAAATAACAAATTTTTATTTTGTTTACAAAAAACAAAATCAAAATATGATATAAATAAATAAAAACAGAAAATAAATAAACAACTTACTTTATTAATTTCTCGAACAAAGTTTTTGATCAAGTTCAGTGTTTAACACTGTGTCTTTAAGACAGATTCGTCCTCTCCATGGTACTTTTAGATTGTGGACGTCTATCTCTCAGGATAAAATGATCAACAGTGAATAGTAGCAGCACTACACACTATTCACACAACGAACACACTAAGTGTTTACACTCTTTCTCACAAGGAAAATGATGCGGCAAAATACAGAGAGAGCAGATAGAATTTATGATGAAAATTAGAGTGAAAAAAACCAAGCGAAGGACTACCTATTTATAGATGCAGTGGTACCTTTTCAGTTTGAATTAAACAGGTAGCATACCTGTTCGGTTTGAATGAACAAATACAAATTTGTTGGGTTTAAATTTTGAATAGATAAAAAACTGTATTGAACATATTTGAATCTGTATAGAAATTCGGAAGAAGTGAAAAACAAATTTGAATTTTTTCCCACCAAAATTTGAAATTAAAACTTTGGACAGATTTTATTTTAAACCAAAAAATTAAATTAAATTTAAATATTTTTGGCCAAAAAAGATAAGTACTGAGCTAGACAAGCCCAATTCAACCTCATACTCAGGCCCTGGCCCAGCCTGCCCGACCAGACAGACGGACGGCGTGTATGTTTACTTTTGGGTCTAATGGGTCTAGTTCAATTTGCCCATAATCTCTCATTTCTACAAACTTGGGTTGCCCCTTGGGGCTCTTCCCAAGTTATAAAATTATTCCCATCAAACCAATGTGGGACAAGCCTTTATTCAAACCTTAAGGAATTTTCACCAAAAACTCCATTTCCATGGAGCTCACTTTGGCTTCAATTTTCCATTCACCTGATAATGGTTTTGAGCAACCAAATATACTGCGTGAATCAAAACGCGGTATAAAACGCGTTATCACTTTGACCCGCTAAATTTGGGGCATGGGTCCCACCTAAAAAATAGACTAAAATTGAGGAAAAATCATATTTTCTAAAACCATTTCTAACAGTATATACAATATGATATATAAATTATATATATACACATCAAAAAAAAAAAAATTCAAATACCATGAAACAACTTCTAATCCAAAATAAAAAAGAAAAGAAAAGAATACAAGATAGGAGAAGAATGAGATATGTATTTTTTATACTGAGAGTTATTTTATATATATTATTAAAATTTTATGACAAATTATATTTTTCACAAAAACAAAGAGACTATATCCGTTCATAATCTTCTCCTAATTCGTCCCTTTTAAGTTTAAACCATGACATTTCATAAAATAGTCATGGGCCTATATATAGGCCTCGTTTGGTGTAACTGTTAAAACAAATTGTAGATTATAGATTAACAGATTATAAATTATGACTTTAATCAGAAGCTATTAATCTGTTTGGTGTAGCTGTTAGATTATAGATTTAAGTTGTTGAGTAGTGTTTGTTAAATAAGTTATGAAATAGCTTTTTCAATTAACTTTAATTTTTTGGTTATTCATTACTTGTCTACATTTCTCATAAATAACAATAATAATAATCTATAGTCCATTTGGGTCTTTTTCTATTTTTAAAAAATAAAAAAATAAAAAAATCTAAGAGTATAACCATAAATTAATATGTCTACAGCAGAAATTGATAATCAGAAGCAATGAGTGAGTAGCTTCTCAGAATCATTTTGAGTTAAAATAAATTGTTAGAATCAGAAACTGTTTGAAATAAGTTTAACCAAACAGTCCAAAATAGTTTTTCCAAAACTAAAAGTTATAAGTTGACTCAAAAAAGCCCAAACAAACACCACCATAGCCCCCGAAAAGGGTCTTGCCTCTCCGCGTAGGTATATCAATTTTGAACCCCAGCGGCCCATTCTTCCTCAAGCTATGTTGGTATATTCTCAATGGAGAAATGCCATGCTTGTTTTGATTTTTATAAATTTAAGTTAATTTTTTTTTAACAAAATTAAAAATTAGTTTCATGAAAAAACAAAAAATTAAAAATACTTGTCATTTTTATATAGTATAGCAATCTCGATTTTAACCCGACTTTTGTGGTATTTCTAACTCGGATTTAATGCTTCATATTGTTGTTTACCTCTTTCTTCCTTTGTATCTCTTTGAAATTGGTCTTTGGGTTGTTGTGGCTGCGTTTGGAACAGGTTGATTGCTTGTTTTTTCCAAACCTTATTGTCCAGAATTTTGGTCCTCTGCTCGAACGGCCTTTTTCGCTCTCAAGCGGGAGTTGCAAACTCTTAGTACTTTGCACATCTGCAAAAGTACTGGAGGGGTGTCTTTCATGCTCAAGCAGCGTTTTCTATGCTCGAATGGATGGGCGCTCGAGCGTCCTTTCTTGAGCTCGAGCGGTTGGTTTATCATTTGTAAAAAAAAATAAAATAATACTAGAGGTATGTATTTTATGCTCGAGCGAGTCACTTCTTGCGTTCGAGCGGAACAAAAGTTTGTGTTTGATACTCGAGCGTCAACTCTTCCGCTCGAGCAGACTGTGCATATATCAGATCACAAAAGTGACTTTTTACATCACTTTTTCATATCTTTTCATCCTAAACCCTAAAGTTGAGAGCCTCTCTCTCTCTTAAACTCACATTCTCTCTACATTTTGACCTAGATCTATTGATTTCTCCACCCTACTCCCTTTGATAAAAAGATAGAACTTCCCAAGATCTTCTATTTGACTCGATTGAAGTTGGATTTCGACATTTTTTAAGTTTCATCCTTGTTTGGATCATCTTTTCTCTTTGAGGTAGAGATTTTTCTGCACTCTCATATGGTATTTAGTTTAGTTATTTGTCTCTTGTGTGACAATGATATGATTTGGGGGTGATTTGAACAAACCTAAGGTTTGGGTGTGGATGAAAAAGAGGGAGATGGGGGGTTTGGTGAATATGAAATAAATAAGTTTGGGGGTTTGAATATGAGGTCATGTGGTGTCAAATTGGTGGATTTTGGTATTCGGGTTGATATTTGGAAAAGATGAGGGTTTTGCCCTAATTGAACTAAATTGTTATTTTGTATAAATAATAGAAATTGACATTGAAAATGGGAAATTGGAGGGTTGTTGATATGAAAGGAATTGGATATGTATTATCTCATACCTTTGGAAGTTTTGAATAAATTATCTGTCTTGAGATTGTATGTCTGTTTAGAAATATTTGTATTCGGCTATCGGTGGAGGATAGTTTTGATTGTTGTAGAAATTGCATGTGGATTAGGTGAATTGAAACTAATCTCTTGTTGGTTGTCATTGAATATGACTATGATTATATACATTATATGTGTATGATTACTTGGGAGAAGAAATGAGATATATTCCATGTGTGATTATGTGTTTATATACATTGCATGCGCATAATTGTTTAGGAGGAGAAATGGGATGGAATCCACTATAATTAAGTTAGCCGGTGTGTCTTGGGTGAAAGTCCCAAAATTATACATGGGTGCTGATCCCGCGGACGAAATATCCATAAAATGACAATTTGAAATTATATATGGGTGCCGATCCCGCTTACAAAGTATCTGTAAAATGGCAGATTGAAGTATGTATTTATATTTATATGATCTTGAAAACCATTGAGTTGTAGTCTTAGCTTGGTTGTTGAAAGATAATGTGCTTGACTCATGAATTGAGAAGATTGAATGAACCGGGAATGAATTGAAGGAAATGAATTAAGATTTGAATAAGATATCTTTTGAATATGTAAATTTGTGGACGCTTTGTCACAGACATTGTATACGCATATTGTATTTATACCTTTGCTAAATTTCATATACTGTATTAGATTATTCCTACTAGGCTGTGACTTACCCTATTTGGGAAAAACATTTTCAGGTAATGATTGAATGCCTCCACCAAGGCAATAGCATTGAAGGGATATTTCAGAAGCAAGAGCTTCTTTTGTTTCACTTTTTGTATAGCTTAGGCTTTAATTGTAAGGGTTAGTCCCATTTTTGTTGTAACCAAGTTAAGACTTGGAAAGGTGTAAGCTCAAAGGGTATTTATTCATGTTAAACTCTTTTGTATTATTAACGTCATGTAATGAAAGAACATTATATCCTGATTTATGCTGTCATCTACATATGTTTATGGGTTATATCTATGGTTATATTTTGAGGGCGTCACATATTGTTTTATCTTTTTGGAAGGCATAATTAGTTTTAAAAAATTTTAAAATATATTTTTAATATTTATTTTTATCAAACTAATTTTTATTTTTCAGAGAAATTTCAAAAGATAGTTTCACAAACACAAACCAAACATGGCTAATAATAAAAATTTAGATGTTGTGAATTTAATTATTATTTTTTACGGTTAAATGACTAATATTTGTAGGTAGAAGATTCCTAGTTAGCTGGAAATGTGAATCTTGCTTTGTTGGGAAAAAAAATTCATAGGCCAGTTTCTATTCTAATTTGGTCCAAATGTTGGAATCCGAAATCGCTTTTCATTTTTTCTCAAAATTCCTATAATCCAAACTTAGCCTTAAATTGTAGTAAGCACATAGTATGTGATTTTTTTTTTTGTTATACCAAAATTGTGTTGCGGTTTTTATTTATTTTTACAAACAAAATAATAAAAATTCTGAAAAGACTCGTCGTTTTAATATGAAAAACAATTTTCAAAAATAACTTTTTAATATTTCTTAAAGTAATTTTTTGAAAACAATTTGACAAATATTCTGTAATTTTTAAAAAATTAAAATAAAAAAATAAAATAAAACAGAAATTCTAATTAAATTAACCATTCATTGTTCAATCAAGTACTAAAATGTTGACAATCACAACCTCCTGTAGAGTTGTTGAGATTAAGATGGATGATGAGTAGTCAATGCGGCACAAAAAGGATTCACAATAGAAAGAACCCATCTTAATTTTTAAAAATTTATGAGCAACTGATACACACACATTATAGAATTTTACAACTTAAAAAAGTCAGGATGATATAAAAATTAATTTACGTTCGTCATATGGTATTTTTATAATCCAAGTCATACTTGGTATTTTTCATAAATCAAACAATAAAAAACTTGGGTTTTGATTTGTGACACTAAAAATTTGAGCATTAATATCCCTAATTTCCATATAAGGCAAAAAAAAAAAAAAAAAAACAAAACAAAACAGTTATTCAAAATAAAAATTAGGGACATTAGTGCCTAATTTTTTAGTGCCACAAATCATTTTTAAAAAACGACAATGTTACGTAGCTCAAATTTTATGGCTCAAAAGTAGCTCAAATAGTCAAAACGACATCATTTTGAATATAAAACAACACTCAAATGGCCAAAACGATATCATTTTGACCATTTAAATTATTTTTAAGTCACAAAAATTAAGGTACGAAACATTTTCCTTTAAAAAAAATTTTATATGGTTTTAGTGGATGGAGATTAGTTAAGAAGATTGTGGGTAATAACAGTGGTGCTACAGACCACTAGAAAAGGAGCACTAAGCCAGCTCTAATGAGCTGGCAGTGCTGGAAACTAAAAAAAAAACAAAGAGTAAAACATCACATCAATTAGAGCAACAGTGTTTTTAGAGCTATTAGAGCTACTTATTTTAGAGCTCTTAAGCAATTTTCGGGTAATAAATAAGACCAATTATTAGACATTGCAGAACTCGAATCCCGAGGTACGTCAAAGGTCACCGGAAATGAATCTTCGTCTTGAAACTGGAGCAATCTTATACATGAGTGCTGACAGGGATAGGCCCATAGAGCCCACAGCCCACCATTCAAACCCCATTGTACAACCCGGTTAGCCAAACCCAACACAGCTGGAGTCCAACTGGACAGGAAAGACCAATGATGCTCGGACAAGTGGCAGGCGCAGAGCAGACCACGTCAGCAGACAAAGATCTGCAAAGTTATTGCCACAGCACATCACCATTAATGCAGCCCATCACAGCATTTATTACGACAACACCTCTCAGCCGGAATGACACCCCCTCGCCCTGAACAAGGCAAACCACGCCTCAAGCTTTCGGCGGGGACAATCAGAACGACAGAGACAGCGAAATGATTACAGTTGGATATAAGCTAAACTCGAAGTGAAGAAGAAGGTTAAGCTTTCTATCTCCTATCTCTCTCTCTACATTTCTTCTGCATTATCACCTTCTCTAATTCCTACACCGGAGGGTTCGCCGGGGGACTACCCCGTTCCCCGATTGAACTTGTTTGCAGGTTATCCAGTGGGCTTGAGGAGCTTGGATCGGTCCAGCCCATCCACGAGGACTCACTGTATTATCAGTTGGCGCCGTCTGTGGGAACTGGTTTTATCCGTGCGTCAGTTGTGCTCATTGCCGCCGGAGACCCTTTTCCACCAACCTTTTTCACCTCATCCGTCACGTGCATGGTAACGACCAGATCCATGGCTTCCCACCACAATGCTGCTGGTCACCAGACCGACCCTCCCAATCCGAACAACCCACCTCAGTACTTCATCGAGCTCACCAACAGCATCAACCGTATGGCCGAACAAAACCAGGCTTTAATCAACGCTCTGCTCCAACGGAACCTCCCTATTCCTCCACCACCTCCAGATATTCCATCCCATCCAGAACAAGTCCCAGGCGATACTATCCCACCACCCAATCCTCCCAACTCGGGGGGCTTGCAACCCCCTCACCCACATATACATCCTCCTCCCCCACCCCCACGTCCCTCGGTCATAGCCCCAGCTCCCGAGGGAGAAGCCAGCGTCCAACATCTATCCCCCTCCTGAGCCGACCACATCCCTCTTTTGGACCCAGAACTCCGAGCCATGAAACTCCAGCCCCAAGGGGTCATGCAAAACATCCAACACAATCCCTCCACCACAGCAAACTCCCCGTCGCCTCCATCCGAGACAAACCCCTACCCCCTAAGTTCAAAATGCCTACCATCGACCCCTTCGACGGAACCACCGACCGTCGACCACATTGAAACCTACAGACACTCATGATCCTCCATGCTCTCCCCGACGAAATCATGTGCCGAGCCTTCCCCGTGACCCTAAAGGGATCGGCTCGGCTATGGTTCAGCCAATTGCCACCAGATTCGGTCTCTACATTTCAACACCTCAGTGACTCTTTCCTGACCCACTTCATTGGAGCCCAACGCCAGCGACGTCCGTGACCCAACTCCTCAACATCCGTCCGAATCGGGGAGTCACTCTGCAGCCTCACTCGCTTCAACACCGAGGCCTTACAAGTTCTTTGAAAATGACGAAAAGGTCATCCTCACGGCCTTCATGGCCGGGTCTGCGATCATCCGATTTCTCTTCTCTCTCCAAGAACCCCCCGACATCCATGGCAGCCTTGCTCTCCAAAGCCCAGAAGTATATGAACGCCGAGGACTCTCTAGCCGCTCGGCAGGACTCCACAACTAAATATCTGACCCCCAGAGAAAAAAGAAAAGACCAAGAACCCAGCAACACCCGGTCTCATAACCAAACAACCCGCTATGCTGACCGACCCCCTCGAGCCGACCGGCCGGCCCCGACCAGACCCCCCGGTCGGTTCGAGCAATATACCCCTCTCAATACACCCATGGAACAAGTTCTTCACCAAATCCAACGGGACTACCCACTCAGGTGGCCTCCCCCTCCACGGAACCCTTCCAACCGCAAAGACCAGTCCAAATATTGCCGCTTCCACCAGGATCATGGCCATAACACCGACGACTGCATCAGCCTCAAAGATCAAGTCGAGACCCTTATTCGCCAGGGGCGCTTGAGCCGATTCACAGATACCCGCCCTCAGCAGAGACAAAGAGCCGAGCCCCACAGGGACAATCGCAGGCATACCCCTCCACGGCGACCAGTTCAACCCGACCAGGGGAATGACCGACCCCACCAACAACCTCGGCCTCAAGGTAATCCGCCTCCACCCGTCGGTGAAATCAGAGTTATCTCAGGTGGTCTTGCTTGTGGTGGACCATCACGCCACCAGAGGGCGAGCTTAGAAAGATCTGACAGGCTCGGACAAGGCGATGACGACCGACCCCCCAAGCAACCCAAGCAGTGGACAGAGCCCATTACCTTCACGGAAGCCGACTGTGCAGGCATCCGCTACCCTCACGATGATCCCCTTGTCATCTCCACTGTCCTCTCCAATTATAAAGTCAGACGAGTCCTCATTGACAATGGCAGCTCGTCAGACATCATTTTCCTAAACTGTTTCCGCCAGCTGAAGATCGGGGAAGAAGGCTTGTCCCCACTCCAAACTCCTTTGGTTGGTTTTACCGGTGACCGGGTGACCTCGATCGGCTCCATCGATCTCCCCATCACCATTGGAGAGTACCCACGGCAGACCACGAAGTTGCTTACTTTCCTTGTTGTCGACTGCCCCTCCGCTTACAATGTCATCCTCGGCCGCACCGCCCTCAATGCCTTCCAAGCCATCACATCCACCTATCACCTTGCCCTCAAGTTCCCTACTGATTTTGGGGTCGGCACGGTGAGAGGAGAACAGACCGTCGCCAGAGAATGTTATGTTGCCTCACTCAAAGAGGTCAAACTAAAGGAGGCAATGATCATAGAAGGACTTGACGTCCGAGATGAGGACGAACTGATCAGAGGCGAACCTGTGGAGGAACTCGTCGAGGTTAACATCGACCCCACCAACCCACTCAAAACCGCTAAAATCGGCCACCGCCTTCCTGCCAAGGCCGACCTCACCGCTCTCCTGACCGAACACAGAGACGTCTTCGCCTGGACCCATGCAGACATGCCAGGCATCGACCCCTCTTTCATAACCCACCGCCTCAGTATTGAGCCACACTTCCGACCTTACCGACAGAGGCAGCGAATTTTCCATCCAGCGCAACAATCTCATAGCCGCAGAGGTTGACAAACTTCGAGGCCCGGTTTATCCAAACGTGGACTATCCTAAGTGGCTGTCCAACGTGGTCTGGTCCGCAAAACAATGGCAAGTGGCGTCTGCGTCAACTACTCCGATCTGAACCGAGCTGTCCCAAAGATAGCTACCCTCTTCCCGCATTGATCTCTTGGTCGACGCCCACGGCGGTCATCAAATGCTCGGCTTCATGGATGCTTTTTGGTACAACCAGATCGTGATGCACTCATCGACCGAGAACACATATCTTTTATCACCGTCGGCACTTACCATTACCGTGTCATGCCGTTCGGACTAAAGAACGCGGGGCCACCTACCAACGTTTGGTCAACACAGCTTCCACCATCGGTCGGACGGAACATGGAAGTGTATGTGGATGACATCTTTGGTTAAACAAACTTTCGCCGACCACCTCACCGACTGCGAGAGACTTTTGCCACACTCATAAATACCAGATGAAACTCAACCCAGAGAAGTGCGCCTTTGGCGTAGGATCTGGCAAGTTCCTCGGTTTCATGGTCAGCCAGCGCGGCATCGAGGCCAACCCTGAGAAGATCAAGGCCTTGATTGAGATGCGGTCACCCAAAACCGTCAAAGAGGTCCAAAGGCTCACCGGCAGAGTGGCAGCCCTTAACCGTTTCATCTCCCGTGCAACGGATAAATGCCTACCATTCTTCAAAGTCCTGCGGCAGACTTTTGAGTGGACAACCGAATCAGAAGAGGCCTTTCAACAGTTGAAACAGTGCATGGCCAACCCTCCCTTCTCTCATGGCGATCACCGGCGAGCCCCTCTTCCTGTACCTAGCAGTGTCAAACACCGCAATCAGTGCAGCACTCATCAGAGAGGACGGCTCAGTCCAACGGCCGGTCTACTACATCAGCCGGGCTCTCCGGGGCGAGCGAGAACTACCCTATTAGAAAAAGCATCACGGCCTTGGTCACGCCTCCAGACGTCTCGCCCTACTTCCAAGCTCATTCAATAGTGGTCCTCACCGACCCACGAAGAAGGTCATGCAACGGCGAGCTCTCGGGAAGACTAATCACGATGGTCGATAGAACTAAGCGATTCGACATCTCTTATCGCCCGCGGACAGCAATCAAGGGGCAGGCCATAGCCAACTACATCATGGAATTTACCAATCCAACCCCAACCACTACCTTGACACCAACTCCATCGAGCGGAAGATCCACATTGTTGGACACTCAATGTCGACGGTTCGTCTCGCGAGAGGAAGTGGCCTCATCCTCACATCCCCGAGGGGTTATTTCAAATGTGCCCTCCGCCTCTCTCGTTCGGCGGCAACAACGAGGCGAATCTGGCATCGATAGCGAGGACTTCGTCTAGCAAAAGACATTGGTGTCACCACATCCGCGTGTTCATGACTCCCAACTTATCGTCGGCGGATCACGGGTGAATTCGACGCCAAGGATACCACAATGCGGAGTTACAGGGACATGGCTCTCACCCTTGTTCGTCTCTTCAACACCTTCCAGATCAAACACATACCTAGGGCGGAAAACTCCAAAGCAGATGAGATGGCTCAGCTCGCCTCCGCCGACCAATCCGACCTCAGCCATGGAGTTCGCCTCGAATACCTGACTCAGCCAGCCATCTCAGCCGACCTGCAAGAAGTGCAATTCCTTCAGACGGAACCCATCCCTTGGGCATCTGACATCTTCCTCTTCTTGACTGCGGGAGAACTACCAGATGACCAACAGCAGGCTGCCAAGGTCAGAGCTCGGTCGGCTAACTACATTCTGGTTGACGGTGTCCTTTACAAACGCGGCTTCTCACGGCCGTACCTGCGATGTCTCAACCCCGCCCAAGCAACCTATGTGATGCAAGAGATCCATGAAGGAATATGTGGCAACCATTCAGGTGGCAGATCTCTCGCACACAAAGTACTCCGTACGGGATACTTCTGGCCGACCCTCAACAAGGATGCCTCTGACTTCGTCTTTGAAATCGACAAATGCGGTAACCGCCAACATTCCTCATGCTCCTCCCTCCGAGCTGATCTCCCTCTGCAGCCCTTACCCGTTCACCAAATGGGGTATCGACCTGGTTGGTCCACTTCCCACTGGCCGAGGCCAGACCAAGTTCGCGATTGTTGCCATTGATTATTTCACCAAGTGGGTCGGCGAACCTCGCCACAATCACGCGGAACACCACCAAGTTTATCGGCAATCGATTGTCTGCGGGTTTGGCATCCTCGGGCCATCGTCTCCGACAACGGCAAAGCAGGTTCGACAATGCTAGAATCTGGGAAATTTTGTGCGGATCTCCAAATTCAACCATGCTTCTCTTCCCCGGTCACCCCAAGCAAATGGCCAAGTTGAGGTCACCAATCGCTCTCTCCTGAAGATCATCAAAACTAAGCTCGAAGGTGCTAAAGGCCTCTGGGCTGAGGAACTGCCACATGTACTCTGGGCCTACCGAACCCTTGCCGGACTCCTCTGAAACCCTTTTCGCCTAACATACTGTTGGCGGTCATTCTGTAGAAGTCGGTGCCCACCCCAGGTCCTACATCCAGATCTCGCCTCAACCAAGCACTTCGTCGGCGGACACGGATCTCATTGAGGAGCTCGGAGAGACTACTGGCTGTTAGATTGGCCTCGTGCAATGAAAATGAGAGCACACTACAACCGCAGAGTCGACCACGGGAGTTCTCCATTGGCGACCTTGTCTTGAGAAGCCACTCTTGCCACAAAGAATCCAACCGAGGGCAAATTGGCGACCAAATGGGAGGGCCTTACGTGGTGAAGGCAGACCACGGCCGAGCACATATCGACTTCAAGACATGGATGGCGAGACCTTCCCCATCCACTCGAATCTTGAGCATCTGAGCGTTACTATCAATGAATCCTCACTTTTGTATCATCGAAATTGTTGTATTTTCCTTTTTCAATACATAATACAAATGTCGACTGGAGTTCCCACTTTCTATAATTCAACTGTCTGAGTGTAGCTTCCATGCAACTTTTCTTTGCAGCGCCGCTTTTCAAAGCCTCAGTCCGACCTGAGCACCTTCAAAAGCCTCGGCCAGACCGATCACCCAAAGCCTCAGTCCGACCTGAGCACCTTCAAAAGCCTCGGCCAGACCGAGCACACAACGCCTCGGTCAGGCTGAGCACCTTCAAAAGCCTCGGCGGACCAGGCACTTAAAGCCTCGGCGGGCCGAGCACCCAAAGCCTCGGTCGACTGAGCACCTTCAAAGCCTCGGCCGGACCAAGCACTCAAAGCCTCGGTCCGACTTGAGCACCTTTAAAAGCCTCGGCGGACCGATCACCCAAAGCCTCGGTCCGACCAGGCACCTTCAAAGCCTCGGCGGACCGAGCACTCAAAGCCTCGGTCAGGCTGAGCACCTTCAAAAGCCTCGGCCAGGGGCACTTAAAGCCTCGGCGGGCCGAGCACCTTCAAAGCCTCGGCGGACCGAGCACTCAAAGCCTCGGTCCGACCTGAGCACCTTCAAAGCCTCGGCGGACCAGATCACCCAAAGCCTCGGTCAGGCTGAGCACCTTCAAAAGCCTCGGCCGGACCGAGCACTCAAAGCCTCGGTCCGACTGAGCACCTTCAAAAGCCTCGGCCAGGACCGAGGCACTTAAAGCCTCGGCCAGACCGAGCACCCAAAGCCTCGGCCGACTGAGCACCTTCAAAAGCCTCGGCCAGCACCTTCAAAAGCCTCCGTAAGACCTATGAGTGAAGGCTCATCAAACAAAACACTCAGCCATGGCCTGACACCAAATCACATGTTCAACATTGCATTTCAACCTACTTTTTCAAGGCAATTTGACACTTAGTCATATTTTAAAGATGTTTGCCCATATTTCACTTGCAAATCACATGTTCAACATTGCATTTCAACCTACTTTTTCAAGGCAATTTGACACTTAGTCATATTTTAAAGATGTTTGCCCATATTTCACTTGCAAATCACATGTTCAACATTGCATTTCAACCTACTTTTTCAAGGCAATTTGACACTTAGTCATATTTTAAAGAGAATTTCAACCTACTTTTTCAAGGCAATTTGACACTTAGTCATATTTTAAAGAGGTCTGCCCACATTTCATCGGCAAATTACATCTTCAACTTCACATGCCAGTCTACCCTTTTTACAGTAATTCGACACTAAGTCATGAACACCTCAGTGCACAAAGTAATTACAAGAAAGATATACAGACCAAATCAACACAAGAAGAAAGATATACTGGCATCATCAATTAGAACCATAAGAGTCTTTTTATTTATTCAAAAATGTGTGTACAAGCTACATACATCCCTTGCAAAAAAAAAAAAAAAAAAAAAACAAAACAAAACAAAACAATATATGTATACAAAATTATCCCCCAGATCATGCCTCCTCCTCACTTGAGACCAGGTCTGCTTCCTCTACCCCCTCGTCTAGGGGGGTCTGGGCCACATCATCTTCCTCCACCACTACCCTGCTGAAGTCAAGCTCTGGGAACAGCTCTTCGGCCTTGCGTTTGAACATTCTCCGGTATTTGTCCCGAACTCTGCCATTTCATGCTTATAAAAATCGATCGTTGGAAGCTCTCTATAACCCAGACTCAGTCTTCCTTGTAGATTGTCCGTGATGGGCGGCCTCAGACTCTTCCCTGGCCAAGCTGCTGGCAACCGCTGCATCAATGGCCATCTGGAACTCTGGAGACCCTTTGAATTGAGTAACCGCTGCAACACAAAGATCAGGGTAGGCTGCCCTTTCCGAGGCTGCTCTCGCCTTCTCTTCGTGCAACTCTTTTTGTAGGGCCTCCTTCTCAGCTGCAGCCTTGGCTTTCTCAGCCTCCAACTCCCTCTTCCAGACCTCCCCCTCCGCCGCCAACTTTCCCCTCTCTTCTTCAAATTGTTTCAGCAGGCTCTCCCTCTGCTCCAGCGCCCTAGCACGCTCATCCTCCACTTCCTTTTGCAGAGCCTCAGCCTTCGCATCTGCCTCATCCTTCTGCCTGACGAGCTTTTCATTATCACTCATGGCCTCCTCATGCCGCTCGACTGCAACGGCGCACGCTCTTTGGGCCTCCTCCACCTTCTTTCGCTCTCCAGCAAGTTGGAATTCCAGCGACACCACCCGGCGGCGTGTGTCTTCTAGGTCCACTTTGACTGTTTTCAGCTCGGCATGGGAAGTTTTCCACTCTGCATTCTCCTTCTTCAACTTAGCCAGCTCTGCCTTGGTCTGATCGGTCTTCACCTTAGCAGCACCAGCCTTCCTCAGCAGAGCCCCTGCTAGGGTAGTTATCTCCATTTGGGCGGAGCATAACCCCCTGAACAGGTCGGCCTCGTTGAACCCAGTGGCCGCAGATCCGTTTAAATCCCAATCTTGACTAAGCGATGCCGCCACCGCCTTAGCTGAGCCTCCATCCCCCTCGATCTCCACACGGCCAGCGTGGTATATTGTGGCACCAGACTAACCCCTTCACTGGGCGCGGGACCCCCCACAGGGTCGCTCCTCCACCTTTGTTCAGACCCCACAGGGGTCGCTCCTCCTCCCTTTGCTCGGGATCCTGCTCCCCTACCCCTATCTTGTCGCAGCCCTCATTGGCACAACGTCTCTAACTTGTGAAGACACATCCACCACCTCTGAGACGATCACCCCTTCGGCAGTCTCCTCTGCAACCAGGGCCTCCTTCCTCTTCTTAGGCCTAGGCTCCTCTGCCGCCCCCTCTGGGGGACCCCTATTCTTCTTCCTCTTCAGACCCTCTCCCCCCTTCCTGGCTTTCTCCTTCACAGGATCCACAGGGAGCTTCCGCGGCTCGAATGTGCTAAGATCCTTCCCTCCCAGGGGCTTGGGACGAGGTCGAATCCTCTCCTCATAGCGATTGAGGCGGTCGGTCGGCTCGGGCCTCTGTCAACCTCTCGAGCCCTCGAGAGCATAGCTGATCCTCCTCCTGTGCCTTTCTCTTGGCCTCCAACTCCGCTCGGTCGAGATCCCCGGCCGGTTGTGGTCCCAACCCGCCTCAAGCAGGCGGATGGTCGCACTGCCCACCTAACTTTTCCCTCTCCTCCACTCCTTCACCTTTCTTACCCTCTCCTCCATCACCGCACCCCCCTTTGACTCCACAAACTTGGTCGGCACCTTCCACGTCTTGCGTGCCCCAGCTCCTCCAGAGTTGGACACATAGAACCACCTATGCCTCCAACCTTTAATCGAGGTTGGCAACCCTGCCACCAAGCCCTTCCCTGCCACGGCCTGTAGGGTTACCCAAGTCTCCTTGCCCGGCGCTTTGTAGCGACAAAAAGAATTCGTCATTGTCATGGCCTCCCCCATTGCCTTGACGGCGCTTGCACACGACAACAAAATCTTCCATGAATTGGGCATCAACTGTCCTGGTGCCATGTCTAAACGGTTAAGCACATCCACCACAATCCGCGGCAGCGGCAATCGCAGCCCACCCTTCAGCGCCTCCTCGTAGAGGGAGAACTCCCCTGGCCTCACGTCCGATGGCCGGTCTGTGGACTTTGGCACCACCAACCTCACTTCCGCCGGAATCTGATACCTTTCGCGGATAGCCTCCAACTCCGCCGTCGTTACAATGGACCTATCAGCCCTCGAGTGCCAGTGATCTGGTTCCACTGGTGGTAGCTCGACCGATGGCACCTCCACCTCATCGATCTATCTTCTTGCGCCGACTCCACGGATCGTCCTCTCCTAGCGGATCCATCCTCACATTCCCAGTCCCTTCCTGCGCCATTGCTAAACTATATTTGCGAATAGCTTCGGATGCAGGTTCCAGAAAATCGCAGAAGTGTTTTAATGGGGTATCGTGAGCAACAAAGGAATTGATACTTTGGATATTTTGAGTTTTTGTAAGCAAGTAGGTGAATCGTATGATACCAAAAGCCCACGGTTTGCCCGTATTCCAAGGATCCCAATTAATTTTCGCCAGTTTGAAAACTTTTCAAATCATCCGCCAAAACTGTCTCATCAATGCCCATAATAATGCCCCTGACGTTTCACTCCTGAACCAACGCTTGACGTTCCACATCCCCACGTGTGCGGTCCAGATGCAATTACGCCTCACCTGTCTTTTCCACTTCAAGTCATCACGTGACCGCCGCCCTTGAGCCCGCGCCCTTCCCCTCACGGTCGGCCCCTCGGCCACCCTCACGGTCGGCCTCACTCGCTCGGCTCCCTCACTCGGCCTCTCATTTCGGCCACCCTCACGGTCGGCCCCCCCCCGCTCGGCCACCCTCACGGTCGGCCTCACTCGCTCGGTCACCCTCACGGTCGGCCTCACTCGCTCGGTCACCCTCACGGTCGGCCCCCTCCCGCTCGGCTACCCTCACTGCCGGCCTCTCCAGCTCGACCACCCTCACGGTCGGCTCGGCCACCAGCACGGTCAGATTTACCCTCCTTACTGTTATTATTCCCTTCGTTGGGCTAAAGCTGCACTCGGGAATGGGGACTCTTGACGAGATAGGCCCATAGAGCCTGACCCACCATTCAAACCCCATTGTACAACCCGGTTAGCCAAACCCAACACAGCTGGAGTCCAACTGGACAGGAAAGACCAATGATGCTCGGACAAGTGGCAGGCGCAGAGCAGACCACGTCAGCAGACAAAGATCTACAAAGTTATTGCCACAGCACATCACCATTAATGCAGCCCATCACAGCATTTATTACGACAACACCTCTCAGCCGGAATGACACCCCCTCGCCCTGAACAAGGCAAACCACGCCTCAAGCTTTCGGCGGGGACAATCAGAACGACAGAGACAGCGAAATGATTACAGTTGGATATAAGCTAAACTCGAAGTGAAGAAGAAGGTTAAGCTTTCTATCTCCTATCTCTCTCTCTACATTTCTTCTGCATTATCACCTTCTCTAATTCCTACACCGGAGGGTTCGCCGGGAGACTACCCCGTTCCCCGATTGAACTTGTTTGCAGGTTATCCAGTGGGCTTGAGGAGCTTGGATCGGTCCAGCCCATCCACGAGGACTCACTGTATTATCAAGTGCATTTGAGGTTTGGGTTGAGATGAAGGTTAATTTTTTAATTTGGGCGATTATATTAACTGTCTTTATAGTTTGAAATTTGTGTCATTTTAGTTTTTGATTTTTTAATTATAATATATTTGACTTTAAATTTTAAATCTTGTTCAAAACAAGTACAATTGAAAATATCATTGAATTTTTTAAGAGTAAAATCGTTAATTTGATAAAATATAAACTAATTTGACAAAAACAAATGTTAAAAAAATATTTTAAACTTTTAAATTTTTTTTCTGCCCACCAAAGATAAAATTATGTAAAATTGATAAATATTTTATACATTTATTTATTTATTTAGTATACCAAATTAATTTTTATTATGTATTTGGATGATAATCATATAATAGGCGGTTATTTTTGTTTTCATTAAATTAGTTTTTATTTTTTCAAAAGTTAAATATAGCGACAATTTTGATATAATAATTAAACCAATCCATTAAATTAAAAAATTCAAAACTAAAAATATTTCATATATTAAATGTATCGATTGCACATTAAAAATTTAACAACTACCCGTTACATGATCATCATTTAAACATATAATAAAAATTAATTTGCTAAAATAAATAAATATTTAAAGATTTATCAATTTTACATAATTTTATCTTTGGAGTGTAGAAATAATTTTTAAAAATTTAAGTATTTTTTTGATATTTATTTTGCCAAATTAGTTTATATTTTATCAAATTGACGATTTTACCCTTGAAATTAAGCAATGGTATCTTCAATTGTCTTTATTTGGAACAAGATTCAAAATTTAGGGTCAAATGTGTTATAATTAAAAAGTCGGAGATCAAAATGACACGAGCCCCAACTATAGGGACTATTAGTGTAATTCACCCTTTTAATTTTTTAGTTATTTTAGTTTGGGATTAAAAAGTTTTGTTTGGGATGAATTTCTTAATTTTTTTATTTTTTTATGAGAAAAAAATAAAATGATTATGATTTGAATATGATATTTTTTTAACCTAAAACTAAAAAATCTAACTATTTTTTTTTTGTAAATCAGTGCTTAATCTTTTCATGAAATTAATCACTCAAGTCTGGAAATCGCTTCTCTCTGATTCAGGTGTAGAAAAAATAATTTCAACTTTGCAATTGTTATGTATGTCAACATGTTTAGCAAAATATTCAGATTTGATCTATCAAAAAAAATTTATTATTTTAACCAAACCAACCAAACATGCATTTTACTACTTGTTAAAAAAAATAAAATAAATTACTTTTGACTTTTTTTTTTAATCAAATTTATTTATTTATTTAGCTCATCAAATTTATATTCATATACATAAAATTTAAATTAGTCAAATATTTCTTCATCAAATTGCGTCCTACTTATAAAACTATATGGCTTGTTAGACTTTCTTACCAAACTGAATATAACCATTTTGATGATATACTTCTAATGATATTTATAAATTCTCTTGTCAATAATAAAAATAAAAATAAAAATTTAAATACCTCAAAGAATCTATGGTAGCTTGGTTTCCTATAATTGAAAATCTGCAAACAACTGTATATGATGGAGCATCGCTTTATGGTAAACGAAGGGAGAGGTCAATGGCGGCATAGACAGTAGTGTCCTCTGGTAGGGTATTTTAAAAAGTGTAGTATTATATTGTCCTGACTTTTTAGACAATGGTTGAGTGGAAGGGACTCCTCCTCCCTTAATCAAGTGTCGGGGGTTCGATTTCAACCTTGGGTATGGAGCAGTCTTAAATCCCTGGGTCAGCTGTCCCACCCTTCGAGGTGCCTACAAACCAGCGAAAGAATTAGTCTCCGCGATCGGCGGAGGATACCCTGGGGAGACCTAAAAAAAAAAAAAAAAAAGCCTCCAGGCTTATTATTATTGTCACCTTCCATAGTCATTGGCCGCTAGGGCCAAGGGCTCATTTGCAGCGATGTACTTATGGAAATTCTATTTCCACATATATAATTATCTTAATAAATATTTTTTTTCAGTACACATATTTAGTAATTTGATTATTATATTTTGTTCTCATTTCATACATTAATTATACCAATCATACCCTTAACTCATATATTATACACACCACCACAATCCTCTTTCCACACACTAACGCTTTTTCCACACACCTATTCAAAGTTGAAGAGCTACGTCTTTCCTATTTCGGTTCACAGTGAGGAGAAACTTCGTTAAACAACATGAAAACTTGAAAAACTCCATTGAACATATCATCTTGGTCTAGATCATTTTTTTTTTTTTTTTCTTTCTCTCAAGGCTTTATAAAAGGAGTGTAACGGAAAGGATAGGGGTGGTTTCATGTTTGTTTTATTAAATAGGATAGTTAAATAATAGTTTAAACATCAAATCATTATTTGCAGCTTCTTTGGTTTGGACTTCTTGGCTGAAACTTTTTTGTCAGAAACGGAACTATTACAGTGCTGATGCTGCACTGGATTTGTAATTGGTTTGAATTTTAAAGTGATGTTGTTAGTGAAGCGTGGAAAACCAAGAATTTACCATACCAATTTTCCTAATTTTGCAGCTCAATTCAAATTTTAGTTAAGAGGTGCCAAAAAAAAAAGAAAATTTACTCATTACAATTGCTCCGATTTTGCAACTCAGACCGTTGAAATGATTTTATTGTCAAAATTGGTTATTGGCTTCTTAACAATAATCCCAATGCTCTGTTTATTACAAACTTGGGAGCCAATTTGTTTCTATGAGCTTGGGGAGCCAATCCGTTGAGATTTTTTATTTTTATTTTTAAAAGATGTGTATATAGAATGTTTTCATATAATATTATGAGTGTTGGTGGATGCCCATTATGGTCATTTTAGTTTAGGGTATAATTGTTGTTAAAATAATATTTCATTAAGTGTGTGGACTGAGATAACTAGGCGTGTGGAAATAAAATTTCCCATGCACTTACAATCATAATATTAATTAGGGTAAATTACACTGACACCGCTGTAGTTTATGTTTATTATAATTTCTTTCTTTACCTTTTGGAAATTATATCTCTCCCTGAGGTTTAAAGTTTCATTACAGATTCCCCCTTCAGCAATTTAATTTTTTTAAATACCAATTTTTCCCTCATTGGGTAAATTACATTGACACCCTCACATTTTAAAAATTACAATCCCCTCCCTAAGGTTTAAAATAGCATTACCAATTGCCCCTCGGTTAGTATTAGTTGGAAAAAAATTCATTGAAAACAAATTAATTGGAAAAAAATTATTTGAAAAAAAAAATTAATTGAAAAATTTTTTTGTTAGTAAATTTTTTTAATTTTTGTTTAAAAATCAACGTAAACTCATTTTTTGAATTTACGTTTTCCAAATTTACAAACTGAGACAACCATTTATAAATCAAAAAAATTATCAAATAAGTTTTTATGATATTTTTTAAAAAAATTTGTAAATATAAATTGAAAACTGAAAACGAAATGGTTACCAAATAGGTCTCAGATGGTGAAAATGTCGTAAAATTAACAAATAATTAAATAAGTTAACAACGAAAGAAATGATTTATCAAAAGTTTCTTAGACTATGTATGGTTTGATTTTTAGATTTTTTTAAAAAAAATTAAAAATTAATTTGGTTAAGAAATAAAAAATAAAAAATAATTATCATTTAAGGGTAAAAGATAATTATCATTTAAACTTTTGGACAGATTATATACATACGTATGGCTGTTTCAATTTAATTTGTAAAAAATTATTTCTAACCACTCAAAAGATAAAAAAATTATATAAAAATAATAATAATTTTTTATTTTTTATTTCTTAACCAGATTAATTTTTAATTTTTTAAAAAAATTCTAAAAATCAAATCATACATAGTCTAAAAATCTTTTGATAAGTCATTTCTTACGTTGGTAACTTATTTACCATCTGAAGAATGTTTGTTAATTTTATGACTTTTTTTTACCATCTGAAACATGTTTGGTAACCATTTCGTTTTCAGTTTTCAATTTATATTTACAAAAATTAAAAAAAACTCTCATAAAAACTTGTTTAATAATTTTTTTGGTTTATAAATGATTGTCTCAGTTTATAAATTTGAGGAAAAAAAACGTAAATTCAAAAAATGAATTTATGTTGGTTTTTAAAGAGAAATTTTAAAATTTTATTAACAAAATTTTTTTTCAATTTATTTTTTTTTCAATGAATTTTTTTTCCAACTAATACTAACCGATAGGGCAATTGGTAATGTTATTTTAAACTTTAGGGAGAGGATTGTAATTTTTAAAATGTAAGGGGTGTCAATGTAATTTACCCAATGAGGGAAAAATTGGTATTTAAAAAATTAAATTGCTGAGGGGGGAATCTGCAATGAAACTCATGGGGAGAGATATAATTTCTAAAAGGTGAAGGGGGAATTGTAATAAATATAAATCTCAGGGGATGTTAGTGTAATTTACCCTATCATGTAAATTCATTTTTCTATGTATTTATTTAGGATAAATTACACTGACACCTCCTGAGATTTATATTTATTACAGTTCTCCCCTTCACCTTTTAGAAATTACATCTCCTTTCCTGAGGTTTAAAGTGTCATTATAGATTCTCCCTCAGCAATTTAATTTTTTTAAATACCAATTTTACCTTCATTGGGTAAATTACATTAACACCTCTCACATTTTAAAAATTACAATCCCCTCCCTAAGGTTTAAAGTAGCATTACCAATTGTCCCCTCGAATAGTATTAGTTGGAAAAAAAAATTCATTGAAAAAAAAATTAATTGGAAAAAAATTTATTTGAAAAAAAAATTAATTAATTTTTTTTTTGTTAGTAAACTTTTTAAATTTCTTTTTAAAAATCAACGTAATCTCATTTTTTGAATTTACGTTTTTTTCTTCAAATTTAGAAACTGAGAACAATTTATAAACCAAAAAAATTATCAAAAACTGAAAACTGAAAATGAAATGGTTACCAAATAGGCCTCAAATGGTAAAAAATGTCATAAAATTAACAAATAATTAAATAAGTTACCAACGTAAAAAATTAATTATTAAAAAATTCTTAGGCTATGTTTCAAAAAATGAGTTTATATTGGTTTTTGAACAAAAATTTAAAAATTTTACTAATAAATTTTTTTCCAATTAATTTTTTTTCCAACTAATACTAACCGAGAGGACAATTGGTAATACTACTTTAAACCTTAAGGAGGAGATTGTAATTTCTAAAATCTGAGAGGTGTTAATGTAATTTACCCAGTGAGGGCAAAATTAGTATTTAAAAAAATTAAATTGCTGAAGGGAGAATCGGTAATGAAACTTTAAACTTTAGGGAGGGAGATATAATTTTCAAAATGTAAAAGGAGAATTATAATAAATATAAATCTCAAAAAGTGTCAGTGTAATTTACTCATTTATTTATTATTATTTAAATTGAACAACCGTTTTCCCAAGGCTTTTTTTTTACCAAATAAATTAATTAGTGATATACAAATATTTTGATTACATATAGATTTGCCCGCAAAGTTCCTCTCAAGTCTTTGTTTAGGGCAAGGAGCTTTTCCTTGACTTCCTACTTGATGGGTCATTGAAGTCTCGTTTGGAAACTTTCCATTTTAGTTAAAAAATTAAAAAATTATTAAATTAGTCAAAAAGTCAACAATTCATATTAAAAAATCAAAGATTCTCTTTTTTCTTTACTTTTTGCACATCTTTTCGTAAAAAGTCAAAAATTCATCCCAAACATACTAATTTTTTTTAACTCATATTTTAGCCAAATAGTAAAAAAGTTACTAAATTAGTTTGTTCCCAAACGGGGCCTGAGTCTACTTTTGGACTAAATTTTGATGATCTGAACCGTTCACATTTTAGAATTTGTCATGTATATTATACCTGTAAAAAATCAAATTAATTGAATATCGGAAGAATTAAAAACCGTTTATTAAAAAAATTTAATAAACAATTTTATTGTTTAATAAAACTTTTAGTTTACGTAGTTTTTGATATCCGATCGACTTAATTTTTTACAGATATGATATACATGATAAATTTTAAAATTTGAACGGTTCAAATCATCAAAATAAAATACAAAAATGAATTCAATAACCCATTAAATAAGGAGTCAAGAAGGAGAGTCAATAAAGGAATCCTTGCTCCTTTGTTTGGGTTTAGACAAACTTCTGAAATGAAACTTTTTATACATAATCGTACAAAAAGAAGTTAGTGGAGAAGTTGATAAGAAATTTTATTTATTTATTTACTAATACCCATAAAAGTTCTTCTTGCATATAGAATCACTAAAGTTATCTGTACGAAAGATATGAAGAAATCATTATATGAATTCAAAAAGTTAGAAATATGATTTTATTAATTATAATTTAACAAAATTCATTTTACAATAAGAAAAAATATCACACAATCTATAAAAAAGAAATTAAATAAAATTTTAAATTATAAGATCAAGTAAAAATTGAACCAACTAAATACTAATCTTCTCGTATTTATAAATGTAAAATTACTAATTAAGATTGCACAATCTACAACAGCCATTTGGCTTAGATTATGAATTTAAATTAAATGGATTGGATCATTATTTTTGAGTTTACTAATGCTATAAAAATTAAATTAATTAAGAGACCCCTCAATTTCATTAAAATTTGAGCGCTCAAGACCACAGCCTTGATGACCTTGCCTCACAGAGCCGGGCCTGCCGAGTCACCCATGGCGACTCTTGACCAGTTGTCATATGACTTTGTTTTGTCTGTACGAAGCTTCAAAGAATGGGTACTATATAGTATACTGTATAACGTGGTTGCCGAGTAATGCGGGTCCATTGATCTCTCTATGTAGTCTAAAAGCTCATCTCTCTGTCACGAACGTTGAAGTTGAATTCTTCTTGTCTTAAATATTTTAATTTTCTGTTTAATTAAATGAGTGTATAGTTGGGCAGTTGACATTTTAAGTGTGTGTGCGTAATGGCCCAAAGGCAAGCACTTAGATTTCAATTTGTTTATACTAAGTCAGAATCTCATTAGGTTCATTTATAAGAACCTAACATAGATGGGCAATCTATGCAAAGCTTTAGAGAGAAAAAAAGAGAGAGATTGCCCAAGCTATGAAGGCTAGGTTGAATTCATCCACCTCTGGGTCTGAAGTTCAAGAAGAAAAAAGTGATGGCTCCATCCATGAAGAGGCTAAAAGGGTATCTCTCTCTCTCTCTCTGAATTTCTAGTAAAATTTCTAACATGGTGGTTGACATACTCTCTTATTGAGCTCAAAATTTATTATTGAGTAATGCAATTTTCTCTTTTCCTATTCCCTTTCTACTAATTGTAATAGAAAAAAAGAAAGTGCTTTGTATATCAATGTTTTGAAGATCAATGGCATAAAATTTTCATTTACGTGTTTTCAGGGTGGAACAAGAGGACAGTTCTGTGAAGAAAGCACTTCAAAGTCATCTTCACCAAACCTCAAGAGCTCAGGCACTAGGAAAGAGGTAATTAAACACAGAATTTGCTATTACAATGACACGAAACCATCTTCACTAAACCTCAAAATGCACTTGAAAGTTTGGCCTTTGTAACTTGGCTTTTAGTTTCCTGCAACATATATATTTTTTCTTCTCTAGCTTGTTCTTATCGTCTCAATTTTCTTACTACTTTCTCACAAACAATTCATCTTAACCAAATGCACGTGTGAAACTAAATTTTCTTTCATTCTTCATCATATTTTTCACTCTATTCAAACAGACCCTAAACAAATTATTGAAATCAGACAATAAATTTACATGTTTTCATAATTTAGGTAGCAAGCAGATTGATAGAAAAGAAAGAGGAACAATAATTATATGGACACAAAATCGCGGAACATAATGGTGAAGTGAACCTTTTCCGTGGCGCGTGTCTGATGTATATGACTATAGTATTCTGTAATCCATTTTGTAATTAGTTATGTGAGTTGAAAAAAAAGATAAGAAGGGCCTTAATCAAGAACTTGTTTTAACATTGTGGTAATAAAATATGTAAAAAATAGTTAGACAAAATGGATAAAGTCCGATTCAATTGCAATAAAAAAAAACTTAACATTTATGAACAAAAATTGTGTCATATTTTATTTATCAGCGGGTTATAATTGTCCAAAGCCATTGACTACACTTTTTCTTGGTATCTCATTGTTGAATGCTCTAGGAATCTGAATATACTAATTAATCTTGCCATGTGATGACTTCAAATTTTTGTGCCCATTTTTTTAACCAAAAGAATATTGAATTCGTGTATTAAAAATTTGTTTAATTTGAATTATTGTGATCTTAGGATCCCTAGGTCTTCAGAGCCCATCAACTCTATATAGATGTTTGAATCATTAGGCAAGTTTTAGATAAATTGATATAAGTAATTGAAGCATTAAATTGAAGGGTTACCTTTCCCAAGTGATTGATATAGGCCTCAAATTTTATTGCAGACCACAAAAGTAAAAATGGTTAAGTATATTGTCTGTCCTTAAAATATGCCTTATGTTTCATTTTGGTTTATAATATTTCAATTATGTCAATTTAATTGATCTAAATGGTTCCAACTCTGTTTCTGTCGAAATTTTATCTAAATTTCAACCAAAGTACCTCTTTTCGGTTATAAAATTTGAAAGGAAGGAGGTGTTTGGAACATTTAAACACAAATTAGATAAGTTGTGGACTAAATTTTATATTTAGCCGAAGTAAAAAAAGGTAAATGATGTCTTTCATTATATATATATATTTTTTTTGTGTGTTGAATTCTTTAACTTCTCATAAATTAAATCTGTTTTTCTTATATATACTCTAGTTCTTTTCTGGTTTGTGAGATTGTATGTTGGAAACTTGGAATATACATTTGAATTTACCATAATTGATTAACTTATATATAACATTTTTTGTTCCTCTAGCATGATGAACTTGAATCAGCAAAAGCTGAGATGACAGAAGTGAGACAAGAAAATGCAAGATTAAAGATGATGTTAGAGCAAATAGAGAAGGATTACCAATCCCTTCAAACGTGCTTTATCGACACAATTCAACACGAATCCAAGAAGAAGAATGACAATCTCTCTCTTACTCATGAAGATGATATTGAAGAACCAGAACTTGTATCTCTTCGCCTTGGAAGAAGCCCAAGTGAGCCGAAAAGAGACAGTAACACTAACACCAGCAGCTCCAGCAAGACAAGAGAAGATCAGGAACAATTGAATGAAGATCTTAAACTTGGACTGGATTATAACTTTCAAGGGTCTAATTCTAAATCAGATTGTGTTGATCACACGTCGGACCAGAGCAAAGATAATAGCTTGGAAGAAATAGTTAACAAGGAAGAGCAAGCAGGGGAGACATGGCCACCGAGTAAAGTTCTGAAGACGATGAGAAGTGGAGATGATGAACTTTCACAACAATCAAGTTTGAAGAGAGCTAGGGTTTCTGTGCGAGCTAGATGTGACACTCCAACTGTGAGTACAATCAATCCTTCATGTACCAATGTGACCATGAAATAATGTCATGCATAATTTCTATACCATTACAAAAATGTTATAAACAAGAACTTTTATTTTTTTATTTTTTAAAATAAAAAACAAAAAGAAATCTATAGATAGGAACAAATGTGAGTGATTGGATTTTTCAATGATTGTAGAGTGTTTTTTTGTATCTTCTCTTGTAGTGACAAACTTGAATTTGTTGACAGATGAATGATGGATGCCAGTGGAGGAAATACGGGCAGAAAATTGCAAAAGGAAATCCATGCCCACGAGCATACTATCGATGCACGGTTGCACCATCATGCCCAGTTAGAAAACAGGTATACATTCAAATTAAACTTCAGGAAGAAAACATGATTGTTTGGTGTTTGTTTGGAGGGGAAATAAAAATTCATGACACGATGTTGCTGTTTTTCTCATTTTCAGGTGCAACGATGCGCTGATGACATGTCGATCTTGATCACAACCTACGAGGGAACCCACAACCACCCACTTCCGATTTCAGCCACCGCCATGGCCTCCACCACTTCTGCCGCTGCTTCCATGTTAATGTCGGGTTCTTCAACCTCTCAACTACAACAACCAGGCCTAAACTTCAATCTCTCTGACAATTCAATTTCAAGAACAAGACAATTCTACTTACCCAACTCATCCTCACAGCCTTTCCCAACAATCACTTTAGATCTCACTTCAACTTCAACTCCATCCACTCATTTCAACACGTTCTCTTCAAGCTTTCCCTCAGCCCCAAGATTTTCCTCCACAGGTCTCAGCTTCTCTTCCTCTGAATCCAACATTTTACCAACTGTTTGGGGCAATGGGTATCCCAATTATGGTACACTGCCCTACAATAATAAGACCAATATTGGGTTTTATCAACCTTCTTACACAGATCAAAAGAACAACCAACAAGGTCCTTCTGATCAACAGTTTTTAACAGAGACTTTGACCAAGGCAATCACATCGGACCCAAGTTTCCGATCGGCGATCGCTGCTGCGATTTCATCTATAAATGGAAAGGGTGAGACCATTCAGGCCGTTAATTCTAATCCTCTGAACCCAAATGGGAAAGCTTGCTCGTCAAGTTACTTGAACCGATCTTTGAATTCACAGGTTGGAAATATAATGCTTCAACAACAACAACCTCCATTGCCATTTTCTTTATCTAAGAACACTTCTGCATCCGCGGCTGATAGTAGGGATCAGATCAATTGATGGGTTTTTGATATATTGACAGTTGAGTGTATACTTTTTTTTTTTTTTTTTTTCTTTTTTTAAGATTTAAATGTTATACATGGAGTTCTATGAATATCAGATGTGTTGACAAAGCCATGAAAGCAGGAAAATGCAACTCATCTTGGATGAGAGATACTGTCCCATGCTGTCATTGCTTTGTATTCACATTCAATCTATCCTATAGAAATGTAAATTATCTAGCAACCAATGAAGTTTCTGCTTAAATAAATGTGATATGTTTCTGTATTTGTCAGTGCTTTACAAACAGAAAATTTATATGAAATTTTAATTGGTGGCACACTTTTGAGCCCTGTCATTAGCCAGAATTTGCAATTTGATTTTATTTTTCCACATTCATGATTTACCATGCTGATTTTTATTGAAGGCTTGGGGAAGCACACATTTTACTTGAAATTGATAAGATGGTGAAAAGCATGCATCAATATGGATTAAAACCAAATAACATGCAAGGCTTTCTAATCTAATTAAAAAGGAACCAACATTCAACCCCCAACACCCCCCCCCCAAAAAAAAAAAAAATTGAGATTAACCATTATGCGCAATTGAATCCATATAGGCCACACCATTTTCCGTTAAAAGAAAATAATTCAACAATTTAATAGAATTAGTTTCAAATCCGACTCCATTCTCCATTGTTCATTTTCATTGAAGGTACTTTTTGATAATTACTTTGTATGTGTGAGACATGATTACATATATTCAAAATTAATAGAGTCAAAGTCAACTCAGGACTACATATGGGGTAATTACTACAGAATTTTTTGAAAATTTCTAAAAAAAATTTGAGAAAGCCAAAATAAGCCCAAAAAATCTATTATTTTTTGCTTATTTTTATCTTTTCTCGATTTTAAATTTTTTCATTCACCTCATCAAGTTGAATCTAGAAGCTTAATTTTTTTTTTAAAAAAATTAACTAAAAATGAAATTAATAAGCAACAAAAAAAACTAAATAAGTAAACCACAAATACTCAGTAAAAAAATTAATTGACCCTATATATAATGTCAGGCTTAAGACTTGGAGGGGATGTTAGGGAAAATCTATAATTTTTTTACAAGTAAATCAATTAATGGAAATAAAAATTAATGTGAAAAAATTAAATCAAAAGCAATAAAATAATTTTTACGTGGTTCCCTCAATGTGAGGTACGTCTACGAGATCGAAATCCGATTTCACTATCAACCAAAAAGTTTCCAAACGATTACAAACGAGACACGAATGGTCTCACAAAACCACCCTTAGGTGAATTCCAAATAATCACAAATAAACAAGAGGAAAGACCTTATCAAATAGATGAACCAAAATCTTCAGAACCAGAGTCGTAGAAGACCCAAAATAATAACCCAAATCAGCACCAAAATCGAACCAAACGAAGCAGCCGAAACCACACCACCAAAGCAAGTATTAATCTCACCAATAATAATGATCAATAGTTGCTCACCTTGGAAAACTAAAAAATATGGAGCAGCCGCACAGCACCTTTTCTTTCTTCTTGGGAAAAACACTACCAATAATATATTGTAAATCTAGGGTTTTTTTTTTTATTTATCAAAACTTTAGTTGTTTCCAAACTGAATTGGGTCTCCACAAAATTAAATATAATATATAAAAATATATTATAACTAATACCAAACCAAATTAAACTCTTTTAATAAACCAATTGGGTCTCACACTCTAATAAGGAGGTATATCCAACAATTCTTTCCCCTACCGACTTAGGTGGAGACATCAACCATACCCGCCAAAGTTCGACACTTTAAATATTTATCCCTCGACAAAGTCTTAGTTAACATATCCGAAATATGATCATCTGTGTGAACCTTTTCTAGTTGTAACAATTTCGAATCTAACAAATCACGAATATCTCACATCAATGTGTTTTGATCTCGAATGAAAACTAGAATTTTTACTTAAATGAATAGCACTTTGACTATCACAATAAAGCACATACTTTTCTTGCTTCAAACCCAACTCTTGCAAAAATTTCTTCAACCATAACTCTTCTTTGCAAGCTTCCGTAATGGCAATAAATTCAGTTTCGGTAGTTGAGAGAGCAACACATTTTTGTAATTTAGATTGTCATGCCACAGCTCCCCCTGCAAAAGTCATCAAATACTTCAAAGTAGATTTCTTAGAATCAACATCACCGGTCATGTCAGAATCTGTGAACCCATCAAGTATCGGCTTACCATCCCCAAAACACAAACACACCTTCGAAGTCCCTTGAAGATATCTTAGAATCCATTTTACCGTTGCCTAATGTTCTTTACTCGGATTAGAGAGAAATCGACTCACCACACCAACGGCGTGAGCAACATCCGGCCTTGTACAAACCATGGCGTACATCAAAGAACCAACTGCTGAAGCATAAGGAACTTTCAACATCTCTTCTTTGTCTTTCTCACTTGTAGGACATTGATTCGAACTAAGCTTGAAGTGACCTGCAAGTGGACAACCAACCAGCTTTGCTTTATTCATGTTGAACCTCTCAAGAACTTTCTCAATGTAACTTTCTTGAGACAACTAAATCAACTTCTCTTTGCGATCACGAACAATTTTTATACCAAGTATTTGCTTTGTCGGCCCCAAATCTTTCATAGCAAAAGACTTGCTCAACTCCAATTTTAACCTGTTAATCATAGTGTAATCTTAACCCACAATTAACATGTCATCAACATAAAGCAAAAGAATAATAAATTTACCATCTGGGAAATTTTTCATAAATACACAATGGTCCGAAGTGGTTTTAGAAAAATCATTATTCATCATGAAAGAATCAAATTTTTTGTACCATTGCCGCGGGGCTTGCTTGAGACCATACAAACTTTTCTTCAATTTGCAAACAAATTTCTCTTTTCCTTTTTCTACAAAACCTTCCGGTTGCTCTATGTAAATTTCTTCTTCAAGATCACCATGAAGAAATGCGGTCTTCACATCAAGTTGCTCAACTTCAAGGTTCATACTTGCGTACCATGCAAATACCGAATAGAAGACATCTTTACAACCGTGAGAAAATCTCACAAAGTCAATACCTTTCTTTTGCCCAAAGCCTTTCACAACAAAACGTTGTACCTCGATTCTTGCCATCATTCTTCAATTTGAAAACCCACTTATTTTTACAACTTTACTAAATCATAAGTCTGGTTTTCAAGCAAGGAATTCATCTCCTCGTCCATGGCCTTTTTCCAATCACCTTCTTTACATGCTCAATTGCTTCTTGGTAGCTCTCAGGCTCCCCTTGATCAGAAATCAACACAAATTCATTGGGAGGATACTTTCTTGAAGGTTGTCGGTCCCTTGTAAATTTCCTCAACTCAAGTTGTGGTGGCAGTTCTTGAGTTGAATGCTCTTCCTCAATTCTAGTTCAACTTCATTAGGATTAGCATCATCCTCTATATCTTCAATAGGTGGCTGCACATCTCCCCCATTTTCATCATCCACTGAAGATGAAGGAGATGGATCCATGTTAATGAGATCACTAGTTTTTGGCTCCGGTTGATCACCTTTGCCAAAGTCTTCAATTGTTTGGTCTTCAAGAAACACAACATCACGGCTTCGAATGATTTTCTTGTCGACCGGATCCCACAATCTATACCCAAATTCATCACCTCCATAGTCAAGAAAAATACATTGTCTTGACTTACAATCAAGCTTGGACCTCTCATCCTTTGGAATGTGAACAAAAACTCGGCAACCAAACACTCTCAAGTGCTCATAAGACACATCTTTGTCAATCTAAACTCTTTCAGGAACATCACCATTCAAAGGATAGTAAGGAGACAAATTGATCACGTCAACTGCTGTACTCATTGCCTCACCTCAAAAGGATCTTGGCAATTTTGCTTGTAAAAGCAAACACCTTGTTCTTTCCACAATGGTGCAGTTCATCCTCTCGGCAACGCCATTTTGTTGAGGAGTCTTCTTAAATGTCTTTTGGTGCGACAATACTCATCAAACGCCCAATGTATTCACAACCGTTGTCCCGATGGATGCACTTATTGTTTCTCTTTCAACCATAGCCTGAAAATGCTTAAATACTTCTAGAACTTGATATTTAGTTTTTAGTAGAAAAGCCCAAACTTTCCTTGAATAATCATCAACGAAAGTAACAAAATAAAGTGCACCACCATGTGTTCTAACTTTTAAAGGACTACAAACATCCGAATGAATCAACTCCAAAACATTTTTTTTTTAGAAGCAACATTTTTATGAAAAGAAACTCTTTGTTGTTTACCCATCAAACAATGAACACAAGTTTTAAGATGTGTACCTTTCAAACCGGGTAGAAGCTCTTTCTTGAACAAAACTTGTAGCCCCTTTTCATTCATATGGCCAAGCCGCTTGTGCCACAATTCGGTAGAAGTATCATCTTCAAGTGTATTGACAACACCTTTACAAATTTTTCCTTGCATGGAATAAAGTGTATGACTCTTCTTACACTTAGCCATCACTAAAGAACCTTTTATGAGTTTCCATATTCCATCACCAAATTTGTTGTTGAAGCCTTCATCATTTAGCTTCCTAGTAGAGATCAAATTGAGGCAAATGTCGAGAACATGCCTCACATCTTTAAGCAACAACTTGCAACCCAAATTTGTTTCCAAGCAAACATCACCCATGCCAATAATCTTAGACAAACCTTCATTACCCATTCGAATAGAACCATAATCTCTTTCGGTGTAGGTAGTGAAGAAATCAAATCGAGAAGTCACATGAAAAGAAGCACCAGAATCAATCACCCAATTGCTCTCTTGGTCCACAAAATTGATACAATCATCTTCATAAACGACTATGAGATCATTGGTAGTGACTGCTGTTGTGTCTTTTTGCTTCTTATCCACACTTTTGTCACGCCTTTTCTCCTTATTCTTGAGCTTTCGGCATTCCCGCTTCATGTGCCCTTTCTCATAGCAATAATAGCACTCAATGTCTTTCTTTGAAAAAGAACCATCTTTTGATTTGTCACGGCTTTGATCACGACCATGAGGAGTCTTACTCCTCTCCCTTGTTTTGCTTCGGCCTCTCACAACGAATGCTTCTGAATGAGAGGAACCTGCTGATTTTCTTCTAGTTTCTTCATTCAACAAGCTACTAGTGACTTGGTCCATTGTGACAACTCCATCAGGTGCCGAATTACTAACTGTCACAACCAAAGTCTCCCAACTTTCGGGTAAAAAACTAAGTAGAATCAAAGCTTGCAACTCATCATAAAAAACAATTTTCATAGAAGCAAGTTAGTTAACAATACTCTTTATTTCATTCAGATGTTCCGGTATAGGGCTGTCCTCTTTATATTTTAAATTAACCAACTTACGAAACATAAAAGCTTTATTTGTGGCTGATTTTCTATCATAAAAGCCCTCTAATTTTTTTCATAAATCATGTGCTGAAGTTTCAGTAGCAACATGATGAAACACACTGTCATCAATCCATTGACGGATAATACCAACGGTTTTTCGATTAAGCCTCTTTCACTCATCATCTTTCATATCATCAGATTTGCCACTATCTCTCTCAATAGGTCAATATAAATCTTTACAAAATAATAGGTCCTCCATTTTAGTTTTCCAAGTTACCCAATTACTTCCATTGAAGCTAGACATGCGACCCATATTCCCCTCCATTGATTTACACAAATAAATAAACTCAAATAAACCGTAAGCTCTGATACTAGTTATTAGGAAAAATCTATAATTCCCCACAAGTAAATCAATCAATGGGAATAAAAACTAATGCGGAAAAAATAAATCAAAAGCAACACAATAATTTGTACGTGATTCCCTCAATGTGAGGTACGTCCACGGGATCGAAATCCGATTCCACTATCAACCAAAAGGTTTTCAAACGATTACAAATGAGACACAAATGGTCTCACAAAACCACCCTTAGGTGAATTCCAAATAATCACAAATAAACAAGAGGAAAGACCTCACCAAATAAATGAACCAAAATCTTCAGAACCAGAGTTGTAGAAGACCCAAAATAATAACCCAAATCAGCACCGAAAACGAACCAAACGAAGTAGCCGAAACCACACCACCAAAGCAAGTATTAATCTCACCAATAATAATGATCAATAGTTGCTCACCTTGGAAAACTAAAAAATATGGAGCAGCCGCACAGCACCTTTTCTTTCTTTTTGGGAAAAACACTACCAATAATATATTGTGAATCTAGGGTTTTTTTTTTTTTTTTATCAAAACCTTAGTTATTTCCAAACTGAATTGGGTCTTTACAAAATTAAATATAATATATAAAAATATATTATAACTAATACCAAACCAAATTAAGGATTGGTTTGGCTTAGCCTAAATAAGCCAAAAAGTCAAAAAGTTACTCCAAAATTCAAAAAGATATCACTATTCAAAAAAATAAAATAAAAAATCAATATTCTTCAAAAAAAAGTACACACCGAATTGATGTGTGTGCAGCTGTTGTGTGCGTCAGTGGAGAAAAAAGAAATGATTGGGTGTGGTTTTTACACACACCGTTGTTTTTGATAATCTGAACCGTTCGATGTGTAGAAATCGTCGAGTACTATATGTCTGCAAAAAATCACATTGATCGGATATCAATAACTATATGATCAAATCAGTTATGTACAACAAATGGATGATGTTTTAATTAATGATTGAAAAATAAATAACTCTGATCAGATAGCTATTGATATCCGATTAACGTGATTTTTTATAGGTACATAGTGTTCGACAAGTTACACACATTGAACGGTTCAGATTATTAAAATGGGACCCGTGATGATGACCCCCGGGCAACGCCAAACAAAACCCTCTAATCATCTCCTACACACTTTTTTTATACAATTTTTTAATACATATTTTTTCATAAAAAGTCAAAAAGTTAACCCAAACCTCTATATTTTTTTCTCAACTTTTTTAATCCAAAAAGACAAAAAGTGCACTTTTTTAGGATACCCCAAACCAGTCTTAAACTCTTTTAATAAACTAATTGAGTCCCACACTCGAATAAAGAGATATACCCAACAGGATCCACCTCCTTTTAATTTGGGTTATAGATTATTAATTTCCAACTTAAAATAAGCTGCACGAAGCATTTATTGGTTATCAAATCTCATAATATTAGAAATTAGAAAATCTGCTGAGTGTAAATTTCCAACAAATCCATTAAAAAAAATTAGGAAAACCTGATTAACTTCTCAATAATTACATGTCCTTCTCAGAGTGCACGAATTGAATTGCTTAAAAGTCTTGCCTCATTTTTGTTTTTGTAAAACAACAGACTACTACCATTTTAGTCTTTAGAGTTGTTGGGAAGCATTTGTGATTGTTCAAGTACCCACCTATGTTTAAGCTTGATTTATACAAGTTTGTTTGTTTGTTTTTTTTTTTCTTCTTAACGAGTCGATTTAGAACGAATTTGAATGAATTTGTCTTTGTTTTCTTGATAAAATTTGGCCTTTTGGCCTTATTTTAGTTTTTCCCTTTTAACCAATTAATGAAATGAATTACTGCATTACAAAATGGGAAAATTAGTTAAACATTTTTCTCCAACTTTGTGTAGTAGGAGAGGTTCAAGATACATTTTTTTTATTAGTTAAGATCCTTCAATAAAATTTCTATGTGATCATATTTCTCTGAGTTGGTGCCGAAATTTCTTTAAGTCTATTTTCTCTGTGAAAATGTTGAGAAACCCTAACTATTATAAAAATTTTGTATGTTCTTTATCTCATAAAATCTTAATATCAAGGATCTTAAAAAAAAATTCCCCCTACAAAATTCTTGATTTTGGGTTATACATTAAGATATTACTATTTACCCCCAAAAAAATTCAATTAATTAAATAAATCAGGAAAGCCAATGTAAATGATAGAATTGTATTTGATTGGCAACTGTTTTGCATTCCTCCTCACTTCATATTTACTCCCATCATTGTCCATTCCACAAAATATTGCATAAATACGCACACATATTTATATATATAGATATAGATATAAAACAGCACTGTTCCTCAATTCCTTCATTTTGTATTGCAAAATTAAAAAAAAAAAAAAAGAATTTAAATTTAATACAGATGAGGTGACTGCATGGCATTCACAAAAATTGTTCCTAACATGGTACACCTTCTTTGCAACCACCTAGCACACCGGAAAAGCGGGTGAGACTCTTAACTGCTCTGCCTGGCTTTGCTTGAACAACGTCAAGGCCTCTAATTCGCTTGGCCCCATTGGTATCTCCAGATTGCACAAAGAAGGCTCCATTCAAGAAAAGATCTTGATCTGATCTCCATGTCCATTTCTTCCACTCTGACTCAGGGGCGTCCCTATGGGTAACCTGTAAAAATAAACATAAAAAGTGAGGCCCATCTAATGATTAATCTTTATTAGTAATGTTTCAAACTCATGATTAATGTCATGCTTATTGTACCATTTATTTGGTAGTAAGTAGTACCTGTTTAAATTCAGGCCTGGGTGGAGCAATGAAACGATTGCCCTGGCTAATGAGAGTGGCATGGTGACTACCGCCAATGGCATACATGTTCCAGTGAGTGTAATCATTGTTAATGATATGAACGAATCCTGATCGAACCCTCGGCATTCTCTGGTGCAACCTCTTTCCAAAATGGTTATATATCACGGTAATTCTCATATAGTCATCCTCAACGTTTGTATCACGGGCACCAAATAGCAGCACCTGCAGACCATCCCCATGAATTTTTTTTTACAAATTTAATGTCAGTCACGCTCAAAAGCAATACTTGTCATGCATGAATGTTAATTTGAAGTTACCTTATCGTGATCTGTCCAATGACAGTTTGAAATGGTGACAGCAGTAGATCCCTCAATGATATCGATGATGCCATCAGCACATCTGTACATGGAGAGATGGTCAAGCCAAACATTTCTGGACCCGAAGACCGTAATGCCATCTCCATCGCTCACAGTTCGAAGACCGAGATGATCGACTGAGTCTCTGATCAGGCCGCCATTAGTAACCACGATATCGTGGATGTAAAGGTTGTGAATGATGATGTTCTGGACAAATTGGATGGTAAAACCAGCACCATAAGCGATGTGTACTTTAGCCCCACGGCCATCGATGGTCTTGTGGCTCTGCATGATCAGCTCCTGTTTCAGCTTGATTGTCATGCTGCGTTGGAATATGATCCACAGCGGCTCCTTCTGAATCACGGCGTGGCGGAGAGTTCCGGGCTTCGGGCTCACGACATCGTTGTCAGAAGGATCGGTGACGACATAGATTTTACCAGCCTTGCCACCGGTGGTCTTACGGCCGAATCCGATGACACAGCTTGCCAGCCTCTTTCTGTCCTTATGCCAGTTGGGTCTGCATCTCCAGCACTTGTCAATTGGATTGGTGGGCTTGCATGGCCCTGTGTACCTCTTACGTGCTAGGCCTCTCCTTGTGATGTTGCTTGACACATGGGTGACCCTTGGTGTGGTGAACAATTTGGTGCAGTTGGTCTCGTTTTCATTTAATAATGCCCTGTGAACAATGGAAAATAATGATATACAAACAAAAATTATATCTAAAAACGTTGAATTTGTCTCTAATTCTAACAAGTTCAATCTGGGCCATAAGCCTATCATGCATCCTATTTTGATTATTCAATCGGTGATCTTTTAGATCTGATTTATGTGGATCATTTAAAAAAAATAGATTGATTTGATAACATTTTTCCATATGAAATGTATACTTGTCATTTTCTTTGTGTGGTCGTTGGATAAAAAATGCTACAAATACAGAAATAAATCACATACACAAACCACCGATCACACCAGGGGATCACATCTACAGAAGCAAACATCCATTTATGCAAGTATTGGTGATTGGTTCAGTGATTTATTTGTGTTGGTAACATTTTTGGTATTGGACTCATACACATACCATTCGTCAGCGACTTCTATGGCCTTGGATTCTTCAGATTGGTTCTGCAAAACCTCATCAGCAGAGAGGGTGGGAATGAATGCAGCAAAAGAGAAAAAAAGGATGAGGATACAAGTGAGCTTGACTAGCTCCATTTTAAACTAGTATTGGTTTTTAAGGTCTATTTTGGACCGAACCCCTGGTGTGCTATGGGATCGGACTTTAACAGACCAAACCAAAATCGATCAAAACCACCTAACCTTATTGGCAAGCATCGCTTTGAAATGGAAGTGGTAGATATATTTTGATGTCGAACAACAGTTTTTATAGTTTCTCATGATTCTAAAATAAGACATGTTGAGCTGGGAATAAGGAAGGCCATATTGTTTTTTAACTGTCAACCATTGTTATTCGCTAACAAATTCCTTTGAATCAGTCTATACTAAAGATAGTTAAAAAAAGAAAATTATATATTTAGGAACTTGATTCATATCTTCTCCATTACATTTATGGCATGGAGATGATGACCCTTTCAAAATCAATTGTGAAATAGTTATATCTACATGTTTTTATTTCAAATTTATAAATAAATTTAAAATAAATAAAAAAAATTGGGGGAGATTTTAAATTTTAATGGTATGTTTTAATCTTGTATATAGAATGAAGTGCTATTCGGGTCTATAGATTCTACCATGATTCAATTCGTTCAACTTTTAGGCCCCTATAAAAGGGAAAAAAATTTATCAAAAGGTTGGAATTGTTTTCATATACAAGAGTTGTTTAAATACTTTCAAGGAATTGGAGAAGCCCATGTAAATTTTTATATATGTCTCTTTATAATTGGATACAACGTTTCATATATACCTTCATCCAAATTAAAATGGTAAAGCAACTACAATTTTCAAATAATATAGTAGGGTACAAGAAATGGAATTATTTCCCCATATACAAATGTCAAATGTCAAAAACTGCAATTTATATCTGACAATTTTTTCTGAGAAAATATGCACAAATAAGTTAGAAGGGTTGTTTTGGCAAAACAAAAAAATTATTGAGAGAGAGGATCACATCTGAAAACTTAAGCAGGGAAAGTAATGTGCTAAAGCTTAAGCTCACTTCTTTGGATTCTCAAGTGATAAAACTTAAAAGTAAGAAAAAGAGGAAGAATAATGGAAAAAACAAATTAATAGAAAAACATATCTGAAGAAGAGATTCCAATGGTAGAAGTTGAGGTTTTGAATATAGTTGACCAACAGAAATTATTTCTGATATGTAACTATCATATAAAGTGTTTTCAAACACATAGAAAACAAATGAATCATTCTTGCCTTCCATTAATACAACAGTACTGGACTATGAGTCAAGATGCTGTCGTATGCACTGCACTACACTTTTATAAGTTCGGATGCTTTTTAATACAAACAAACATAAAAAAAAAAACGAAACTTCAAAACAAATCAAATACTCGAGTTCAGATAAATTAATTGTAAAAAGCATATTGTTTGCAGGTTTTTGTTCAAATAATCATGAGCCCATTCTAAAGATTCTATGTTATAGTCTCCTCACTCGAAACGGTTAACTGGACATCTTGGTGATCTCTGTAAGGAGCGCTGCCTTGGACCTGCGGGAGGATAGGGAGGATTTTCCTGTGAAAAAAAAAGAAAAGATTCCAGTGTAACTGAGGGAGGATCCTAACAAACAATTTTAATCAACCGGCCTCGCAATTTCTATGGCTATGAGGATAGGTTGAGCAAAATAAGGGTGATAATAAGGCAAGCGGAAATGACAGTGCCTCCATCCAAAATATAAGGCATTTGTACAATTATCAAAAATATTAAAAAAATTATTTAAGTTTTCTTTTTTTGACCATTACAAAATATTTTAATTATTTTTTGCATTTGATTTTTAAATTATCGAACAAAATCTACTACTATTTTTTATAGACATACTAGACCGTATTTGTATCCTATTTTTTTAGTTTTTGCTGTATACGCCCATACCCACATTTGTAACTGCACCCACAGAGTCCGGATCTTCTGCTATACATGCCTGCTATACATTCCTACAGTGCATACAAAACGACGTCGTTTTGGAGCAAAAAAAAAAAAAAAAAAAAAGGCAAAACAAGAGAAAGGAGAAAGGAAGAGAAGAAACCAAATCTAAGAGAAAGAACATGTTTGTTTTTTTTCCTTTCTATTTCCATTCTAGACTAAGAGGAAGAACATTTTAGATTCATTTACCCATTCATCATTGATTCATTGATTGATATTATATTTATTTTTATTTTTTTTCTCGCTTTTTTTGCTTCCAACTGCTTAGAACCCTAGTGTTGCTTTAACTCACATATTAATTAATCTGTTGAGAGTAGAGTTTCTGATCGACGAGAGAAGAGAGAGGATTTGAGGCTGTAGATTGAGGCCCATCTGAGAGGAACGACGGTGAAACGTGATGAAACTCTCTCTCTCTCCAAAAAGAGATTCAAACACCTCCATCATTCAAACAACCACCATCTAAGAACTGGAAGTTTTCTCCTTGTCGATTTCAACTGCTTTGACTTGGGAATTAATATATCTCTCGTAGAGTCAGAAAATGAACCGAGTTCGAGAGAGAGAGGAGCTCAGAGCTTAGTAAACGAGCAGATCTTCGATCTCGATTATTGTCGAAGAAGGCCTGCTAAGCACGAGCCGAGCTCGAGCTCGCCTTTGTTCGGCTCGGTAGGCTCGGCTCGTTTATCTTTAATTAAATTATATAATAAATATATTATTTATATATTAAATAATATATAAATATATATAAATAATATATAACTAATAATATCAATGCATTTTTTATATATTAAATAATATAAATAATATTTTTTATTTAAATATTTATATTTAAATAATATAAATAATATTAAAAAAGTGATTTATCGATTTGCAGTGCTCGAGCTCAATAAACGAGCTCGATAACTTAACGAGCCGAGCTCGAGCCCAGCAAAGCTCGGCTCGGCTCGGCTTGTTTGCAGCCCTATCTCTGTGCATCTCTTTGATTTCTGGGTTCAACTTATCTCAATCTCATTTGATTACCTAATTTTTGTTATGCTATTTCTGGGTCATGTTGTCTGAGACTCAATGGTATTTGAAAATGAACTGGCAATTTTAAAAGACTTATGCTTACAAACATTTTTATTTGTGGAACTTCATGGGTTAATGAACTTCTGTTGGAACCTATGTTGTATAATTTCATGTGGTGGGACTTTACACTAGTATTAATCCTTTTTATTTTTTGTTTTACAGAGTTTGCAGCATTTAAGTCCTCAAACCGTTCCCAAGTCCCAATCTCCCAGCTCTTCCTGGACATTTATGTTAAACGATTTGCTGGGACTTGAGTTTGGAATGATTAATTAACGACAACCCAAGAAGAAATGGAAAGCGGGGTTGTTTTGGGAGTGAAAGAAGAGAAGGGAAAGAAAGGGTTAGATGGCACAGGTCTGAATTTGCTAGTCAATCGCCACGGCAACCTCAGGAGTGCTTCCAGCGATGAAAACCTCAAGGACATCTTTCACCAAATCAGAACTTCCAAAACCCCTGTAAGCATTTGAACATCAATGAAAGAAACTCAACCTTTCAATTCTGTTCGGTCTGCAAATCATTTTGGTTTGTGGGTATTTTTTATTTGATTCCCTAGACTGATTCCATTTTTTTTTCCTTTAAAGGTATCTGATTTTGAATTTTCTTGTTGTGTGTGGACTGGGTTTCTGTTGAATTGACTGTTTGTTACCCTCCAATGGTTCTCCACATTGAATAATGAATTGGGTTTTGTTGTGTTTGCTATTATCAACCATATATCTCTACTCTCTCTCTCTCTCTCTCTCTCTCTCTCTCTGTTTTCAAATCTCTGCTTTTACACAGGTACGCATCGATTGATTACAGATTTAGATCTATGTCCATTCGTTTGATTCAGATCTAAATAATGAATCTTCTTCATTGGCTTTTTCTTTTTCCAGCATCGTAATGGAGGATTGATTGATTGATTGATTGATTGTTTTAGATCTAGTTATGTGATCATAGACACTTCGGCTGATCTTCATTGCTTGTTTTTCATTTCTTCGTTTGAAATTAGTTAAATTACATATCTTTATTAGTTTAGGGATGATTAACATTTCATTCTCTGTCTAATCATACACATGCATGTAAAGATTTTAGCTTGGCATTTTGAACTTTTGTGTGATGGCGTCTCTTGATTCTTTATTTGATTTTATTTTATTGATAATTATTGAGACAATAAATAATTGTAGATGAAACATATATATATACATAATGGAAAAAAGAAAAATTTGCAGGGATTATTGGTCATGTTTGTTTGGCTCTATATGATAGAGGGGAGGGGATTAAGAGTATGGTGAGATAGGGTGATGAGATTATTAGTTTTATATGATCTATTGGTTTTACCTCTCCTGATGTTGGCCTCGATGCTGATCACTGCAAGGTCCTCGTCAACATTGAACAACAGAGCCCTGACATTGCACAGGGTGTTCATGGTCACCTAACCAAGAAGCCCGAGGAAATTGGAGCCGGTGACCAAGGCCACATGTTTGGGTATGCCACTGATGAAACACCTGAACTCATGCCTCTGACTCATGTCCTTGCAACCAAGCTCGGTGCCAAGCTCACAGAGGTGAGGAAGAACAAGACGTGCCCTTGGCTAAGGCCAGATGGTAAGACCCAAGTGACTGTTGAGTACCGGAATGATGGTGGAGCCATGGTCCCCATTAGAGTTCATACTGTTCTCATCTCAACCCAACATGATGAGACCGTCACAAATGACCAAATGACCAAATTGCAAAAGATTTGAAAGAGCACGTAATCAAACCCGTCATTCCTGCCCAGTATCTGGATGATAAGACCATCTTTCACCTCAACCCGTCAGGTCGATTTGTCATTGGTGGGCCACATGGAGATGCGGGACTCACTGGCCGGAAGATTATTATCGATACCTATGGTGGTTGGGGTGCTCACGGTGGAGGGGCTTTCTCTGGGAAAGATCCCACAAAGGTGGACCGCAGTGGTGCGTATATTGTTAGGCAGGCAGCGAAAAGTGTGGTGGCTTCAGGACTTGCCCACCGCTGCATTGTGCAGGTTTCGTACGCCATTGGTGTGCCAGAACCGCTGTCTGTGTTTGTTGATACGTACAAGACGGGGAAGATTCGGGAAAAGGATATACTGGCTCTGATCAAGGAAAATTTTGATTTCAGGCCAGGAATGATTGCAATCAATCTTGACCTAAAGAGAGGAGGCAATTTCAGGTACCAGAAGACTGCTGCTTATGGACATTTCGGACGTGACGAATCGGATTTTGCTTGGGAGACTGTCAAGATCCTTAAGCCCAAAGCTTGAGTTGGCAAATCATATTAGCAGCAAATATTTGTTTCCTCTGCAAATGGGCTTCCTGTTGCCATCATTTTGGTTGGGAAGAATAAATAAGTTTCATTCCATACGTTTACCATTAAATTTCACTCTTTCAAAGGCTCCACTGCAGTGCGGATTTCATGATCGTATTGTAGATTTAGGAGCCTAAAGTGTTTTATTGCAATTTTTTTTTTCTTTTTTTTCCTGTGTTTGCAAAATAGTTGTTTCCAGCAGCTCACTTGTTTGATTGCTGTGATTTTAAGTTCCCGTTGATATATAAACAGTTTTCAATGAGGAAGATGTGATAATGTTGATGAGTATTTCAATTAACTGAATTGCTTTTTATTTCTCATCGATTGCATCCAAATTGCTATATTTTTAGACTAGTAGCCTGCTTGATAATGTTTCCGTTTTCTGTTTTTTGTTTTCATGCCACATGACTACTGAGCAAAAGAGAAAGGAATTTGAGAATAAAACCCAAAAGAACTTTTAGGCTAGTACACATTGACAAAATGTAATTGTTTCACATAAATTCAACAGATTGAATTTTCATAGCAAATATATTCACAAAAGAAATCTGTTCTTAAAGGAAAAACTCGAGCTAGGTTTTCAAGAGTGTAACCACAGACGATCTTGTAGCCGCTCTTCTCCAGCACCGAACATCTCATCAACCCTTTCACCATCTCGGTAGAAATGAAAAGTAGGCGTATAACGAATATGTTGAGTTGTTTCCGGGCATTCATCAATATCAGCATATACAAAAGAAAGCTTTGGGAACTTGTTACTTAACTGGCAAAATGAGGGGAGGATCTGACTGCAAACACGGCACCTACAACATTAAACCAACAATTACTTAAATTTGACGCATTAAATGACACGCTAAAATGTTCTTGCAATCCCAGTTGCATTGTACTCATTTAAAATAAATAAATAAATAAAAACACACAAAGATGCGTCCACTGTAGAATGAGCATACAAGCTACAGCATTTCTTGAGAAGTCTGTCGCATGTGTTCACATATGACAAACATAAATACTTATATAGCTCTAACTTAGTTCTACATGTTTGATAATTATCGAACTGTTCTACAATAAATAGAGAGAGCCAATGTTTACAGTAAACTGGATCAAGTTGAAACATTTTATAAAACTTGTTTCAAAAGTGGAAATTTAACTTGGCAAATATTAGAAAGAGACAGTTCACATACCAAGATGCACCATAGTTGATTACTGCCTGCAAACATATTTTCGAAAGCATGAATTAGTTCAAGTCATTATTATATATAAATAATGCATGTACATCATACACACAAATGCCTATTCAGTCAATTAAAAATCAGCAAACACAACAAAACCCAATTCATTATTCAATGTGGAGAACCATTGGAGGGTAACAAACAGTCAATTCAACAGAAACCCAGTCCACACACAACAAGAAAATTCAAAATCAGATACCTTTAAAGGAAAAAAAAATGGAATCAGTCTAGGGAATCAAATGAAAAAATACCCACAAACCAAAATGATTTGTAGACCGAACAGAATTGAAAGGTTGAGTTTCTTTCATTGATGTTCAAATGCTTACAGGGGTTTTGGAAGTTCTGATTTGGTGAAAGATGTCCTTGAGGTTTTCATCACTGGAAGCACTCCTGAGGTTGCCGTGGCGATTGACTGGCAAATTCAGACCTGTGCCATCTAACCCTTTCTTTCCCTTCTCTTCTTTCACTCCCAAAACAACCCCGCCTTCCATTTCTTCTTGGGTTGTCGTTAATTAATCATTCCAAACTCAAGTCCCAGCAAATCGTTTAACATAAATGTCCAGGAAGAGCTGGGAGATTGGGACTTGGGAGCGGTTTGAGGACTTAAATGCTGCAAACTCTGTAAAACAAAAAATAAAAAGGATTAATACTAGTGTAAAGTCCCACCACATGAAATTATACAACATAGGTTCCAACAGATGTTCATTAACCCATGAAGTTCCACAAATAAAAATGTTTGTAAGCAAAAGTCTTTTAAAATTGCCAGTTCATTTTCAAATACCATTGAGTCTCAGACAACATGACCCAAAAATAGCATAACAAAAATTAGGTAATCAAATGAGATTGAGATAAGTTGAACCCAAAAATCAAAGAGATGCACAGAGAGATATATTCGAATTCCCAAGTCAAAACAGATTGAAATCGACAAGGGGAGAAAACTTACGGGTTACAGATGGTGGGTACTGCTCGGTGATGGAGGCGCCAGACAGAGCTCAGAGAGAGAGAGAGAGAGAGCGCGAGGGCTGTCGTTTCACCGTCGTTTCCCTCTCGCCTCACTGCTGCCTCTCCTCTCCTCTTCTCTCCTCGTCGTTTCGCCTCTACTCTCAATTCGTCTGAGTTCTGAAGCAACACTAGGGTTCTAAACAGTTCTGAAGCAACGAAAAAGAAACGAGGAAAAAAAAAAATTAATACAAAATGACGTCGTTTTGTATGCACTGCAGGAATATATGGCAGAAGATCCGGACTCTTTCTAGTAGGCAGTACACAGGAGAAAAGGTGAGATGGTCATAAATTCAAAAAATGCACAAATCCCGAACTATACACCTTGGCACAGTTCTAATTTTGTGTGTAAAGACAGTAGTACTTATTCAGTACAAGAAATGACATCCTTACCTAATTATTACAAATGTATATACAACCATGCCAAAATACTGCTTTAAATGTAGTCCTGTATCAGCGTATGTTAATATACCAAGTGCAGACAATTCTTGAAGAATACACTTTCCTTCGAGTGAAAAAGGTAACACTTTAATTTTGTGGTGTTTGGCCACCCTGCAACTCTCCTTCAACTCACCAGATGAAATTTTACTGAGAAACCTGATAAAAAAAGAGTCCCCCCACCTGCATCCAAACACCACTTAACATTAAAACCATGTCACTAGAGGTAGAAAACTGCGAGTCACTAGCAAAGAGATCGGCCATTTGCCACCACAGAAATTAATGTCAATGGTGGTCACTGAAAACATCTGGTGGACAAAATTTTACGGTCCCATAAAAACGACAAATAAATTGGAAAAGAGGCATTAGACCTTTGTTGTAGACAGTTTTCACATCACAAAAAGCAAATTCCCAGCAGCACTTATTCTCTCACACTTTTGACCATATTTAGCAAAAATTCTTCCTTCATCTCTGTTATTTGCCAATTATCTCCATTACTTCCATAGCAATTCACTTCTTTATTCCGCTTTACAACTTCAAGCAAAACCTTAAAGGAAAATGGAAGGACAGTGTCATAATAAGTGAAAAAAATCTGGATCGACTAGACAAACTTCATTCCTTTTTCTCTTTTGATAACTTGACAAACTGTCCATTCAAATTGGTAAGGTCATATTGCTAAATTAAAATTTCTGTACTTCAAAAATAAAATACAATAAAATAGTCACACTATCTGGCAAGATACATGGCACTGCAGATTATACAACTGAGAAAACACTATACCACTTATTCCTGAAAGAAAACTAGAAGGGAATACATACATACATTAGGACACAAATACAAAGAAATGAATCTCTTTTTCCATTTTTAAAATTGAATTTATAAAATTAAAGCCTACTGAACTATGTCTAGGTTGATACATCAGCCTATGATGTGTGCCAAAAGAACCAATAAGCCAAAAGTACATAACCACATGAAGAAAACAGGAATCAACTTTTTAACTTATGGTTAAAATACCCAGACTTTTTGTTCAGATAGAACCCCTTATAATTGAATGATTACCATCTTTACAATTAGTGTTTAACAGCCACAATCAAATTTATTGAAAGAATATATGTATGAAAGCATGATTCCTTTTGTACATTGACACAAATAACGTGCTCTGGTTATTGAGAAAAACTATTAAGAAAGCTTTTAATAGAAGTAAAATTCCCGACTTTCCCTTTATAATCCAACAGGGAAACAAACATGGCACAAGAGCCTTATCACCGCGGTTCCACACAAGAATTGAAAAGGCAATAATTATCTTCCACCATTTAACCAGTCGCTATCATGATTTCCCTTGCAGACGTCTACCATGTCATGGCAGCAACCATCCCTTTATATGTCGCCATGATCTTAGCTTACATCTCTGTCAAATGGTGGAAGCTCTTCACACCAGATCAATGTTCAGGCATCAACAAGTTTGTAGCAAGATTCTCAATCCCACTGTTGTCGTTCCAAGTGATCTCTACAAACAACCCGTACAAAATGAATGTGAAACTTGTCTGTGCTGATTTCGCTCAAAAACTTTTTGCCTTTTTTGCATTGGCAGTAATCACAAAAATCAGATCTAGAGGAAACCTGAGTTGGATCATAACAGGGCTCTCTCTGTCATCACTACCTAACACTTTGATCCTGGGAATTCCAATCCTGAGAGCCATGTATGGGGATGAAGCAGCTATGCTCCTTACCCAGATAGTTGTATTACAAAGCCTAATTTGGTACAACCTATTGTTGTTTCTGTTCGAGGTCAATGCAATGAAAGAAGCCTATACAGCACCACCAACTGAAGTCGCTGGTACATACACTACATTCACATCCAATGAAATATATTCTAAACCTTATTTTTTTTATAAAGTAAATAGTCTGCTCTAATATAACAAAAATCTCTTTCAAACATCTCGACTGAATTTAACAATGGTGCACTAACTTTAGTCAGCAAAGAGTACCAATATGGGCCCATCATATTTATGGTTTCTCCCTCGTTTAATTGCTGTCATGCATGTCTACCAGTTCTCATCCACAAACTCTCAGAAATAATGTTATAACATCAATGGATTTGAGTTACTACACCTCACTATCATTTGTGTATTACACATTACGAATCTATTTGTTCTTTTTCACCTCATTTGGAATGCATGGTTTCTATGCTATGTAGAGCTGGAGGCTCCACAAGAAGCACAACCAAAAGAAGGAGGGCACGAAGAAAAAATCACAACTCCTAGAAAAACAAAAATTATGCTTATTCTTTTGACAGTGGGGAGGAAGCTCATAGTCAACCCCAATACTCATGCAACCGTGTTAGGTCTTGTTTGGGCAAGCATACGCTTCAGGTAAGCATCACAAAGTCATAGGTTTCTTAGAGTCACAACAAAGTTCTGCTTAAAACAGAATTGCAGGTAATTTGCTTAGCCTTGCTGTGACTCATCAGCAATATGGTTGCAGGTGGGGATTGCAATTGCCAAAAATTGTTGATCGATCGATATCAATATTGGCAGATGGAGGGCTTGGAATGGCGATGTTCAGCTTAGGTATGATCAAGAATCAGTTTTCCCTACTGATATACCACGGGTTGTGGGAAAGAAAAATAAAACAACATACCATATCTAAACTACTTCAAATGTGCTTCTTAACAGGTCTTTTCATGGCATCACAAGCTAGCATAATAGCATGTGGAACCCGAATGGCTGTATTAGCCATGGCAATTAAGTTTGTTGGGGGTCCTGCCCTAATGGCAGTGCCCGCTGTCGCTATTGGATTAAGAGGAACATTGTTTAGAGTGGCAATTGTTCAGGTGCAAAACTATAGTTTCTGTAGTCTACACTAGGGATAGAAAACTTAATAATGTGTTTCATCATGCAGGCAGCTCTTCCTCAAGGAATCGTTCCATTTGTATTTGCCAAAGAGTATAACGTACATCCAGACATCTTGAGCACCGGGTAAATAATATCCTTCTGCTTCTCAAGGTTTTGACAATACCTGAAGCTAAACTAGACATTGGAATCTGCTTTTGTTGTGGTTGTAGGGTAATCTTTGGCATGCTCATCTCCCTGCCTATAGCATTGGCCTACTACTTTTTGCTTGCATTATAAGTCAAGGAAAGCACTAACAATGGATTGTTTAGAAGTTATTATTCATATTTGAAGTTCTTTCGCTAGTACTGAGATAAATTGTCTACCAAAAAATAAATAAATGTATCCTCCAATAAAACAATTTAACTTATATGAATATATTCATCTAAGTTTACTGCATCTGTTTTGGATTGTAATGGATGTTAAAGTGATAGATGCAATACCTTGCAGGGATGGATAAAGTATTCATGTAATCATGCTGCTGTCCCTTGGCGCGTAAGAGATACTATTTAACTATGTGCACATTTCCAGCAAAAAAAAAAAAAATCTAACAATTCAACAAATGAATCATGACAATTACAAAAACTGAATCATAGATTTATCAGATTAAACAATTTATTGTTACAACTAACATAGAAAATCACTCTGCATATGAGGAATGTGCTAATCTAAGAAACACAGGCACTTCTAAGAAGGTGACATATCCGTGTTGTGTCCATGTCGTGTCCGTGTCGGACACCGACACTCTTTGGACACTCTTAGGACACGTGTCCAACACTTTTCAAAACGTATCCTATTTTTTAAATGTTTTTAAAGACCCGGACACTCTTTAGATATTTGGAGAACACACGTGTCAATCGCTTAAATACACATGTTTATCGATTAGACATATGTAAAACTAATTATAAGTTTAAACAAAACAACTTAAGATACAATAATAAAACAAAAACTATATAAATTTATAGGAATTGGTGTTATGTAACATTTTTTATTATCTTTGAATGATATATTCATATATATAACATATAATAAATATATAAAATTATATATTTCATGCGTGTCCCCCACGTGTCGTGTTTTGCAATTTTGTGAAAATTAACGTGTCGGCGTGTCCGCGTTGTATTTGTGTCATGTTACATATCCGTGTCCATGCTTCTTAGGTGCTAATAAATTAGAAAGTAGTAAATGAACAATTTTTGTTACTAAAAGAATGTATGCTATTTGGTGTAAGCCTCACTTTCTCGTCAATGAGCTAACCATCATTCAAAACAATCTTCGCAGCATTTGAAAACTATTAGAAATATCTAGCAATCGAATCAAATATCAAAACCAAAGTTCGTATTTGCTCCAATTCACTCCCTCTCTCCCAACCCCAACCCCCCTTAGATTATAGAAAAGAAGAAGAAAACCATCCCCTATATCATGCTTTCCTTGTTCAATAAACTGCCTGAAGAAAATTATCCAACATGACATGCTATCCCCATTATAACTGACCTATAAACCATCCTAAACGGTTACTTCACAAGATATAGATGGGTAGAGAAAGAATAAGCATTAAACAGCAGTAAATGCAGAAGTCAACATTAGAGTTTATTTCGACACAAAAAAAGCTATTAGGATATCAAGTTGCAATCAAAATGATAAAACTTCAAATCATTTGACTTTTTTATTTACTTTAAAAGAGTCTAATTGTTGCATATGCAGAGATTTTCTTTCACATTTCCAGTTTTCAGTGTCACTTCACTTGTGCTTATTACAATATCTTCATGGGTTTCACTAATAACCTCTAAATACCAGATGATACTCAAAGAGAAATTCTAGTTTTACGATATGCCTGACATGGCCCCCGAGTTTTCAAGACCAAAACATCTCTGCACAGAGTATCACTGACCGCTCAACAACTAAGTGCTAAATTGAAATATTGTCAATTGATGAATCAATATAGTGATTTGGCAGTGTTTTTTTTTTTTTTTTTTCTTGTAATCAATTTTTGTGTTTCAACTAGAACTATTAAAATAAGAGTATATTCTATAGGCGAACTCAATTTTTTAGTTGAGCTTTTTTATTTTTTATTTTTTTATCTCATATAGCTTTTGTACAAAGTTACACCCCTTCTGGCATCTTTCCTTAATATAACATCTTACTTAATCAAATATATGTCCCAATTGAGCATCCTTCACTATCAAATATCAATCTAACTTTACTATTATTTCCTTTACATTACTAGTAGAAGTCAACATAATTTGCTTGCTTTTTCCTGTTGTATCGACCATACCCTCCAATATCAATTTAGACTGTTTGGACATGATAATGAGTATGGATTGAGACCAGCTTTATAGAATTTGAAGACACAGAGACTGCAAGTTTTTTTTTTGTTTTTTGTTTGGAACGAAGACTGCAAGTTCATCCCATCAAATTAAGCCACATAAAAATTTTAATACTGACAGATGTGATGTTTCATCTTCATTACAAAAGAACTAGAATGCTAATTATCAACTTTATAGCAGACAAAATGGATTTGATTCAAATAGTTCATGAAACAAACACAATCATGTGAATTAATATCCACATAAAACTATAAACCTAATTTTAAGCCTACTTATGCTCTGAATGGATTAACCCAAAATACATATATACTTTGTCCATAATTTCAGTGCACAAACATAGCCAAAATCACTTAATTTTCCACTGAAATTTCCAAGAAACGCACCATTATGCTTGTACCCATATGAATAGGTAGTATACATAATAGTAATACTTATGCAATAAAAAGAAACACCATTTATATATTCTTACCAAGTTTACTGATAATCTTTGGCTCCTAAAAGCTCCACAAATAAACAAGTAAACTGGTTATGCTCCAATTTGAATCAAATTCCACAGAGAGAGAGAGAGAGAGAGAGAGTAACTCTGAACTGCAGAGTGCAGACCGTAGAGCAGAGTAGGTTGGTTTGGCGGATCCTCACCGGTGTAGCTCCTGTCCTGTCTATTTTAGAGCATAGGGTTTTTTTTTGGGAAAATTACAACCCTATCCAACTCTGTGCAGTACGAGAGATTTAAGATTTTTTTCTATTACTTAGGCCTCGTTTGGTAATTTAGTAATTTTTTAGCTATTTAGTTAAAATAATAAGTAAAAAAAATTTGTATATTTAGGATGACTTTTTAGCTAATTACGAAAAGATGTGTAAAAAGTAGAGAGAAAAGAGAATCTTTGACTTTTTGGTATGAATTGTTAGTTTTTTTGACTAATTTAGTAACTTTTTTGATAATTGACTAAAAAGGCAAGTTCCCAAATGGGGCCTTAACGTTTCTCAATAAAATTTATTTACGATTATATTAGAGAATTTTTTTTTTCTTTATAAAATTAGATAAATTTTTTTGTGTCCGGATTGAAATTTTTTTGAGTCGGGTTAAAATTTTTCTGAGTCAATTAAATTTTTTCTGAAAACATTGACGGATTTCCATTACTATAAAAATACTATGCATCCTTTATCTTATAAAATTTTTTTAAAAAAAAATCCCCCTATTTTGTATGATTTCCCCCCTCTTCTTTGTTAAATTTTTTGTTTTTTTAATTATTTAAATTAAATCTTCAAATCAATTAGGTAAATTACAAATACATTTTATGAAATTTGTTTAAATATAAATTATTATATTTAATTTTTGAAAATTTCATCACCTCACTTGAAATTTTTAATTTCAAAACAAATAACTCATTTAATTAACAAATTATCAAGTCAATTAACAATTTTTAATAATGTTTAAAATTTATTTTAATCAATAATTCAATTAATTTTATTATTGCATAGAAGAACAATAGGAATCTTATGTTTTTAGTTAATTCTGATAAATAAAAAATTTTGATAAAGGGATATTTGTAATTTTTTAAAGGAACATTTACACACAAGTCCTAATTTATGAACTTATACTCTATTAAGTCCTAACTAAGAACTTTTTGACCTTCAAGTTCTATTAAATTTTTATTAATCGAAATTGCCCTTCAAATAATTATTGTTTATCATTTATGATTATCTATAAACGAATATGATGATTTGATATTTATTTTGGTTTTCAAATTTTTAAAACATCAACTTCCAAATTGAAAAAACTGGGAAAAAAAAAATATGTGCAAAAAAAAAAAAAAAATGAAAAAAAATGAATTATTTTTTTGTGCAAAACTGAAAAAATTGTGTCTATAAAAGAGAATGATGATGGAATATTGATGTGCAAAACTAGAAGGAAAAAAAATTTAAAAATGAAAAACCAATAATGTTTTCAGTTTTAAAACTGAGAAAAATTATTAATGTTCTCGGTCTTATTGGATAATTGAATCAAACTAATAAGTAAAAAGACAAAAATGTTTGATCTCACACTCCGTTTTTTTTCATTAATTAGTGAAACAATTATTTAGAACATTACGATATAAAATTGATAATGTTCTTAATTTTAAAAATTGAAAAAAAGTAATAATATTTTTAGTTTTACTAAATAGAACTTATTGGTTCAAATTTTTTTGAATAAGACCTGCGCTACCATAATATTTGTAAATAGGATTTTTAGAAAATTAATTTTTTTTAAAATTATATGGGACAATCTATATTTTAAGTACATTTTAAGGGTGTATTTATAATTTACTGTTAAATTATATGGACAAAATTAAACAATTAGGTAAAAAGTGTAGTTAACCTTAATATTCATATACTTTGAAAATCCATCCATTTGTTTTTTACTTTTATAGCAGATTGATAAAATAAAAAGTAGATGGGAAAAAATATTAAAATTTTGAGATTTGAAATTTAAGGACAAAAAATTGAAGCTGTTGTAGGGTAATCTAAGAATTAAAAATAATCATAATGCTTCGCCGAGTTGCAGTTTTGTATGATAGAATAAATATATTAGATATCTTATTTTTCATCCATTTATTTTCAGTTTTAATTCTTTTATTTTATTATTTATCAATTTTTGCTCCTAATATATTATATATTCTCTCATTAGTATTGCCTTATTTTAGAAATTAACAAATTATTTTAATACCTCAATATTACCATATCTGATTACTTTCTCATTTTTTTTCACGTAAAACATCACAAATCCAATCCTTTTATTTCTCTAACTAATTACAATATTGCAATGTCAAGAATGTCTTATATTTGCCTTGATACAAATCGCATTAACATATTTTTAAAGTTAAAAAATAAAAATTTATTAATATTAGTAAGTAAGAGGGTAATTTATATGTAAATTGGGCCGAACTGGATGAAATGGGCCGAGCTGGGCCAAGCCAAGTAATGGGCCAATTTTGGCCCATTACGAAGGGTCGAGTAGAGTGACCATATAAGTTACTCCGGTCTGGAGAGGTAGTATTGGAGTCAAACCGGTCGCACAACTGTGATGGTTAGCGCGGTCGCATAAAGCCTTATTCGTACTTCGGTTGAGAAGTGTGTTGAGTAAAGTTCGGTCTTCAGCAGTGAGTTCGGTCGGGGCACATGAAAACCGAGGTGTGCCAAGTCCTTGAGAGGACTTGGTTCTAAAAATAATTCGACTCAACTCTCTTATGGTTAGCTCGGTCTTAGTATGGGAAACCGAGGTAAGAGAAAGAGAAATAAGTGCCTAACTAACGTGTACTTCGGTCATACTGGTAGTTCGGTTATGGTAAAATCATCTCACTTGGTTTAAGTAGTGAGGGGGTGTTGAGAGAAGCATTATCTCTCAGGAGTGTGAATCCTTGGAGGACTCTGCATGGAGGAGTAAGAGTCCTATTAGGATTGTGCCACACGAAACCTATAAAAGCTCACCTATATCACCTTTGGAGAGGTAACGCAATTTTGCTTTCTGAATACACAGAGCTTTTGCCTATTTGACAATCTTTCTGACTTAGGCATTGGAGAGGTTTCCGGCACCCACCCGCCGGCTAGCTCACATTTGTGTTTTCAGGTGATAAAGCGACGTCGTACAGAGGAACGCAGACTTGATCAACAAGATTATACGAGAAGGTATATTTCTTTCTCGTACAATTGGCGCCGTCTGTAGGAATACAGACAAGAACAACCTCTTGATCAAGCTTTTTCTCTCAAACATCAATGGCGAACAATGAAGAGTTACCCCAGTCCGCCATTGACAGACAAACCCCAGATGGGGGTGCAAGGCGCGAAGGCCTACCCTTGGTCACTCCCATGGCAAACCTGGAGCCGCAAAGACAGAATTCCAAGAGGGATGCAAGGGGATGAAGGCGGAACAACAGCCCTCATCCCTCTCGTTCACAAAGCCCAGAAAGACAAAGGCGCAGGATTGATCCTTAAGCTCTGGAGGATTGCGTCAGGGAACAAGACGAGTTGATTCGTCAGATGGCAGCAGACATGGAATTTCTTAAGCGCCAGGTAAAAGGAAAAGAAGTGGCGACAGGAGACGGGCGCAATAACAAGACGCCCCCTCGCCACTCAGAGGGTCGTAGTCAGAATTCTACACCCTCTCAAGCAGATAACAGAAGCCTCAGGACAGGCGACACGCAATTCAGATCTTCCAGGGCTTATCACTCCAGGTCTGAGAGGACGAGGTCTGAGAGGTCATACACTGAGGGAAGCACATATTGGCCCTCACATACGCACCAGACAAGGTCTAGACAAACGGAATTACCCAGATCGTCCGACCTACGATCCGTGCTAGAAGAGAAGGCACGATGGAAGGAGGACGCCAGGGCGCGCGATCCACACAGGGTTCTTGCCTTACAGCGGTTGGCTCCTTGGACGCATGGAAGCGTCGAGGTTGGAATGCCAATACCGCGCCCTGCATACGAACCAACGGGCAAGGCATTGGCGAGGCTGCAGACCTCACCATTCGTCCCAGCAATAGAAAATGCGCCCCTTCCGTCAGGCTTCCTACAGCCCAAATTCACAACGTATGAGGGAAAGACGGACCCCTACTCGCACTTGAGCCACTTTCGCCAGGTCATGGCTGTATACTGACGGAACGAGGCCTTAATGTGCATCCTATTCCCTTCAAGCCTTGGTGACCTTGGCTTGACTTGGTTTGAAAAGCTTCTAGAGGGCAGCATAGCCTCCTGGGCGCAACTGGCGGAGGCATTTGTAACGCGATTCAGAACAAACGCGAAAACCCCGGTGGAGATCGACCAGTTACTCTCCATCGACATGGGCGATAAGGAGACCCTGAGGTCATACAACAGTCGCTACTGGGAGACATTCAACCAGATTGGGGACTGCCCAACCAATCTCGTCATTGCGCAATATAAAAAAGGCCTTCCAGTCGGGAACAGACTGAGGGACTCTATCACCATGACACCGCCCCTAACCATGGAGGCCCTGATGGAGAGAGTGCATCAGCATATCAGGGTGGAAGAGGATGGTGCTCGTGCCAAAGCAAAATCTGGCACGGCCACAGCGCCAGAGAAGAAGACCTCGGCAAAGGTCAATACGGTAGATCGCAAAAATCGAAACGGGCGAGCCAGGCGAGACAATGGCGAGGACCAGGACAAAAGATGGTTGAGAGTTCGCACTGCCATAACCACGATATTCAAGAAATCGATCTACCGTATACTTAGTGAGATTCGAGACGAGCCTTTCGTCAAGTGGCCAGCCAAGCTAGGCAAGGCCCAGAAGGACTATGATGACAGATCCAGGTGCACCTTCCACAAAGAAAAGGGGCACCGCACTGAGAATTGCACGCCATTAAGGCAGCATCTGGAAGAGTTGGTGGCAGCAGGCCACCTGGACAAATACATAGAGGGAGGGGCACAGCCAGCCCCCCAGGACCATAACAACCCCAATGGGATGCCGATCGACGCCCCGCCCCAAGGCATCATCAACGTAATACATGGAGTCTTTGAACCTGAGCGTGTATGCGAGCTCAGAGGTTCAATCAAAAAGGCTGAGCACTTAAGAGAGGTGCTAAGTGCCCAACCAGTCGTCAAGAAGGGGAAGACAGAGGCCACAAATGTCATGTCTTTTTCGGATAAAGACTTGGCAAGGATTTATTGCCCTCACAACGATGCCTTGGTCGTCACTCTCCGAGTCAAGGATTTTGACGTCAAGCGGATTCTGATTGACCAAGGTAGTTCATGCGAAATCATGTACTATGAAACCTTCAAACAACTAAAGTTGCAAGATAAAGACTTGGTGCCGGCCATATCTCCCCTTATTGGATTCAACTCCATGCCAGAATGGCCCGTCGGCAAAATTATCATCCCAGTTAGAGCAGGGAGCGTGACAAAACAAGTGGAGTTCTGGGTGTTGAAGGTCCCCTCCACCTACAACATTATCTTGGGCAGAACATGGCTGCATGCCATGCGCTCGGTGGCGTCCTCCTACCACCAAGTGATGCGGTTCCCCAACGACACCGGAGTAATAGAAGAAGTTTATGGAGATCAGATCATGTCGAAGCAGTGCTTTGTCACAGTAAACGGCAGCCGCGCGGCCAAAGGATACGTTCATTCGGTGGAAGAACCTGAGAGTAATGAACTATTCGCGGATGTCGGCAAAGCGGCTAGTCAGAAAGCGGTGGAGGACTTAGTGGAGGTCAGAATAGATGAAAAGAACCTGGATAAATTCTTTCTGCTTGGTTCGTCGTTGTCCAGCACTGAGAGATTGGAGGTCTTGAAATTTCTGACCTCCAACATCGAAGTGTTCGCCTGGACCTCATACGACATGCCAGGCATTGATCCCAACTTCATCTATCACCAACTCAACGTCCACCCTTCTGCCAGACCGATCATTTAACGCACCCGTAGATCGGCACTCCACCACGCCGAAATAGTGGCAGAAGTAGTAGGAAACCTGCTAGAAGCAGGGGCAATCAGAGAGGTGCACTACCCAAGATGGATCTTCAACACCGTCGTAGTGCCAAAGAAGAATGACAAGTGGCGTGTCTGCGTCGACTACAAAACGGTCAATAAGGCGTGCCCAAAAGATAGCTTTCCTCTACCAAGGATAGATCAACTGGTAGACTTAACGGCAGGGCACAACCGACTTAGCTTTCTGGATGCATACAGAGGCTACCACCAAATCGCCATGCATGAACCAGACCAGGAGGTCACATCTTTCACAACTCCAAGAGGATTGTACTGCTACAAGGTCATGCCTTTCGACCTGAAGAACGCAGGGGCGACATTTCAAAGAATGGTCACCAAGATGTTTGAGCCATTGTTAGGCAGAACAATGGAGGCTTACATCGACGATATGGTGGTCAAGAGTAAAGATGAGGATGACCATCTCAAGGACCTAGGTGAGATGTTCGAGATCCTGAAGAAGCATAAGTTACACCTCAACGCGTCGAAGTGTGCGTTCGGAGTAGGATCTGGCAAATTCCTAGGCTTCTTGGTGAACAACCGAGGTATAGAAGTGGACCCTTCTCAGATCAAAGCAATACAGGATCTGAAGAGGCCAAACTCAGTGAAGGAAGTGCAAGTCTCATCGGCATGGCGGCGCTCCAACGGTTCATAAGCGGTCATCGACAAAGCTCGACCATTCTTCCATGCACTGAAGGCCAAGTTTGAGTGGGACGAAGAATGCGACCACGCCCTGGAAAGCCTAAAAGAGTACATGTCTTCTCCACCACTACTTGTAACCCCAATCCTTGGAGAAGAACTCTTCTTATACCTGGCGGTCTCAAGAGATGCAATTAGCGCAGATATTGGTCATGTGAAGAATCCAACATCTTCCTATCTACTATGTCAGCAAGACATTACTGGACGCCGAAACAAGGTACTTGCCACTGGAGAAACTAGCATTGGCCTTGATGATGGCCTCAAGGAAGTTGTCGCATTACTTTCACGCCCACACCATAGTTGTTCTCACAGCCTTCCCATTAAAGGCTTTATTTGAAAGAGCAAACTTCTTTGGACGAATTCTGAAGTAGGCAGTAGAGTTGGGACAATACGACATCAAGTTCCAACCTAGGACCGCAATAAAAGCACAAGCATTGGCAGATTTTGTCACAGAATTCACACCAGGGAGTCATCACATCTGCCCGGTCGACCTAACTGAGACAACCGAACTAGGGATAGAAGTTGACGTCGGAATAACACAACCCCTAGTGCTGGTTACTCAGTCAGGCCCCAAGGCAGACCAGAGTAAAGAAAGGAAGGAAGAAACAAACCATGCTACACCAAGTCAGGACTCATCGACAAATAACGACTTGGTACAAACAGAAAGCAAGGCGGCGTGATGGACTCTGAAGAAGCCACCAGCAACATGGAAGATCCCAAGGCATCATCTGATCCCTCTACCTGCTGGAAGTTGTTCGTTGGAGAGATGTGGAAGCTCTTCGTGGATGGAGCATCCAACCGACATGGAGCAGGACTTGGCATAGTTCTCATCTCTCCAGACGGCCTCGTAGTGGAGCAGGCAATTAACCTTGGCTTCCCAGCATCAAACAACGAAGCGGAGTATGAAGCGTTTCTAGCAGGTCTCAAGTCAGCACTCTACATAAAGGCCACCAAGCTAATGGTCTACAGCGACTCGCAGTTGGTGGTGAACCAAATATCTGGCGACTACGAGGCAAAAGATGATAGAATGGCCAAGTACTAAGAACTGGTCAGAACAGAGATAAAGAAATTTGAAGTAGTGAGAATAGAACAAATCGGCAGGGAGGAAAACAGCAGAGCAGATGAACTCGCAGGCTTCGCTTCAATGGCAGATACCTCCATACCTCACCCACTGCTAATCGACTACCTGCCTAGACCAAGCATTGAAGACCCAGAAGCAGAAGAGGTATGCTGTGCAGAATTAGGCCCTTCTTGGATGGATCCCATCATACTATTCCTGAAAGACGCCACCTTACCAGAAGAGAAGAAAGAAGCCAACAGAATAAGAGCAAAGTCACAGCGATTTTGGCTCTCCCCATCCTTGGCATTGTACAAGAAGTCGTTCTCAGGACCTTACTTGAAGTGTGTTCACCCCAGCAAAGTGGAAGCATTCCTATTCGAAATACATGAGGGTGTTTGTGGCAGCCATCAAGGAGGAAGATCATTGGCATACAAAGCGATCTCGCAAGGATATTGGTGGCCATACATGCAAGCAGATTCGGAGAAGTATGTTAAAAAGTGTGAAAAATGTCAGAAATTCACACACCAAATACACCAACTTACCAGAGAACTTTTACCTCTAACTAGCCCATGGCCCTTCGCAATGTGGGGATTGGACATAGTAGGCCCACTTCCAACAACACCAGGCAACAGGAAGTTCTTTCTTGCCGCAACCGACTACTTCACCAAGTGGGTGGAAGCAGAAGACTTAGCGTCAATCAAGGAGAAAGATGTAAAGAAGTTCGTTTGGCAGAATATCATCACTCGATTTGGCATACCAAAGGCACTAATCTCGCATAACGGACTTTCGGTTTGTGGCGAAATTTTGAAGCTTTTGTGAAGAGTACAAGATAGAGTTCTACAATTCCACACCGGCATATCCCCAAGCAAATGGACAGGCAGAGGCATCAAATAATGTAGTCTTGGATGGATTGAAGAAAAGGTTAGAGAGAGCCAAAGGCAAGTGGGCAGAAGAACTCCCCCATGTTTTATGGACTTACCGCACCACGCCTCGACAATCAACAGGAGAAACACCATTCTCCTTAGCTTATGGCATGGAAGCAGTTATCCCATTAGAAGTGGGCCTCCCCACAATTCGAAGCGAAAACTTTGACCCAGACTTAAATGGCGAAGCTATAGCATTGGAGCTTGACCTTGCGGAAGAAAGAAGAGACAGAGCATTGGTTCACATCGCCTCCTACCAACAAGAGTTGTCCAGAAAGTATAACAAAACAGTGCATCCAAGACAATTCAAGATCGGGGATTGGGTGCTGCGCAAAGTAATGGGAAACACCTTAGTTCCAGGGGATGGCAAGTTGGGACCTAATTGGGAAGGACCTTACAAAGTGGTCGGATTAGCAGGTAAAGGGGCATACCACTTGGAAGATGAGGACGGCAAAGCAATTCCCAGGCCATGGAACACTGCAAATCTCAAGTTGTTTTATTTCTAGCTTTTTTTTTCTCTCTTTAAGTATGTGTAATTTTTTACTTTATCAATAAAACAAATCGATTATTTTTTAGCATGATTGTTTTCAGTAGAAAGTAACTTTCGGAAGTTAGTAGCATTGTAACGTAGTTGGCCGGAATAACCAACTATGACCCTTCCTAAGTCCAGGATCAGGATCTAGGCTGCAGGACGTTTGGTCGGTATAACCAAACACTTTATTCTAAGTTGGCTGGAAAAACCAACTTAGAGGTTGGCTGGATTAAACCAACACCCCTCCTAAGCCCAGGATCGGGATCCAGGCTGCAGGACGTTTTGGTCGGTATAACCAAAACACTTATTCTAAGTTGGCTGGAAAAACCAACTTAGAGGTTGGCTGGATTAAACCAACTCTTCGTACTCTTCAGCCAAAGTAAGTGTATGGCTGAAGAGTGGTTGGTTAGATTAAACTAACTCTTTGTACTCTTCAACCGAAATAAGGATATGGCTGAAGAGTAGTTGGCTAGATTAAACCAACTCTTTATACTCTTCAGCCGAAGTAAGTGTACGGCTGAAGAGTGGTTGGCTGGATTAAACCAACTCTTTATACTCTTCACCAAGTAGTAAGTGTCTATGGTCAGATTAAACCAACTCTTTATACTCTTCAGCCGAAGTAAGTGTACGGCTGAAGAGTGGTTGGCTGGATTAAACCAACTCTTTATACTTTTTAGCCGAAGTAAGTACATGGCTGAAGAGTGGTCGGCTGGATTAAACTGACTATTTGTACTCTTCAGCCGAAGTAAGTTATATCGGCTGAAGAATGGTTGGCTGGATTAAACCAACTCTTTGTACTCTTCAGCTGAAGTAAGTTATATCGGTTGAAGAGTGGTTGGCTGGATTAAACCAATTCTTTGTACTCTCCAGCCGAAGTATCTATATCGGCTGAAGAGTGGTTGGCTAGTAAGTTAGATAGCTAAAACCGAGATCATAGTCGAGCAAATAAGTTCATGAAAAATTCATTACAAGTACAAGCATACATACACAAAACCGGAATAAGAGTAAAAAAGATTTTTTCATTGAAGAAACAAGCAAGTACAATTGGGGGGCCGTAGCCCGGTTACAAAGTTCAAAAACAAAAGAAAGAAAAAATCAACGAAGAAGTGCATCAAGTTCGGCATCAAATTCATCCCCAGCATTTGTCTGGAGTCCGGTGTCGGCTAGGAGTCCGGTTTGAGGAGGGAGCTCGGTTTGGACAGTGGTGTCAATCGACAGCACGGTATCAGCCAGTAGCTCATTAGTCAAGTCTTCAACTACTGGCTCTAACCGAGCTACCTGATTGCTGGGTTGTTCGTTGACGGCCGGGGTCAGAGTCGGCTCCTCATCCTCTTCATCATCATCATCATCTTCTTCATCATCAGATCCTTCTAGAAACTGCCTTTGCAGATCGGCAGCATATTGAGAAAGTGAGGCCAGAATAGAACACGGCGGAGCGTCGTAGACATCGGTGTCAGGCGTACATCCAAGTCGCTCCACCGTACTCCTCCAGCCACATTGGAAGAATAAGTCTTTAGCTGCATTGCACTGAAGGGTGTAGGCGTCTTCGGCCTTCTTGAAGCCTCTTTTTTCGGCCTTCTTCATCTCCCCCTTCAATTTGGTTTATTTCGCATCTTTTTCTTCTCAATTGAAGCCAAGTGACGCAGTACTGTCCTTGGTCTCAATGGCGATCTTTGTTTTTCGACCTCGGCGAATTAACCACTTCGTCACCTAACCGTTTCGACGAGCTCGACCATTGTTTTTGACTTCTTCAAGTTCGGCGTTTTTATTGACTCGGCCATGGCCTCCTCCTTGTATTGCGCCAAGTTCCATGACCTCCCGTGAGTGACTTGGTTTTCTGGATGGCTCAGAAATGAGAGTAACGTTAGCGGACTCAAAGTTGGAAGAAATTTACATAAAAGAAGAAAGTCATTTACGGGATCATGGACTTCGTAGAGAACCGAATTGACTTCAGCTCGGTGTTAAGCTGTTTGTAATGGTGCTCCATGTCCTTCGGAAGGCACACACTTTTGGCCAGGTTGTAAGCCAACAAGTGGTCCTTCTCAACAACGACCGAATCTTCAGCTGTGATATCTCGGTTGTCGAAGGAGAGGACATGAGCCCATTTGGAGGAAGTGGCAGTTCGGTCAGATTGCTCCGGTCGAAGGCTTTGCTGGGGGCTTGGAGGAGAGCTTTGTGGCAGAACAGTCTCGTCCTCATCAGCAAGACGTGGCTCGGTTTGGGTAGTACGAGCACGCTTGTTTCGGCGAGAAGTGGATGGTTGCTGGGATGGAAGGGCCACCACGGTTTCAGTGGCTTGGACGGTTGGTCGCACGTCGGTTGGAGTTGTTACAGTTAGGAGGGCCTTTAGCTTGTTCTTCTTTGCCATTTCTTGTTTGGCAGTAAGTGGCACAAGGACAATCTCGGGCAGGGATGGGTCCGGTTCCGGTGCTTCTTCAAGGAGAAAGTCACCACCTCGCTTTTTAGCATCATTGTACGAGGGTCGGCTCGAAATTCAGGAGTTTTGCCCAACCTCTCTCCTTAACTCGTAGTGCGGCGCGCAGAACACCAAGGTTTGGGTAACCGTAGTTCGATAGTAGATGGGCTTTATCTGCAAGAAGAAGATAGTTGTTAGTCCGGTTCAGAATGAAAACCGAATTACAAAGAAAAAAATGAATTAAGACCGAAGTATGTATACCGGGTTCTCCTTTTTTCTAATTTATTCTTCGGCCGGGAATCTGGGCTTGAAAGTCCTCAAAGTTCCCAGACACCCAGAAGAAGTCATCGTCATTCAGGTCTTTGTCCGGTGTATCCTTAATTATTTTTTCTCGGCCACGGCGTATTCTCAAGTAATAACACCAGCCTTCGTTCTTGGATCCTATGGAGTATGGTGAAGTATCTCGGCCAAACCTAGGTGGAGACCGGTTTGGTGGTTCAGTGTGGCTATACCCATTATTATGCGGTATGCGTTGGTGGACAGTTGGGTTGGGCATAGTCTGGTTTGCCTAAGGAATTCACATATTAAGGGTTGGACTGGGAATCTAAGTCCGGTTTCTATTATTGATTGAAGGGTGAAGGAGACGAAGCCTTCGTTGCCTCATGGGTCATTGTCTTGTTCGGCTAAGGTGAGGTTTACATCGGCTGGAATGTTGTAATCTTTTCTGAATTCGGCTAGGCCTCCTGGGGTTTCTACTAGGAACCTATATTTCCCCATTTATTGTATAATTTAAGAATAAATTATCTCGAAAAATGTGCTCAGTAGCTCGGCTGAGCGCAGGGAAGTGCTTGGCAACCTAAGTCTGCAAAGTGAAAAACAAGGTGTTAAGCACAGATCGTTGACTGTGCTACAAAAAACAAAGCAAGAAAAGACGAGTCCTACTTCGGCTACGCAGGGTACTACACGATCTACCTCGGTTTCTGAAAGGTGCTTGTTATCTCGGTTCGGCAGAATGTTTGGTTATCTCGGTTCTGCTTATGGTTTTGTTATTCCGGTTAAGCATTAAGGGGCAGCTTTCTAAGTTCAGCTTAGAAACTGAGAAAGCTGGCTTAGCCCCCAAGGCTTAGCTCGGTCGAGGGCCAAGATTTTCTAGTTCGGCGCATTTTTATTTCTGCTAAATCTAAATCCGTTGGTGGCCTATTGAAACTACTGTTGTATAGTCAAGTGCTAGTACGGTTCCAGTTTTCCTATATCTTTATATATAAGCTAAAACCGTTTCCTAGTTCGGTTGCTTCGTGATTATGGATCAAAAATCAAATATTCTACAAGGTAGTGTATGTATTCATGTGTTCTTACGAAGTTCTTTCCAGAAACAAAGCTAAGCACGAAAAGTGTTTTGCAAAAAACACACAAAACAGATTACTATGGAACAAAACGAAAACAAAAAAAACAGAAACAGGTTTTTGAAAGCTTACTAGAGAAAGAGGAAGAAGCTGGAGGTAGGAGCAAAGGCAGCAATGAAGAACTCAAACGCAGCAACTCCAAGCTCAGAACAGAGGCATAGAGAGAGAGAAGATGAACAGAGTATGGCGTGATTAAAAAATGAGGAGTTCTTTTGGTGTAAAAGGAAAAGAGCGGGAACTGTTCAAAAAGTGTGGAGTACGATGGCGGCGCGACAGTTGGGATTGACCAATAAAAGGTCACACGTGTCCCAGGAGAAAGAAGCGTTTGATTCTTGCCGATTGAAAAAGACGTTTTTGACGAACGTCATGATTTTACGAGTGTAGCTCGATTAGAAAAGCTAGTGTTTTGTCTCGGCTGGAAAGGCTAATGAGGTGTTTTTAGCTCGGCTAGAGAGGTTAAAACTCTAGCTTGGCTGATAAGCGGGTAATCCTTATCATGCTTTGCAGACGGAATTAAGGGGCAATTGAGAGGGTAATTTATATGTAAATTGGGCTGAGCTGGATGAAATGGGCCGAGCTGGGCCAAGCCAAGTAATGGGCCAATTTTGGCCCATTACGAAGGGCCGAGTAGAGTGACCATATAAGTTACTCCGGTCTGGAGAGGTAGTATTGGAGTCAGACCGGTCACACAACCGTGATGGTTAGCGCGGTCGCATAAAGCCTTATTCGTACTTCGGTTGAGAAGTGTGTTGAGTGAAGTTCGATCTTCAACAGTGAGTTCGGTCGGGGCACATGAAAACCGAGGTGTGCCAAGTCCTTGAGAGGACTTGGTTCTAAAGATAGTTCGACTCAACTCTCTTATGGTTAGCTCGGTCTTAGTATGGGAAACCGAGGTAAGAGAAAGAGAAATAAGTGCCTAACTAACGTGTACTTCGGTCATACTGGTAGTTCGGTTATGGTAAAACTATCTCACTTGGTTTAAGTACTAAGGGGGGTGTTGAGAGAAGCATTATCTCTCAGGAGTGTGAATCCTTGGAGGACTCTGAATGGAGGGGTAAAAGTCCTATTAGGATTGTGCCACACGAAACCTATAAAAGCTCACCTATATCACCTTTGGAGAGGTAACACAATTTTGCTTTCTGAATACACAGAGCTTTTGCCTATTTGACAATCTTTCTGACTTAGGCATTGGAGAGGTTTCCGGCATCCACCCGCCGGCTAGCTCACGTTTGTGTTTTCAGGTGATAAAGCGACGTCGTATGGAGGAACACAGACTTGATCAACAGGATTATACGAGAAGGTATATTTCTTTCCCGTACAGTAAGATATATCACATGTAAGTGTTATTTTTATTAGTCACAAATTTTAAATTTTTTTTAAAATATTTTTTGTTCACTAGGGTTGGTTTGGGATGTCCTAAAAAAGTGTACTTTTTGACTTATTGGTGGGTTTGGGTTGGGTTTAGGTTGGGTTTGATGTGATGTGTTAGAGAGGTGATGTGATTTAAATAAGATGATGTGACTTAAATAAGATAGTGATTTTTTGACTTTTTGGCTTATTTAGGCTATGCCAAACTAGCCCTAAATATATGACTTGTTTAGTGTAGATGAATAAAGGGTAAATTACAAATACAACTTTTGAGATTTTTTTAAAATACAGAGTGTCCCATGTGGTTTGAAAAATTACAAATACTCCCTTATTAGAATTTTTTATTTAACAGAATTAACTAAAAAAATTCGTAGTTATTTTCCTATACAATAATAAAATTACATAAATTATTAATTAAAATATATTTTTAACATCATTAAAAACTGTTAATTGACTTGATAATTTATTAATAAAATTGACAATTTATTATAAATTAAAATTTTTAAAAAATAAAATATAATTTTCAAAATTACAAAAAATAATTTATATTTTAATCAAATCTTAAAAAATATATTTGTAATTTATCAATAAAGAAACGATGACTTGTTCTAGTTACGTTTGCCATTTAAAAAGTACAGAGAAAAGCTTTCTTGCTCAACAAAAAAACTTATCCCAAAATTTATTTTCTTAAACCGAAAATCTTTTGTTTAGACACCGTTTGTGAAAGAAAACCCAATAATAAACAGCCACGTGTTTCTTTATATTCCCAAAATACCCTTGTAGATAAAGGCTTATTTACCTCCACATCGCAATCGACGGCCCAGATAAAGCCGAAGCCCAATTGGACCCGATCTACGATCTGGATTCTCCGAAGAACACGCAGTCATAGCCCACCGCTCAAGAAAACATTGAAGGATTAGGGCTTTCTAGTTACATAAATAGCCCAGACTCACCTATTCTACTCATATCTCTCTCTCTCTCTCTCTCTCAAATCTGCGCTTTGGGCTCCATTGTTGCAGGAAATCATGGGCAAAGGTCCTGGTCTTTACACTGATATTGGCAAGAAAGCTCGAGGTCTCTCTCTCTCTCTCTCTCTCTGTGTATATATATATAGATATATTACACATATATGTTGGTGAAATGATTTGTATGTAGACATCATTTGTGTTTCATATTCAGTGATTATTGTATTGATTCGAGTTTTATAGTGATTCAACTTTGGATTTGTTGTTGTAGATCTTCTCTACAAGGACTACCAGAGCGACCACAAGTTCACTATTACGACCTACTCGCCTACTGGAGTTGTGAGTTTTTTTTTTTTTTCTCCCTTTCTTATTTGGCTTTTTCGATCACTCGATGAAACTATTTTTTTTCTCTTCATTATTTGTGTTTTTAATAGTACCTCTTGTTCGTTCGAATTTGTCTCATAAAAATTCAGAAATAAGCTTCATAGGTTTGTGCGCTTTTGATTTATTTGGTAAATTTGTATTATATAGATATGTGCATATAGTTTAGGAGAGTCTGATACTAACTTCTCAATGATTCCTTGTGCTTTACATAATCAGGCTATCTATGTAAGTGGTGTTTATCTTCATAATTTATGGTTTCCACAGCCTATTGAAAATGTGTTATGATTTGCTTCATGTTGCACAAACACTGCACAATATTATAAAATGTCTTGAGAAGTTCTTTTTTTGTAATCAACTATTGGAATTGGTAGCATGTGCATTTTTGTTACTGATTTAAGTTTGTTTTAATATGTTTGGTCTTTGTTCGTCTTTCCATTATGATCTGAATTGCTGATGTTCTCTTTGTAATCCCATTAATTCATTGTACTTGTGAGGAACTTTAGACAGTTCATTGTTTTATATCAAGTTTCTTCGTGCTATGTAATCATTCAATCAATAGTAGTACTGAAATACATTGTAGACCATTTTCTTCTTTACATTGTGTGTGCACTGTGCCGACAATGAGAAATTCTGTTGGATTTATAGAAACATTAAATGCCATTGCTTATTTATCTAGCATTGGATTTGGATTTATATTTGTTTGTCAGGTTTTAATGGGATTCATATTATATGGTTATTACTCCTTGTCATATATTAGTTGATATGTTCCCATGGGCTTTTAGATGCTACTTTCATCCTGTATAAGCAAAGCATGTCATGATCTAATGGAGTGTATGGAATGTTAATGTCTTTCTTTTCCTTGTTTTAGGCTATTACTACATCTGGAACAAAGAAGGGCGACCTATTTTTAGCTGATGTCAATACTCAGTTGAAGAACAAGAACGTCACAACTGATATCAAAGTGGACACAAACTCCAATGTGAGTTATATCTTATATATATATATTTTTTAAATAAATAGTTATATCTTATACTTTACTTTAATTGGTTAAAAAGTTGATACTACTCAATCTTTTGCAGTTTTTTTTTAATGCCTTTTGAATAAAATTAAATGGATGCAAACCTGATCTGTGAAACCAAATTCTGATAGCCAATCTCCAATTTTTACTCACTATTACCTTGATGTGGTGAAATGAAAGAATTTGTTTTTGCACTTTTTCTAATTTTGTTTTATTTACTTTTCTATCATTTAAGTTAATAAATTATATTATTGAATTCAGTTAATAAATTAATTTAGATGAAAATGTGGAATATTTGGCAATAGGCATGAAATGAACTCATTATTTCAACATGTTAATGTATTGAAGAAAAGATTGTGTTTTGTGTTACTCCTACATGACCTGGATAAATTTTCTTTACATCATTTTGCTTATTGAAGTGGGAATGGTGTTATCTTAACTTATGCATATATGATATATATACACACAATACTTTTTATCAACAGAAAAAAAAGAGCACCTTGAGTTGGGTTTTGGCGTGGACGGTTTTGGCATGGACTCTCTGCCCAATTTTTTCTGTTTTGATTATTGATTGTGTGATTCTTCGTGTGAGGTTATGTACATATTTTCACTAAATCACACTAGTTACTACCACTAGACTCTGCATATTTTCTTGGGTGTTGGCATTTTTTGTACAAGAGATACGTTCTACAAACTGCTTGTGTGCACGATTTATTATTATTATTTTTTTGTGTGGTCCATTTCAGTAAGCATGGGTTGATTTATCTTGCGTCATTCTCTTTTCTTTGACCATCTAACTGAAGTCTTGCTCATGCTTTAACCATCTAACTGAAGTCTTGCTCATGCACCAGCTCTTAACTACCATCACAGTTGACGAGGCTGCTCCTGGGTTGAAGGCGATCTTAAGCTTCAAAGTTCCCGATCAAAGGTCTGGCAAGGTAAGCAATCCATTGCTTGATTTTTATAGTAAATATTTTTTGTACTACAGTTGGTGGGATCAGTTTCCTATCTTTTTTCATGCAATGTGTTGGAGGAATTTAGGCTTCTGATGAAATCCATCAGTTAGTTGCTGCATTTAATTTTCATAACATATTGAAGTTTGAGGTATTGCTGTATAATCACTAATCGTTTAGTGGTTTGTTACAGTTGGAAGTTCAATACTTGCATGACTATGCGGGGATAAGCACGAGCATTGGGTTGACGGCAAACCCCATCGTCAACTTCTCAGGTGTGTTGGGGAGCAATGTTGTTGCACTGGGGACTGATGTCTCCTTTGACACCAAAACGGGGGAATTCACCAAGTGTAATGCTGGATTGAGCTTTTCCAATGCAGACCTTATTGCTTCATTGACCCTGTGAGTAGTTTCATCTTTTAGAGGATTGTTTACTTACTTTTATGTTTTTACCTGTCTACAATTTGCGGTAAAATCTTACGGTTAATAGGAGAATGGGTTGTGCTCTCCCTTCCTCATTTACATATTAATATTTATGTGGATTTTGGTTCATGATGAGCATTTAATGAGAAATTTCCTGTTCCTCCTATCTTGAGCATATGTTCTAAAAAATAAGTGAACTAAATTTGGCGTATGATATGGTGGCTAGATTCAGAGGATTTCAGTTCTAAAGCTTCTCAATTCTTGGCTGGTGTTTGATGTTTGTTTCTTCCACGCATAATGTGGTGTTGTTTCACTCAGGAATGAGAAGGGTGATGCTGTGAATGCATCCTATTACCATATGGTGAACCCGTTGGCTAACACATCTGTTGGGGCGGAGGTAACTCACAGCTTCTCAACCAGCAAGAACACAATCACTGTTGGCACTCAGCATTCGTTGGACCCATTGACCACAGTGAAGGCACGGGTTAATAGCTTTGGCAGGGCAAGTGCACTCATCCAGCATGAGTGGCGACCAAAGTCACTTTTCACCATTTCTGGAGAAGTAGACACCAAGGCTGTTGATAAGAGTGCCAAGTTTGGGTTGGCCTTGGCTCTCAAACCCTAGGTCAGTTATTCAGTTCTTTAGGTTGGTGGGAGCAATAACAACGCGGGCATGAGGAACTAGTATAGTTGCCTGTTTACACTTTATTCTGTTCCTATCAGTTGATTCTCATATTTTTGGTGGTTTTTTGGAATGCAGAAATAAATCTAGATATGGGTTTATGAACTTGTGTCGATACTTACATTCTCTTATTCATCCCTTGTTAAAACTGGGATGAGCACACTTGATATTTGAAGAGCTTTAAGTCATTGACTTGAGATTTTGTTCCAATCCTACGATCTTCTACTCCTTTTTTGTTTGTTTGTCCTTTCGTTGTGGTGTTTTTGTATACAGGTGTTACTGGTTGTTTGCAATGTGGGATGTTGCTACGATGATTTGGTCTTGCTTCCAAAATGTGATTGACAATTTCATTTGATGTATGCTCTGCTTATATGCATATTTCTTTGTTGCCGTGGATTTTGGCCAGTTGAATTACTTGGTTGATCTGTCATGAGCATCCAAGGAATTGGGCAGCATAGATGATGTTCTGTTCCAATACTACACGTGCCATTTTATGTATGCATTTTTTTTGTTGACTAAGCAAAAGCATGTCCATTTTCTTGTAGGCTGAGGCATATTGGTGCCATTTTGAGTTTTAATTTGCATTTTTTTTTAATCTTAGCTTGAAACTTGAAAAGATGAGAGACGGTGATCATGAACATGTATGCATTTTTTGTTGACTAATAGAGCATTTCTATTTTATCGTAGCGTTGTGAGGCATTTGGTGCCATTTTGAGTTCTAATTTGTATTGGGTCTTTTGCTTGGAACTTGAAAGGATGAAAATATGGCTCTTGTGATGCACCATGCACACGTATGGGTAGTAGGATTCTTGTAACGATAAGCTTTGAAGGATTAGGAATCAGTTGCTTGCCCTAGGTCTGTCTGTCAAGGGAGAAGATGTTGATTCAGGATTATCATGTTGTTAATAGTTTCGACCAATTATAATTGATAAACTCAATCCGACCAAGTGAGATCTTGAGCTCTGCCTCAAGATTCTATTAACATGGTCCCAAACCATTAAAAACAGTTCTCCTGATGTCAGTTACCATTGCTCATTCCATCTAACTGAGGCACTTGGCTCGATGTGATGCGTGCCTGTGAGTCAACTGCACATCAGCTAATATTCATTTTGAAGCCTGTTAATTTTTTAAGTTCAAATTGATCTGCATTACAAAAAAATTTACTTATTCAAACCTTGACATCTGATTGGCTCAACAAAAATTTATTGAAGATAAAAATTTAACACATTTTCACTTCTGATTAGCTCAACAAAAGTTTATTTAACATAAATAAATTCAATTTCAACACATTGTAAAACTCATTAAATTTTAAAGTCAAATTAGTGCTCTAGTTTAAAGGACAACTGTTAAGGATGAAGATGCCTGTCTAAATGAAAGTTTAGTCCAATTAAATTGCTTTGACTAATCCAATATCAATCACCGTAATATTGTGTTTGATTGGGAGATTTAATAAGGGATTAAGAAAAAAAAGAGAGGAAAATATAGGTAAAATGTAAGTAAAATATACTTATATTTTATTTAATTTCACACACATGTGGGATGAAAACTGCTGAGGATTTTGAGTTGGAACCAATTTCCTTCATGGTGTCGAAGTATTGCGTCACAAGCACCATGTCCATGATATCCTTGGCAGTTGTTCCAGGCACATTCTCAGAAAAAGCAAGCACGCTGTCCCTCAATCCATCTACAATAGCTTGGCGCTGCCTGGCAATACCGAGCCCTGAAAGGTATTTAGATTCAGCCTCCCCCTCGGCTTGCTTGATCTGCAATATTTTCTCTGCTTCAGCCTTCTCATTTGTTGCAACCCTCATTCTAGCAGCTGTTGTGATATAATTAAATTACAATGTAAATCATCTCAATTCTCAAACCTAGGTATGATGCATGATGAGTTTCAACATGTACCCAAAGATTTCTCCTTAAATCATACACGCAAAAGATGTTTGGCATTTACTTATAAATATTAAGACAATCCCATTATATATATAAGTTGAGGCATGTGCACTGTTACCTGCATTTATTTCATTCATCGCCCTCTTCACATGAATATCTGGTTCAATATCCACAATAAGAGTCTGGACTATTTCAAACCCATAGGCAGACATGGCCTACACAGATTATAAAAGGAAAGACAAAGGTAGTATAAGTGTTGACCTGATTGTCATTAAAAATGGATTCATATTTGTCAAGACAATTTGTCACCTTTTCAAGTTCTTCCTCCACAGCTTTTGCTATATCATTCTTCTGTTCAAAAGCAGAGTCCAAGTCCAACTTTGGTACACTTGCCCTAATAACTGAACAGATCGAAGGAGGGGTAGCCCATTACTTTTAATACAAATCTCAACTGTTAATCCAGTACTATGAACGATTCTACCCATCACAATGCATCATGTTTACAATTACAAGAAAAAAGAAAGAAGAAAAAAAACACTAAGCTATAAAGGGGCGGGGCAGATATATGCCAGAGATGAGAATGTGGCATTGCAGCGAGTTCCCCAACCTATTTCATTGTATCATTACAAATTTACGAGCAGAACAAAGAATATTTGGACCTAAATCTACTCTCTTTCAAAACCTCAAGTTCAGCAGCAGTGGATCCGCTTTATGTTTTGAAAACTTATTGAGCCATTTGACATGTGTTCCACAATGTTTTAAATATCAGTTGGTACCTTGGCAGGAAACTTTTTCATCGCAACAAAGATGATAAAAGCTGCATCCATACCATCAAAAACATAGGCTTGGATTTGCTCCTTGGTGTTGGAAAGCTTATAGAAAGCATCAGCTCCTTTTCCTGACAAAGCACGGTATTGAATAGGTGCAACCACATTGACAAAGACATTATCCTGAAAAGAAAACAATACTCGCAATTTATGAACTGATGGCACCAGTATGCAAACAATTATCCACATCACTCCTTGATTTATTGTTGAAATAAAAAAGCATTTCAATGAAAAGGGAGAAGCATAAAAGTAAGCTAAAGAGGTAACTTACGAGGAGTATTCCCCACATAATAAACAAATAAATAAAGAGGAAAACAAATAAGTCTCAGAAGGAAAGCAAAGCAACTCTGATAGGTTGAAGGAACAAACAGGCAGAACTACATAAGAAGGCAAATGATATCTATGTAAGACAACAATTACCAAATGAAAATTTTATCAAATGTAATTGTACATATTAACCAAAGATGCATTTGTATAAATAGCTGAATAAATATGATTTCTTTTTTCTCACTACGTATATGACAATACAACTGTGGATGCTAGGGTGCTGAAGCACACCAAAGTGAAGCATTTTAAGGAAGGGCAGAAAATATATGTTACAAAGATTTAGGAAATCTTTCAGCCTTAACTCAGAATATTGCATAAAAACAATGAAGTCAATCATTTTCTTGAAGCACCATAAACAAATAGTCAAATACATACACAACTACAAGCATGTCACTAAAAAGAGCGCACACAATGGAATTCTAAACGGTAAACTGACTGTTATCTTCAAGATATAATCACCTAAGACAATCGATAAACTTCAAGTCAGTTTTACTATTCCGAAAATTCAATTATGAAATCATGATTTCCTTTTGCACTGCAATAAACATTGTAAGAAAGCAGGCATTCAACTGTTTATGTTAAGAGTTCAACTTCTTCATGAACCACCAGAACAAAAACAGTTTCTGGTTATTATTTTTGGTTCAACAACAATTTATTATTTAACTTGATAACATAAAAAGTATGCATCATAATAACTGAATAGCCAAAGAGAATTTATAAGGACCTATTTCATTTCGGGTGATGCCACTTAGGCCCAAAAATTAGACCCACTTTTCAAACCCAATGATGTGCCATTGCCTTAGAAAATCTAAGGCAACACTGTCTCTCTTGTCTTCTCTAATTATCAATCAATCATCTTATTTACATATCATTAGGTCTAGAAAGTGGGTCTAGAAAATTGACTTGTATATCACTTTCCATTTCATAATTAAATTACTTCAAACAATGGACATTGGATAAGTAGAACAATGATAATTTGTCATATTTGGAAGACATGTTACAAAGATCTAATAGATTACCAAAAGTTTGAGGCAAACATCATATAGGTGATCCAGTCTGGTTTCCAGCCTATGTCATCTTTTTCTGGTTCTTTTCTTTTTATTTTTTCATTTTTGAACATTTGGACATTAAAATTTTTCAGCAAGTTGATGCTACTTACATTTGATTTAACAAATTGAAGAAGCACAAATAAGCATATGTAAAAGCCAATTAGTGATAGTTGTATAAGAAATACAAGCAGAATAGAGAAACTTCACGCCTTAGTTTTTGTTTCACAGCGAACATCAAGCGGTTGAAGACGTAATGATAATTTCCCAGCTAACTTGTACCCAAAATACCATGGTACGCAGTGACACCCTGGCTCAAGCACATCATCAAACTTCCCAAAATGCTCCCTAACAGCAACTGTAGACTGATCCACTTGAATGCAACCCCATGCTTGACCCATAGTTCAATCCTATAAGTGAGATGAACTTATGCAGGTGAATTTAGAAATTCTAGTAATAATTACCCAAAATGCAGCAAAATTTGATAAAATGAAAAAATGAAAAATCAAATAACATATCAGCCATAGAGAGCTTTTATTTATATTTTTGTTCTATCAACTTTTTTTTTTTTGATCGGTAAAAAAGAAACTTTGTTCTATCAACTTGATGCTACATACATAAAATATAAGCTACTTCATTAATCTTAAAATTTTGATATGAACTCAGATAACACTTTAACATTATTCTGATTGGAAAAGCATACTTATCAACAAACAAACAAACAAAAAAATGATCTGGTTGGAAGCTTTTGAGCAGTTGAGAGATTTTAATTAGTTTCTACAATGGAAAAGGGCAAGGGACAACAACAAAAACAGTAAAGGCATAATTTTCATATAATGGGTGGAAGTTTAGTTACAAAAAATCAATATATATATTATGTGAAGGATCCATTGAAACTAAATTTTCCCTTAAATCCCAAGATGATAAGAGTCTTATATAAATAATTTTTTATTTACAGTTTGTTGTTTTCAATTCCAACTGAACAAATCATTATGGTTTTAGCTTCCAGGGTTTTCTTACAGAAATTCCCTCAAAAATCAATACATACATATAAGAGAAACATATTAAAATGAGGAATTTTAAAAACATCTAGGATGGCCACCTAAAACATGTTTTTCCCAGTGAGCTCCACCTACGATCTTATTCTCTATCAGTTTATCATGTAATTTCTATGTTCCTTTAGACTAGGCCTCATTTGGGAACAGGTTTTTATAGTAACTTTTTGACTTTTTGGCTAAAATATGACGTATAAAAAACTAGTATGTTTGGGATAACTTTTTGGCTTTTTACAAAAAAATGTGCAAAAAGTAGAGAGAAAATAGAATTTTTGACTTTTTTGCATGGGTTATTGGTTTTTTGATTTTTTTAATGACTTTTTGGCTAAAAAGGCCACTTGCTAAACGAGGCCTAAGATTCTTTTTAGCCTAGTTGTTTCCCTTGTAGCAAATAGATAACTCAACTGCAAAAGACTACAAGCCCAACAACGAAAAAGATGGGATGAAAAAAAAAACCAAAAAAAACAAAATTTTAAACATCTAATCTAGTGTTAGTTTCACAGTACGATAAATTAACAAATACTGCTGATCTCATCCCGGAGATATATTTTCTTCCTGAGCTATTTTGATTTGTAGTTCCATTTATTCATTTCCCAACACTACTCTTATTTGATTGAAAAAGCATACTTCAATACAATCTTATTTCACCATCTAAAAAAAAATACAATCTTATTCATTTAAAAGCACGAAAAATATTCAGAACATTTTTAAGGAAATAACTACTTGATCAGAAAATAGTTTTAACTTCTCAGAGCAGAGCAACAAACCACACATAACCTGATAGGACAACATTAAAGAAAGATTGAAGGCATCAAAACAAAAAAAAAAAACTCCTCTCAATGGCATATATAGGTTTCGAAGCACAACCACCGAGGAAATCAAAATCAAGAATAAAATTCTTGAAAGTAAAGGAAACAAAAGGCAAATTCAATTTGAATCATGTCATGCCACAAAATTTAACTATAACTGATGCGGAATGGAGCGAGATTAACATAAGCATTTGAGAGAGACTGATGTATAACACAACCTAGGGGTATAACTTGGGCGGGCTCAACCCGAGCAACCCGAACCCAGCCCAAATTTTTTTAGGGCTTGGGCAAGATATTTTTAAATTCGGTACAGACTTGGATAAAAATTCAAACAATCCGAGTAATCCGAAACCCGAATTATACATATATAGATATATAAAAATATTAAATATATATATAAATTATTAGTCATTACATGATATTAAAGTAATTTAGATTATTAAATCCTATTGAATATATATTATATATACAAATAACATAAAATCTTACATTTTTTATTTTTATTTTTACTCATAAATTGTAAAGACTACTGTAGCGGTATCTCTGTTACATTATATAAATTATTTGCTTTGATGGTATTAATGATTTTCTATATATAAAAAAAAAAATTTGTAAACAAGGTCAAATTTTAATAATTTAATAATATAGCTGCAAAAAAAAAAAAAAATTACAATTCGGGCAATTCAGGTTTAACTCGGGTCGGGCTTGGGCAAGCAACCTCGGGTTATAATTTGGGCTTGGGCGGGTCTAGACAGATCTCAGCACAACTTGGGTTGGGCTTGGACAATCTCCGAACCCGTCCAAGTTACACTCCTACCACAACTATTGTATGTAGTCAAGTCCATCAAGCAAGATCAATCAATTAAACAAGTAAAATAAAATTAACAATTAATTAAATACTATTAAATTTCCAAAAAATTTACCATGTATAATATATAAGCTAATGACTTGCAAAACAAAAATTCAAAAAGCAAAACCACAAATTCTTAATATGAAAAACAAAATTGAGATATGATACAAACAATATAACAAAACTACAAAGCTAAAAACAAATCTCAGTGATATATTTCTCTAGTCTCAATATCAAATTCATACAAGAATCGACTACTTATTCCAAAGAAAAAAAAAAAAGGCTCTATTTTCGGATGAACAAACCCTAATGCATCAAAGTTACTATTAAACAAGCATTCATGAGTGGCGAACATATACATATATACTTGCAGTAAAGAAGCGAAGAAACGAGAGAGAGAGAGAGAGAGAGAGAGAGAGAGAGAGAGAAAGAGTAGAGCTGTGAATGTTTTTAGGAAAATGTTGGTACCGGAGAGAGAGAGAGAGAGAGAGAGAGAGAGAGAGAGAGTAGAGCTGTGAATGTTTAAGCAGAGAAAATGGTTTGGTTTGGTTTGGTTTTGGCTTTTAAAAGAGTTTTAAAAATTTAAATTGAGTCGTGAATGTTGAAGCAGAGAAAAGGGTTTGGCTTTGAATTTTAAATTGTGTTTTGTGACGGTTTGATCATGAAGTTTGAAAATAATTTTTTGAATTAAATTTTGAATTATGTGTTTGATTATAAATTTTGAGAAGAGTTTTAAAAAAAAATTGATTGGAATCGTTTAGAATGTGAGTTGACTTTTTAATTTTTTAATTATTTTTTAGTCTAGAGTTAAAAAGTCTCGTTGTAAAATAAATTTTTTGAATTTTTGAATTTTTATATAAAAAAAAAATTATAAATTAAATATAATATATTTTCTTATTTAACTAAAATAACTTATTTTATTTTATTTTATATGACTATTTTAACTCCTAAGGCATGTCAAACTAATCCTTTAAAAGAGAGCTAAACATGACCTTGGTACTGTTACCGTGGAGAGAGAGAGAGAGAGCGCTATGAATGTTTAAGCAGAGGTTGCGATAACAGATAGTTATCAGAATTGCAATCTCAAGATCCTACTTATTTACGGTACTATATTGGATTACCGTAACCAATATTATAGGGTTTTTATAGATTCTCTCTATAGAATCCCTAATAAATCGCACCTTCAATTAGAGGAATCACGACACAACAAATGCTCTATTTGATTTAGATTTTTTTAGGCACTTGTTTTTTAGTTGATACGGATAAGTTATAAATAATTTAAAAAAAAATTTGCTTTGACAAAAAGGACCACATTTTCACTAAAAAAAAAATCTTTAGGACAATTTCAAAAAATAAAAAATAAAAAAATCTTTGAGACTTATAATAAAATAAATATTAATTTTTTTATTTTGTCAATTTAAATTACAATATTTTGATTTGCTTTCAATATATTAAAAAAAAAGAATATTTTTGTTATTAAATTCAATATAAGTGTACATAAAATATCTAAAATATTTTTTTGTATTGAGTTTAATGATTAAAATATATATATATATATATTTTGGTTAAATTTTACTTATAGACAAATAATTTAAATTGAAAATAAATCAAAAATTTAGAGTCAATTTTTTTTAAACGTTCATTACGTAAACTTTTAGGATAATGATAAGATTTAAACATCTATGTTGGCATTAACTTTTAGATTAATTTGAGACTAGTTGGACATTTTTCAATTTTAAATCTGAACTTCAAAGAATTTGATATTTTCAAAAATGTATTTATTATCTTTTTTCTTGAATACAAATGTGTTGAATTGACTTAATTTTTGAGATTTAGATAAAACAAAAATATAACGAATAATTTTTAAGAGTTTTATCCCATAACAATCCCGTGACTTTGTTACTAATAGTCATAACATTATTAAAAAGGAAAAGGATACTTTAGTTTAGATTTAGGATTGGAGTGAGCATCTCCAACGGTAGTAGGCATTTTGCCTATCTAAATATTACTATAAAATATATATTTTATTTTACCTATCAACTGTTTTATATTTTTACTCCAACCATGCTCTTTATTTTAACTATTTATCCAAATACTATTAATTTTATAGAATGCCACGTCAATAACAATGATGGAGGGAAATGATCTTAATGATTGAATACATTTTGCCTAGCGTTGAAGGCTAGCTACATGTAGCTAGTGAATGTGCGCTGAGCCAAAATGCCTAATTATATGCCTAGTGCATTGGAGTTGAAAAAAGTGAGTCACAATAGGCATTTTGACTAACAAGCATTATATGCCTAGTGCATTGGAGATTATTTGGGTTACAGGCCGTTTTAATGATTTAAATTGTTTTGATATTTTGTATATTTCATTCAAAAAAAATTAAGCTGATCCGTAACTTGTTCAATTTTTCAATAAAAAATAAAAAATAATTGTATTTTTAAAAATAAATCATATATTTTTTTAGTGACAAACGTAATAAATTGAACAAATAACAGTTATTGGATCGACATAAATTTTTTGAATAAAATACACAAAGTGTCTGACAAAATAAACGGTTAAAATTATCAAAATAAAATCTGTGGTGAGTCCTACAGGCTCAAACAAATGGGCGAAATTGTGAATTTTTTTCATTCAACAAGGTTGTCTGGAAAGTTGACTTTTTGCCAGTTTTTTATTTATTTATATATTTTAAAAATGTATAAAAAAACACTAACAAAATTAAAAAAATTAAAAGTCATTAAAAAATAAGTTATACATTTCATGTTTTTTATACAATTTTATAAAAATTATTCCCAAATATATTAATCTTTTACACCTCATAAAAAAAATATCAAAAAATTAAAAAGTCAAATTTCAAACCACACCCTAATGCTTATAGCATTAATATTTGTCTAATTTGTCTTGCTGTTAGTTTCTTTAAATGTGAAGAATTCTACACTTTTTTTTTATTTTATTATTATTATTATTATTTGTTGATTCAAAATTCTACACTTTCTCAGCTTTGGTGCAAAGAGTATAAGCATACCCGTGAAAGACATATACTCTAGCTAGTATAGGGTGCTCGCAGTTCGATTACCGATCGGAGAACCTTCAATTTATCATTTGTCTGTTGGATTGATGGATTAAAAAAAAATCAATCCGCATCGGTCCATTAGATTGGCAGATACGAATTGAGCAAATTGGCAGATGAATGCGAATTAGTTTTGGCGGTTTAAGCTTTTACAAATTTTGAACATAATACAATAATTTGTCAACATTTTTTTTGAATAACAATCCAACTCAACATAATTAAAAGATTATCAAGTAAATTGTTAAATACTAATAATAAATATATGAGAAAATCATGCATTATCAAAACTATTTCATTACTTTTTTTTTTATTTAAAAACTATTTAATTTGATTTTTTTAAAAAAAAACTAAGCCTCATATTTTCCACACAAAAATACCAAATATCAACACTTGACATTTGATAAAAGGATTTTCAAATTAAAAATATAACAAAATATCTAAACTCTTTTTCAATTAAAAATACAAATATAATATCTAAACAAATTGAAAATACAAAATCTTACAAATTACCAAGGGTGCTCACGGTTTGGAGGTTCGGTTGTGGCCAAAGGAATCTCAAATCCGCCAATTAGGTAGATTGAAAAAAATCAATTCACAACCATCCGCTTGTCATCACATATTTATCCAAAATGCGACGAATCGGTTCGATTCTGTTGGTTTAAACATATCAAAATATTCTCTGAGCACCCTTAGGGTGTGTTTGTTTGAACGGATTGAATAATGAGGAATTGTAATCCATCGGACTATTAGTCCTGGGATACATTGTCCCCAGACTATTTAGTTGGACTGGTTTTGTATCATATGTTTGTTTAGTCATGGGATTAGATGTCTCGATTGGACTATTTTTAATGAATCTAATGTTTGGTTGAATGGACTGGATAAAGATAAATATTCAAAAGACTATTTTACCCTTATAATTTATAATTTAACAACACTAAAATTTTTTAATTTATAAGGCCATAATTTTTATTTCATTATTTTCAATAAAGTTAAATTTATAATTTTTATTTTTATTTAATATATGATTTTAAATTAACAACACTAAAAAAATAATTTAATTTAATATATAAATTTATTTTTTTAACAACACTAAAAAAATATAATTTACAAGACCATAATTTTAAATTAACAACACTAAAAAAATAATTTACAAATGTTCAAAAGACTATTTTATCATTTTTCAATTGTTTATTAAGTAATAGCATAAGAGTAAAATGGACATTTCACACATTAGTTCCATAGGATTACCAATCCCATGAAAATAATCTCACCCCTCGCCCTAAGATACAATAATCCCTTATATGAAAGACTAATAGTTCGGAGAGACTATTAATCCGGAGCAAAAAATTGAATCAAACAATGAATTATTAATCCAAATGAACTAATAGTTCAATCCCATGAAATAATCCCTCAAAACAAATACACTCTTAGTAGCTAGTAAGTCCCATTGCAATGATTTCTTCTTCTTTATCTTTTTAAATGCCCCATACGTGGAATTATTTGGAACCTGACAACTTATTAGAAACAAGAATATTTCAAAAAGTGATCAAAATAAAATGTAAATTTGTAATTAAAACTCACCTCATATTAAATGTGAATCTATATATCATAAGACTAAGAAAACATTAAAAAGCACATTTGTTCTGAAAAGCAAACTTTAGATACCTTTATTACGAATAAAACCTTGAGTTGGTACGAAAATCAGCAAAATAAATATAACTAGATATTGACTATAGTAGATATGGTACTCATTTTGAATTAGTACAAATTTATCATTCAGTCAAGCAAGGGACACTGGGCAAAACTGGACCATTTTTCCTTCCAGCAACATTTTGACATAACGACGTCGTTTCTTTACACAGTTGAGTCGATTGAAGGTAGATGTCATTCATATATATATCTTTGCATGGAACTGTCTCACTGCATGCAAAGTGTATCGCTATATCTTGCTCCGACGTCTCGTAAATATAACTATATCTGATATTGCTAATTTGCACGGCTGATTTTTGTGAAAGTTAATTAAATTAATCACAATGTTAAGTTAGATTAATGTATTGTGAAAAGAACAAAAAAATTACTAGTTTTGAGTACAAAACTAAAAAATCCAAGTAAAAAAAGAGTCATAGTCATAGAGTAAGAAATGCTCACTTGATTTTTGCAATGTGTGTGGTCACAATAGTATTGATCGATGATGATGGGATGAGCTGAACCAATGGATCTTATATCACTACAAGAAAATGCAGCATTGGCGACTAAAATAATTATTTTCGTCGCTAAAAGTCGTACAAATGGCGACTAAAATCAGTTTTGTCGCCAAACGTCAGCACTTTTGCCGACTAAAGCAGTTTGGTCGCCGAAAATAGGACTTTTACCGACTAAAGGTCAGTTTAGTCGCCGAATATATCACTTTTAGCGACTGAAAAACATTTAGTAGCTAAAAGGCACGGTTTTTGGCGACTAAAATCATTTAGTAGCCAAAAGTGATGGTTTTGGCGACTAAAAAATAGTTTAGTCGCCCATTACAAGTGTTTTGCCGACTAAAATGCATTTTAGTCGCCCAAAGTTGAGGTTTTGGCGACAAAAGTTCTGTTTAGTCGCCAAATGTGTAATCCTTAGGCGGGACTCATTTGTTTTAGCGACAGAAACACAAATTAGTAGCCAAAAATTGGAGAATTGGCGACTAAAATTGAGATTTAGTCGCCAAAAGTGCTACACAATTTTTTTTGTAAATATTTTATTTTTTTACATGAAATATATTAAATAAAATAATTTATTTTTATATATACCAGTGAATATAGTATATAAATAATAAATGCTGCACTAATAATCATGAGATGTGTGAGTGGCGTAGTGGGGACAAGGTGTTGTTGAAGGTACAGGTGCGTGTTTGGCTGTGACGTCCCAGGTTCGAGCCCTGGGAGCTCCAGCAGAGGCAAACTTTTTTTTTTTTTGAAAAACTAGTATTGGCGACTAATGCATTTTGGTCGCCGAAAGATAAATTAAAAAAAAAAAAAATTAGTATTGGCGACTAAAGGTTTAGTCGCTAAAAGTAGAATTTCCCAAAATGGAATGGAGTATTGGCGACTAATTATTTAGTCGCCGAAGACATATGTATTGCCGACTAACAAATGTTTAGTCGCCAAAGCTTTTCGCGACAATTTTTTGGCGACCACAGCGGCGACTAAAGATTTTAGTCGGGGAAAGTGAAAAAATTAGTATTGGCGACTAAAAATGGGGATTTTGGCGACTAAAACTTTAGTCGCCGAAAGTGTTTTTTCTTGTAGTGTATGCTCAAACACAATGTTCCTAGCAAATCCGCTCCCTCCCTAAGCATGCCAAAGGGACAATATAATTAACAACAAAATTAACGAGAAAAATAGTTATTTATCAGAATAATATAACAATGACATTATTGATATTAATAGGCATTGAGTTTTTTTTTTTGTATTAAAGTGATAAGCTTACAAATTTGCCTTATATATTATATTCTTGATATCATGACTAATAATCATATGTTCACAAATTACCTGCCATGTCTTGATTCTTGCTCCATTTGAAGTTCCTCTGAATTCCACATTGCTTACATAGACATTCTCTACTGTCTCATATTGCCCTCTTATACCCAAACTTCCAATACTTTTACCAAAGAAGAATTAAAAAATAAATGAAATCAATTTCAAAACAATAATAACAATAACAAAAGAGAGAGTGAACTGTAAAAAGGTTTTCCCTGTTACCTTATGCCATAACCTGGTCCACGTGTGATCATGCTAATGTTGAGATATGATGAACCATCTCCGATGGAAATACAATCATCACCTGCATTAATATTTTTGAGTTAAATTTTGATAAACAACCAAATTAAAATATACATATGTAAAGTGCCATGCATCGACTTTCAGTTCCAAATCTTCATGTTCACTTGGATAATAGCAAAATGCTTCCAATGGTGTAGAATTATGTAGGAATCTGAAAACAGAAGATCTTGCACAACATACAAAGCATGCTGTATCCATTTGCAAATTTTTTTTTTGTCACACGATATAAAATTAAGAGAGATAGTATTATTATGTTTGATAATATACCAGTCCCAATGTGAGTTTGGCTTATGAAGACGTGTGTGGAATGTTGAATGTGAATGCCATCAGTATTTGGGCTATCGCCGAGGGCAGTGATAGTGAGATTATAAACATATACCCATGTCGACCTTTCCAATGCCATGTGCATTTGAGGGCTGTCTATGAAGGTTAGGTCACTTATGTGCACATTGTTGGAATGTGCTATTACGAACCCCTGTAAAAACATGAAATATTATGTAGTACTTACAATGTAAACATAGGAACAAAATAATTTAAAAACAAAGAATCTAGTGTCGCTCACCGTTGGTTTTGACCCATGGTACTGAAAAGAAGAAAAGAAACTTATTAGTAAAGCCCAAAAAAAAAGGATTTAATATTTATTTTGTACAAAAAATTTAAATTAAAATGGTGTGACAGTGATAATTATTTTAAAAATAATTAAATGAAGTGAGAGAGGAGGCTTCTTGCCTTTCTATTGTGATTGACATCGGAACCCCACCATTTGGTACCCTGGGCATTAATAGTACCAGAGCCATAAATGTAGAGACCAATGATCTCAATAAAGCCTATCCATTGACGGCAATTACTTCCGTCGCACTTCCATTTTGAAGGATGACTTGGTGCTGTTAGGTTTCCATCTATCTATAATAAACCATATCAATTTAACGATTCAATAATAATATATTAAAAAATAAATAAATAAGAGAAAAATGAAAATATTGAAATCTATGACAGGGTAACTTATTTCTAGTTGAAAGAAAGATTGTACTGTGTTATTGGGCCAGTATAAGCCCACAATATCAAAGTAAATATTTCAGATTAATGATTCTAGTTGTACAAAAATTTTAATAAAATATTTGAGACCCAAAAAATAATTTGACCTATAATGATGACATATGATATGAGAAAATTTATGAATCTAAAATTGTAATTACCACGATGTTAACGGCTTCGGAATTGCAAGGGCCACTAAAGATTACAGGTTGTAGCAAGAACTCATAGCCATCAGGAACGTGCATGGTTGGACTAAAACTTGAAACTTCCCTTGCCGAGCACGTAGCCTTCCATGCATTCTCAAAAGACTGTGCACACAACTAAGCTTATAAGTATCTTTTTCTTTTTTCTTTTTTTTAATAATTATTATTAATAATATAATAACAATGTTATCGACTTAAAAAATTAATCAGTAATTTAGATTAAGTGTAGATCTCATTGTACAAAAGTTGAATCAAAACACTTCGCTTTTCGAGATAAATTTCTTAACATATTTTTTGAGTTATTATCTTTTCTGATAATACCCTAGGAATCCAACTTGTTTTTCCTTACAATCATCAATTCTTCTATAATCTCTCTCTCTCTCTCTCTCTCTATATATATATTTGATATGAATTTAATCTAACCAATTAGATAAAAAGTTTTACGTGACAGTGTAAAATTTATATAATACTATAAATATATATAAACATAAGTTTAATTGATAATAATTTGAAGTGGTCCATCATATTTGGAAAACAATATAACAATACAAACAAATAAGCTTTTACATAAAATAAAATGACACAATGTAATGGTGCAATGCATATACATTCATCTGTATTGTACTTTTCTGTGATTTTTTTTTTTTCTTCACTAAGAGAAGAAAAAAAAAATTGTGAAACTAAACTGAAGAGAAGTGATGTGCCAAAACAAATCCATAAAAAAAGAAGTTTTCAAACAACAATAATAATGTTATTAAAAAAAATTAAAAATCGAAAGTATTTTTGACCTGGGTATCATCAGTAGATCCATCTCCAACCGCTCCAAAATCTAACACGTTAAAAGTTTGATTGTGACACTCTACTGATATTCCAGAAACAAGGAAGAAAACAATACAGAAGAGTAGCACACAGTTCTTCATGGTTGGAGAGAGAGAGAGAGAGAGAGAGAGAGAGAGAAATGATGAGTGAGAATGAAATTATCAGAGAATCCAAATACATTTATAGTTCAAGAAGGAATGGGATAGGATTGGTTTGATGTATGAGAATCACAATCCAAAGTGAATTGTGTCTCCTATTTAAACTGAAGTTAGTCTTTTATTATTATCCACTAGTATGTGATTCGTACAATGTATGAAATTTATTTTTAAAATGAAAATTTAATTTTGAGTCTTAATACTTTATGTGTAACAAATATTAACAATCTAATGGTTGATACAAAAATTTATCACTGTATGTGATCCTATGTAAAATACGCTCATAAAAATAATTTATTTTGAAGTTAAAAAAAAAAAAGGGATATATTCTCAACCTGAAATCAAATATCATCATTTTCGATGAATTATGATTCTGTAAAATAATGCTCACACTATTTATCATTTGACATTTATTAATTTATCTTCTAAAAATTTAACAAAAAAAGTATTGAGTTCGATTATTTTAATCAATCAATATCAAATTAGATGCTACACGTGTAGGTAAATCACTTATAGAAATATGATGTCTCACATAAAATCACAATGAAGTTAACTTTAATTAATGTAATGATATTTTATATTATGATATGTGTTACAAAAGAATAATTTCAATTTAAAATAAAATTTTAATTTTAATTATTAATTTTAATAATCTTAACTTTATCGTTTTATAAAAGTATTACTTGAATACTTATATATAATAAATTTAGTTAAATTACTTGTTTATTTTGATAATTTTAGTTCTATGGTGCTATAAAAGTGTAATATTATGTAATGATTTTATATGATATATATTAAATTATAAGATAATAAAATAAACACTCATATTGATATTAAAAATAATAGTTAAATTAGAAGAAAAAAATTAGTAATATAAAACTGAAAGTGATTCTAATTATTTATTTTTTTTATATCTATTTGGCAAATAAAAATAAGTGGAAATAGAATTACACAAAATTTATTTAAAAGATTAAATATAAATATGTTGTGATTGGATTAAGAAGAAAATACATAAATTAATGGGGGTTTTTTTTAAAGTCCCTGGTATTATGATTTTATAGCATAAAGGACATTTAATATTTTCATAATATCTAAGGTCCCTCAACATTGATCCAGAGAAATTTCAGCCTAGAGAAATTCTATTCAGAGAAATTCTGGACTTCCAAAGATTTTCTCTAGGTTCAAGACTTTAAACATTCAAATTTCTCTGGATCCATGGACTAACATATAAAAAAAAGAAAAAAGAAAAAAAGAAAATTCAATCCAGAAAAAACTCAATCCAACTCAGAGAATTTCTTTGGTTCAAACCAAAGAAATTCAATCAAAATCATAGAAAATTCAATCTAAATCAGAGATTTTCTCAGGTTCAAATCAGAGAAAATTCAATCCAACTCTGAGAAACCAGAGAAATTCAATCAAAATCATAGAAAATTCAATCTAAATTAGAAAATTTCTCAGAGAATTTCTAGGTTCAAATCAAAGAAAATTCAATCCAACTCTGAGAATTTCTCTGGTCCAAACCAGAGAAATTCAATCGAAATCATAGAATTTCTCTAGACTTCCCACTTAGAAATTCTCTTCAAATTTCTCTGGTTTGCAAATTTCTTTAGTTTTCTGCCAATTTCTCTAGACTCCAAACCAAAGAAAAACACAATTTTCTCTGTGTTGTGAATAAACCAGAGAAAATTGTGATTATTTTTCTAAGAAGCATTAGTAACAAAGAATATATATATATATATATTCAAACCTGATATGTATAAAGTTTGACATAGATGAGCGGCATTCTCTGATTTGCATTGCTGTAATGCTTCAGAACGTTGTACATAGTCTCAGGGACATATTCCATGACCAAATTCAAGAAAAGCTCATCTTTACTTCTTGTAGAAAAGAAACAGTGCTTCAAAGAAACCACATTTGGATGATCCATTAAACGCATTAATTGTAGCTCATGATTTTTGTACCGCCTGTCCTGCAAGACCTTTTTCATGGCCATAGTTTCTCCAGTTTCCAAGCATTTTGCCTGAATGAAAGCAAATTCAGGGCGGTCCGGAAGGAGCTGGGAGAAGAGACTGAGACTCCTTGAGCGGCGGTGAGGTTTGGTGGAGGAACCGGATTCGGCGACAGCGTTTGATAGAGAGTTGATCGGCGTTCTCTTCGTGGTTGATTTGAAGGCCGATGTCGCCATCGCTGATCAGAAAGGGACTATTTTTCCCAGAATGGAGAGAATGGAGTAGGAGATGAAGATGATGAGGATGAGTAGGAGAGAAATGACTGTTTTTTCGATCATCTTCATTTTCTCTCTCTAGAAAGCTCTGGGTTTTTCTCTCTGTATGTATGTATGTATGTACATGTCTGTGTGTAGTGAACTCTTTGTGTGTGCGTGTTTGATCGTGGTGATGAGGAGAGTAGACAAAAGAAAGGGGGCTGAATTTCTCTGCGATAGATGGGAGGGACCTTAGACATAAAAAAATAATATTGTGGATGTCTTCCATTACTAAAAATGAGAGAGGGACTTTAGACTAATTTTTCCTAAATTAATTATGTATAATATTGATTTTTTCTTTAATTTCTTTTGGCATTATTTATACATATTGTAAATATGTATATAAAATTTAAATAAAATATAAATATTTTGTAATAAATAATTTCATGTTAATAATAAATTAAATATAAATTAATATTAAGACATTATTAAGATAGGAAAAAATAAAAAATATAAAAGAACGTTAATTTGATATGTGTGATGCATATAATTAAGCACATTCAGTCTTATTTTTTTTATTTGTATACTGAGATATTTTTTTCCAATATCATAATAATTAAATTAAAATATCAACTATATAAAAAAAATTGACAACGACAAACCTAAATACATGATGAAAAATAAGCATTTCTCAAATAGAATCTATATAAAATTGGTTATTATAATTAAAATTGAATTTGTATAGAATTTTATATGTAAATAAAAAATGCATGTTGATGTAATTTTTTTTTTTAGAAAGTAAGCCTTTAAAATGTGCTGCGTAAGAAAAGAAAAATACTACTAATATATATATATATATACTAACAGTTGACCTGTACAATATACGTGCAATTTTTAAAAAAAAACAATATTTGATGTACAATGTATGTTATAGAAGAATAATTTAAATTTAAAATTAAAATTAAAGTATTATTTATTTTGATAATATTGGCACTATCATTCTATAAATTGTTACTTGAATACTTATATATATTAATTTTAGTTAAATTATTTGAGTATTTTAATTATTTTAGTTCTATCGTATTATAAAAATATAATTATCATATAATAATTTTGCATGATATATATTAAATTATAAAATTGTAAATTAAATATTCGTTTTGATATTAAAAATAATAGTTAAATTATAAGAAGAATTAGTAACATAAAATTAAAAGTAATTCTAACTATTTAATTTTCTTTATATTCATTTAGAAAATAAAAATATTTAAAAATAGATATATATTTAATTTTCTTTTATGTTGTGGTTGGATTATTATATAATGAAACAGCAAGAACCAAATGGAGCAAATCCCCGTTGATATTCACAAGAACCAATCGTGTAGGGCCGGCAGCAGGCTCTGCACCAATTGGCAGGGCTGAACATGGGGCCTGTGGTCCACCACCAATTCTATAGACTGACAAAATCACTGACCCTTGTGATATTGGAATGTGGGGAAAGATCATTTGCAAGGCCATAAAAATATTCCTGGAATAAAAAATATCGGCATGATTTAGCTTTATAACAAGGAAACACAAAAGGATTTGTTGAAAAAGGCAGGAAATTTGTAAATAATCATTCAAGATTTTCTCCACACTAACACAAATAACTAAATGATTGACAAAATTCCTATATATATAACCAAAAAGGCTGATGTTTACTCTTATTCTGTAGCTCCTGGCCTTTTGACGGACTTTTGCATTCCTCGATACAACACCACCTGATTTTTGAAGTTTCACAACATCAACATTTGGCTTGCTTTTCAATACATCTTTCAGCATGCTGCAAAGTTTCTCCTGCACAGGGTTTGGGTGAGCTTAAAAACATGAACCACCCCAGCGTGAATGTGTGGGTAATTTTCTGTTCACACTGCCTATCTTAGTGATTCAGCAGTAAAAGCACAGGCAGAATAGATGGCACAGATAATAACACAAAGACAAGAAGGATTTAACGTGGTTTGGCAATATTTGCCTACATCCACGGGAGGCTGAGGTGTTTCACTATGAATAGTAACAAGAATTACAACTCACTTTTGGTAACTTTCTCACCCTCTCAGTATATAATTGTAAGTGTTACAATTAATTTGTTGTCTCTCAGTGTATTTGTTCAGTTCAGTCCCAATGTCTCCCTGTTTGTTTTCCTCCATCTCTATATATACACCGGAATAGAGATGGAGTGATTACCAGCTTTTGAGCTGGCTTGCCAGCCCACTAGTGCACTTTCAGCAGCTTTCCAGGTAAAAGCTGCTGATTCCTTCTCACGACTGCTAGTGGCCTCGTGGCTAATTCACATGGCCTCAAGGCAAGCTTGTTGGTGAGATAGTGGCCTCATGACTTCCTCCACTAGGCTGGACATCCACCTAACCAAGATAATATTTTATAACATCAACCTCGGCTTACTCTTCTGCGGGTAGTTCGGCCTTTGCATGTTAAGCCGAGGTTGGGGGCCTTTGTCCCGAATTAAGTTGCCTTCAGAAATTACCTCGGCAAATACTAGGATACCTTGGCAAAACTTTACTGTGACACGTAGCTCTCCTGATGATACGCCGACGTCATCTTGCCACGTGTTGATGCTCAGAAATATAACCCCACAACTGCCCCCTAAGTTCTATTACCTCGGCATACTGAGGTGATGGAACTTATATTGAACTTCTTTCTCGCACCTCGGCTTAAGAACTTCTAGCCGAGATCATTCATTTCAGGCCGACATGTCCTCTTCAGATTCAAATCAATTCCCTTACGCGTATGAGCTGTCATGCACCAATTTTCAACCGCTCGATGACGCGTTTCATTCTTCTATCGTCCGTGCCATTGACGCTACTTACAAGCCGTCTTTTCTCTGCTCATTGCCCGACGACATGCGTTACCCTAGGCGTAATAATTGCTTTTTGTCATTGCTTCAAATTTTGACAAAAACGATTCCCTCTCTCTTTCTCCTTCACTTTTGCATTTTGAATCTCCTTGCTTTCTTTCTCTCTAAAACTTTTTCTCGTTCAATTCTGCTATTACTTTTGCCCGAAGCCCTGCAACTACCTCCATCTGCCATTTCTGCGAAGCTCTGAAGCTCTTTCAGTTCGGCGCCACTCATCTCGGCTTCAACTCTTCTGGTAAGCCGTCGCTCCTTTCTCTTCCCAGTTCTTGCTTGGTTTTCTGAAATTTCTTGTCACTTGATTGTTCTGCATCTGATTTGTGAATCATGTATCTCATCTGATGATTTTATTTATGCTGCGAACACTTGCACTGTTTCATTTCTGTTTTTGGCCTTCCATTCTCTCGTGTTCTTGAATCTGAGACTTCTTTTTGCTTTCCTGTTTTCCAGATTTTCTGCCCTTCATACTCATTATTCGTAGATTTAGGCTTGGGATTTGCTGTAGAACCTTCAATCTTTTAGGAAAAACTGAAACCAACTTCCCCAACATACACATAGGTTAAGCCGAGGTCCTAAGAGCCCTTTAGGAATACTCTGTTTCTGTAGTCGAACACTTGTTTATATCAAGACCATGGGTGTGTGGAGGGATAGAGTCAATACCCCAACCAAGCTACAAAACTTTAGGCAAGAGTTCTCTATCCCAGACGATGTCCATCTCAGACTAGCTGGGGAGGACGACTCTATTATGCCTGATGAAGATAAAATGCCCTTCCCTGTTGTAGCCTTCGTCCAGTGTGGACTTCGGTTCCCATTAGATACCCTTTTCTGCGACGTCCTTCATTACTATACCCTCAACCCCATGCAACTCTCCATAAACGCCTATAGGACGCTCAATGGAATAATAGCCTTAGCTCGGCAGGAGAGTGTTAGAATCACTCTTGCCGACATCCAGTATTGCTACACCATGTGTCCCCTGAACCTCAAAGAAAAGGGTTATGTCTACTACCTCAAGCCGAGGTCCACTGCATTTAAAATAGTAGCCGACCTTCCAGACTCCAACAAAGGGGCTGGAGATGATTACTTGATCGCTTCTGGAAACTGGGAATTTGGCCCAGATGAAGAAGTTCATCTCTTTCCTCTTCCACGATCAGTGAGGGAGGGCAAGGGTAAGAGCCCATCATTAACTGTTTAACTGTTGCTTTTCTTCAACTTTCAAAAAGAAATTTTATCTGTTTCTCATGTTGTGTTTCTTTTTGCAGACGTTCGCCAGCCTTCCAAGGACTTTCGCCAGTCCTACAACCCTGGGAAAGGCTTGAAGAAGCTGCTAGACCTTCCTCTCGAGAGGCGCAAAGCCCCGCTCCTGCTGAATTTTATTCCAACACACAAGTCTACCTTAGCCGACGTCCCAAGGAAGAGGAAGAATAGCGCTTCTCCATCAACTGCTTCTACAGAACAGGCTGCCTCCACATCTGAGCCAGCCGATCAGCCATCAACCTCGGCTCCAAAGAAACGCCGACGAAGGCTTGTTAAAACAGCCGAGATGGAAAAACCAAAGAAAGTGGTGCTGAACCTCTTGGCCAATCTTCCAGACGATATGGATGATGCACCAGTCCAACCTCTGCCCCCATCAAAGCCGAAGAGAACCAAAAAGGCCCAACCAAAGACGAAGGCTACTGTGGATGACGCAGAGGCTGAAGATGCCCTGCCAATCTCCAAACTGGCCGAGAAGATCACTTGCCTCAAGAAGAGACTCTTGAAGCCCACCATCGAGGCCACTCAACAAAAAGAAGCCAAGGTCTACATCGCCTCAACTCGGGTTCCAGGTTCCCAAAGTTCTCAGGAACCCAAAGTTACTTGAAAACAAAGCCTCTACACTAACGAAAAGCGCCGACGTCAACATCGGCGTGGCGCCAAAGACAAAGATCCTTCTTAAGGGCGATATGGAGCGTAACGAAAAAATGAGCGGCTATGAGAATTACGCCCTCATGATGCAGCATTCAGTCCAAGTAAGTCTTTGAATTTGATAATTTGTCTTTCATACTTATAAAATTTTGAAATGTTTATAATAACTTTTGCCTTGTATTCTTCCAGGCCATCCAACACGCCCATACCTTCTCCATGTAGGCTTTTGAAACAGCAAAGAAGTTAGCCGACATGGAGAAGGAGTTTGCTCTTCTTCATAAACAAAATAGGGCCCTCCAGATGAAAATGAAAAAACTGGAGGATCAGGCCGAGGAGGCAACCAAGGCTAAACAGATAGCTGATGAAAAGGCTGAGGCTGTTAAAACTGTTGCTATAGCTCAGCAGAAGGAAGCCGAGGAGAAAGCGGCCCAGGCCGAAAAGGAGCTACAAGAAGCCTTGGCCGCCAAGAGAGCTGAAATTGATGCTACTTATAATGAAGGCATGGCCGATGTCGCTGAAGACTATAAGCTTCAGGTCAAGCAAGCATGCAACAAGGGATATTCCCTAGGTTGGAATGCTTTGGCCAAAAAGCTTGATCTTCCAGTCGACTCGCCATGGCGCAAGACCAAGGCCATGCGTCTTCCTTGTCCTCTTCCTCCATCTCCAAGCCAAGTTGAAGAAGATGATTCTGAAGCCGAGGCTGAAGAGGAAGGTGAAGGTGAAGATGAAGCCCTGGTGAGGAAGGCCAAATCTCCTCCAAAGGGTGATCAAGTCCTGGACTTGACTGGAGACGAAGACCTCGATGCTGCTCCCAAAAAGGCGGACATCGGCACTCTATCCTCTGACCTTCTTTTGGCAGAGAGAAGTGTTGATGAAACCCTTGCTGAGATTGATGCTGAAGTCGCAGCAGATAAAGTGGCCGAGGTCTCGGCAAATAAAGAAGCTGAGGTTGTGGTGGACAAGGAAGCAGATGCTATGGTGGAAAAGGATGCCGAGATCATTCCTCCAGAGCCTTCCGACGTTCCTGCCCAATCTACTGTTAATGCTGAAGGAGTTTAGATGTCTTCTTCTTTTCTTTTTATTACTTTGTCTCTTTTCTTTGTTCTTTCCTTCAATGTAAGCTGTCTTTTGTGGCCGATGTGCCTTCTATGTAACTTGTGAACAAGATTTTTGCTTTAGGCCACAGTGCCTTCCTTTTATATGCAATCTGCTTTTCTCAATGCTTCATCTTTAAATTCTTCTTTATTGCTTCGTAGTTTTATACTTAGAATATTCTCGCATGTTGTACACAATTCTTCCTTTGTGTAATCTTCTCGGTTACATACCTCGGTATAACACCAGAATTTTACTTCGAAGAAAGCGTCCGCAATCTTTTCATAAATTTCAACAAGTATAATACATATACTATTCAACGTTAACTTTGCAAACCCTTCTCAAGTTTAAACGAGTATTCAAACAACAAACTTAGTCTATCTGACTTGTAAATTGCTATAAGTTTCAACATGGATTAACATAAACAGTAAACTTTACTCAAGTTTTAATCAAGTGTTAAACAATAATCTTAACCTTTACCTCAACTCAGAATTGTCAAATTTCAACAGATGGTAACATGTCGGCTTAACTTCAACCTGTAATATCAGTCCAACCTACTTGTAAATTGCTGCAAATTTCACAAGGATTATCATATACAACAAACTTTTCTCAAATTATAATCAAATGTTGAACAGTAATCTACTTGTAAATTACTACAAATTTCAACAAGGTTTAAACAATAATCTCAACTTTTACTTGAACCTGTAAATTGTTGCAAATTTCAACAGATGACCACATGTAGCTTTAAATTGTAGGCGATAACATCGGCTTCCCTTCAACTTGTAAATCGCTACAAATTTCAACAAGCGAAGAGAAACAAATATCTCGGCTTGACTCCAACTTGTAAATTGCTACAAATTTCAACAAGTGAAGCCAAGGAACCATCTCGGCTTAATTTCAACTTGTAAATTGCGACAAATTTCAACAAGCGAAGCTAAGCTTTGTAATCGGCCTATCCAACTTGTAAACATATGATCTCATGTCGAATTTCAACAAGAATTTATACAACCAATAAACTTTACTCAAGTTATAAACAATGATATACTTGTAAACTGCCATAAATTTCAACAAGAATTAAACAATATACATGAACCTGTAAATTGATGTCGGCTGGACTTGGCGTGAATGACAACATATCGACTTGACTCCTACTTGTAAATTGCGACAAATTTCAACAAGTGAAGCCAAGGAATCTTCTCGGCTTAACCCCAACTTGTAAATTGCGACAAATTTCAACAAGCGAAGTCAAGGAATCTTCTCGGCTTAACCTCAACTTGTAAATTGCTACAAATTTCAACAAGCGAGGCTAAGCTTTGTATTCGGTCAAACCAACTTGTAAATTGCTACAAATTTCAACAAGTGGTAGACTTTGTTATTCGGCCAGACCAACTTGTAAATTGCTACAAATTTCAACAAGTGGTAGGCTTTGCTATTCGGCCAGACCAACTTGTAAATTGCTACAAATTTCAACAAGTGGTAGGCTTTGTTATTCGGCCAAACCAACTAACATGTGGTAGGCTTTGTTATTCGGCCAAACCAACTTGTAAATTGCTATAAATTTCAACAAGTGGTAGGCTTTGTTATTCGGCCAAACCAACTAACATGTGGTAGGCTTTGTTATTCGGCCAAACCAACTTGTAAATTGCTACAAATTTCAACAAGTGGTAGGCTTTGTATCTTCTCTGCTCCTCTGCCCCCAATGTGAACCTGAGTTCCACTTGGGTTCTCATTGTTCATGTCTTCCAGTATCTGTTTATCGATGACGTCGGCCAAGAGTAATAATCATCTTAATGGTAGAAAAACTTCAAATTGCAAGTGTTCCAGGGTCTCGGCAATGCTTTGCCATCATTATCCTCAAGCCGATATGCTCCATTACCTAGTACCGAGGTAATCCTGTAAGGCCCTTCCCAGTTTGGGCCAAGCTTGCCCTCCCTGGGATCTTTCTTGTTGCCGACTACTTTCCTCAAGACCAGGTCGCCGACTTGAAAATCTCTTGGGTTGACCTTCTTGTTGTATGCTCTGGCAAGTTGTTGCTGGTACACTGCAAGCTGAATTGCAGCCTTCTCTCTTCGTTCTTCCAAAAGATCCAGATCTCGGGCTGAGAGTATGTCATTAGTCCTATTTTCAACTCCCTGGGTTCGGATCCCTGGGATGCCGACCTCCAGTGGAATAACTGCTTCTGTGCCATAGGCCATGGCAAAGGGAGATTCCCCAGTTGATCTTCTCGGCGTAGTCCGATATGCCCAAAGCACATTGGGTAATTCATCTACCCACTTCCCTTTGGCTGTCTGCAACCTCTTCTTGATTCCATCCAGAATTACTTTGTTGGAAGCTTCAGCCTGCCCATTACTTTGAGGGAAACTTGGTGTTGAGAAGTAGTTCTTGATCTTGAATTTTGCACAGAAATTTTTGATAAGTTTGCTGTCGAACTGCGTTCCGTTGTCGGCTACAATGGCTCTGGGAATGCCAAATCTGGTGATGATGTTCTTCCATATGAAATTCTTGACATCCACATCTCGGATTTTAGCAAGAGGTTCTGCCTCTATCCACTTTGTGAAGTAATCCGTTGCCACCAGCAAGTATTTTCTCTGCCCAGTTGCTTGGGGAAGCTGTCCGACCAAATCCATCCCCCATTGGGCAAACGACCAAGGGCTGGATACTGGGTTCAGGTCGGCAGCTGGCTGATGAATCAAAGGTGCAAACCTTTGGCATTGTTCACACTTCTTCACATATGCTTCGGCATCTTTTTGCATATATGGCCACCAATACCCTTGGGTAATGGCCCTATGGGCTAATGATCTGCCCCCAGTGTGGCTTCCACAAATCCCTTCATGAATTTCATATAAAAAATCTTCAACTTGAAAAGGGTGTACGCACTTTAAAAGGGGTCCGGTGAAGGACCTTTTGTAGAGACGTCCGTCCGAGGTCAAGCTGAATCTTGCCGACTTCAGTCTGACTTTGTGTGCCTCCTTGCGATCTTCTGGCAGTTTTCCTTCTTTAAGGAATGCAACAATTGCATCCATCCAGCTCGGCCCCATGTCCACGCACATTGCCTCCTGCTTTGCGCTCCGTGGTTCTATGCTCGGGCCCGACATGTAGTCGATCATAATTGTTCTTGCCTTCCCAGTCTGCATTGAACTTGCCAGATTGGCCAACGCGTCGGCGTGGCTGTTATCATCTCGGCTAACTTGAAGAAGTCGGCAGTTATGAAATAGCTCGGCTAGTCTGATAACCTCTTTTGCATATGCCGACATCCTCTCGTCCCTGGCTGCAAATTCTCCTGTAGACTGGTTAACAATTAATTGTGAATCACAAAAAACTATTACCTCGTCGGCTTCTGCCGCTGCTGCCAGTTTTAGTCCGGCAATCAATGCTTCGTATTCAGCTTCATTGTTTGAGGCCTTGAACCCCAAACGGATGGATTGCTCTATGATCTCTCCATCTGGGGATATCAGCAGTACCCCTGCCCCCGCTCCACGTCGGTTTGAACTTCCATCGACAAAGAGTCTGAATGAATCGCCGATGTAGATACTGCATGGTCTAAGCTTTTCCTTTCTTTGGTCTTCTGCTGTCGGCCGGGATGCTTCTTGTTTGCTGGGGCCTGGTTCATCTCGGCTCAAGGGAGGCCGACGTTCGACAGACTCCGGCGTGAATTCTGCCACAAAGTCGGCCAATACTTGGCCTTTGATTGCTGTTCTCGGCCTGAATTGTCTCGACGCTGGCTAAGGTTTTACTTACATAGTAGACAGCTTTCTGTTCTCCCTGCTCTTCTCGGATAAGTACCGCACTCACCGCATGTTCTGACACGGCTAAGTATAAAAACAACTCTTCCCCGGGCTCAGGCGTCGAGAGGACTAGAGCCGTGATCATGTACTTTTTTAAATCGGCCAAAGCGGCCTCACATTCTTCGGTCCACAGGAAGTCTGCAGTCTTCTTTACCAGGTTGAAGAAGGGTTTACACTTGTCCGAACTTCGGCTAATGAACCTGTTTAGGGCTGCGGCCCTTCCAGTGAGCATTTGAACCTGTTTTGCCGAGGTTGGGCTCTGTAGATCCAGGATAGCCTTGATCTGATCTGAGCTGGCCTCTATTCCCCTTCTCGTTACCAGGTGCCCGAGAAACTTACCAGATCCAACCCCAAATGCGCATTTTGATGCGTTGAGTCGGAGCCGATATGTTTTCAGTATGTTAAATACCTCGGCTAGGTTGGCGAGGTGATTCTCTGTCTCCTTGGACTTTATAACCATGTCGTCGATATAGACTTCCACTGTGCGGCCTATCTGGTGCTTGAACATTTTGGTCACCAGCCTTTGGTAGGTTGCTCCTGCATTCTTTAGTCCAAAAGGCATCACCCTGTAACAGTATAGGCCTTTTGGTGTGATGAACGCCGTCTTCTCCTCGTCTGGGGGGTACATGGCTATCTGGTGATACCCCCTGTATGCGTCCAGGAAGCTCATCCTCCCGTGACCCGATGTGGCATCTACCAGCTGGTCAATCTTTGGCAGAGGAAAGCTGTCTTTGGGACAAGCTTTATTTAGGCTTGTAAAATCGACACAAACCCTCCATTTACCGTTCTTCTTCTTTACCACCACGGTGTTTGATAACCATGTTGGATAGTTGACCTCTCTGATGGCCCTGGCTTCTAGGAGTTTGTCGACCTCTTCTTCCACAGCTTCGACATGTATCAACGTCGGTCTTCTAGCTCGCTGAATCACAGGTTTAGCAGACCTGTCGACGTTCAGTCTGTGGCATGTGACCTCGGGGTCAATGCCAGGCATTTCATAAGGTATCCAGGCGAACACTTCTATGTTTGCTCTCAAAAAGGCTTCCAGTTCTCTTTCCTCTTCCTCGGCTAAGCCTGAGTCGAGAAGAAAAAATCTTTCCTCATCGCCCTCCTGGACGAGAATTTTCTTTAGTGACTCCTCACTTTTCTCGGCCGGCTCCTTGCCGACATCATTCAGGACTTCCATGTCCTCATCTTCAATCTCGGCTTTGGCGGGCTCTCGAACATTGCAGGTAGCCTTCATTGCTGCCATGGAGCAATTCTTTGCCTGCAGTTGATCTCCTCGGATTTCTTCGATCCCGTGCTCCGTTGGGAACCGCAGAAGTTGGTGCAATGTTGAAGGTACTACCCCCATTGCATGCAACCACGGTCTGCCCATGATGATGTTGTATGGTGAGGGTGTATCAATCACAATGAACTCGGTCGTGATCTTCTTGGTGCCTGTTTGTACTTCCAAACTTGTTGCGCCCAGTGGCCATGTCGGCGTTCCATTGAAGCCGACCATCGGGCCAGCCGATTGCTCCAAGTCGCCGGGGTGAAGGCCCAGCTCCTTGTAACATCTAACGTACATGATGTCACAAGAGCTGCCTGGATCTATTAGGATGCGTTTTACTTGGCATTCCCCAACCTGGAGGGATACTACCAAGGCATCATTATGTGGGTGCTGGACCATCTCTAGGTCGGCCTCGGCGAAGGTTATCATCTGACTTTGGCAGTCTTCTGGCCGAGGTCTTTTCAATCCGACCTGGTTCACGTACTGAAGGTGTTTGAATCTTTGGGTCTCCCCTCGAATGTCGTTTGCATTCACCTTGGAATGAATTACATTAACGACCCGAGGTCGTTCTGCCCGAGGTTGCGGCGGTGGTGGGGCCGCTTCGGCCTGAGGCAGTCCCGCCTGTTCTTCCCTCGTCCTGGTTTCATCGATAAGGTCTCTCAGGTGACCCTGCCTCACCAGATCTTCCAAGTGTGCTTTGAGGGCTCTGCAACCTTGTGTTGTATGGCCGTTTTCATTGTGATATGAGCAATGTCTGTCCGCGTTTCGTCCCATAAACTCCCCGGGTTGCCTTGCCGGGGTTCTGAAATAGGGCTGGCTCCGAATCTTTCCTAGGACCTTTTGAATTGGAATTCGGAACACAGTTGTCACTGCTTGTTTAGCCCTCAGCTCTATCTCTGCCTTGCTGAATCCGTTACTTGCCGGCTTGGCATGCTGCCGTTCCCCTGCTCCTGTTTGACCTGCTTTAGTGCCGATGTATCCTCTTCGGCTCTGGCATATTTTTCAATTCTTGCCATGAGTTCCTCCATGTTCTTTGGCAATGTCTTTACCAAAGATTTCCGTAGTGAACAGTCTTCTTTCAGGCTGTTCTTGAAAGATACGACTGCTACCTCCTGATTGCATTCAGGTATACGGTTGAACACCTCGTAATATCTTTTTGCATAGGCCCTAAGGCCTTCATCCTTGCTGATTTTCAAAGCCATCAATGCGTCCGCCCTCAACGGCTGTAGCTTGTTTGTCACGAACCTGGCCACAAACATCTCGGCCAGGCTTTCCCAAGTTTTCACACTTCCTTTTGGTAACTTGTGGAACCAATCTGATGCAATTTCTCCAAAGGACGAAGGGAATACTTTGTAGAGCAAAGGCTCATTTCCACTGTATAGTGCCATTGAATTTAAAAACAAGCCAACATGGAAGTTAGGGTCTGACTTACCATCATAGATTTGGAACCTCGGCATGCTAAATCTTTTTGGAGCTTCAAATTTGTCCAGTTCTACCGAGAATGGTGTCCTCGGCTTGATGAACGAGTTTACCTCGGCTTCGGCGTTCTGTTCCCTCCTCTTGAGGTAGTTTCTCAAGTCTTCTTTACTCCTCCCCGGAGCTCGGCTATCTTTTGATTTGAGTCCCTTTGGCACGCTACTCTCGGCTTCGTGGTGCGCCCGTTTTGATCTTTCTCCATGGGTTGTATCGAAGCAGAGAACCTGCTTTTGTACATGCCGATGTTCTCTTGGTTCCTGGTCCTTTGTATTATACGTCCTCTTGGACTTACCGTCCTCCCCGGAGCACGGGGGAGAATGCTCCTTGTTCCTGGAGCGTTGTGGTGCTTCAGGAGTTGTTGTCCTTCCTTCATTCCGAGCTTTAACTGCTGGAATTGGAGTATCCTGCAGTGGGTATGGTGGCTGCATGACCTTGCTTTGCATCATGAAGTTGACGACCGATTGGAGGTCTGCCAACTTGTTTGCCAGGTCCTTGAGTTCCTCATCCCTTCGTATGCACCTATCCCTCCATACCTGGAGGTTGTCCTCCTCGTAGTATCTGCCCTGGTCCGCCTTCTTCGAAGTGTCATCCTCCTGGATGACGTTCTTTTCCCCGTGCCCCTGGCCTCGAGTTTTGTCATTGTGGTTGCCTCCTTCGACATCCAGGTCAATGGGCCTGTCACTCCCAGTTGGAGTGTCACCCCCAACCTTCTCGTTTTGTGCGTTAGTGGTCATCTATTCGTCTTTCGTTCCCACAGACGGCGCCAAATTGTGTGGGTAATTTTCTGTTCACACTGCCTATCTTAGTGATTCAGCAGTAAAAGCACAGGCAGAATAGATGGCACAGATAATAACACAAAGACAAGAAGGATTTAACGTGGTTCGGCAATATTTGCCTACGTCCACGGGAGACCGAGGTGTTTCACTATGAATAGTAACAAGAATTACAACTCACTTTTGGTAACTTTCTCATCCTCTCAGTATATAATTGTAAGTGTTACAATTAATTTGTTGTCTCTCAGTGTATTTGTTCAGTTCAGTCCCAATGTCCCCCTGTTTGTTTTCCTCCATCTCTATATATACACCGGAATAGAGATGGAGTGATTACCAGCTTTTGAGCTGGCTTGCCAGCCCACTAGTGCACTTTCAGCAGCTTTCCAGGTAAAAGCTGCTGATTCCTTCTCACGACTGCTAGTGGCCTCGTGGCTAATTCACATGGCCTCAAGGCAAGCTTGTTGGTGAGATAGTGGCCTCATGACTTCCTCCACTAGGCTGGACATCCACCTAACCAAGATAATATTTTATAACATCAACCTCGGCTTACTCTTCTGCGGGTAGTTCGGCCTTTGCATGTTAAGCCGAGGTTGGGGGCCTTTGTCCCGAATTAAGTTGCCTTCAGAAATTACCTCGGCAAATACTAGGATACCTTGGCAAAACTTTACTGTGACACGTAGCTCTCCTGATGATACGCCGACGTCATCTTGCCACGTGTTGATGCTCAGAAATATAACCCCACAGTGAAAATTGAATCTGAAATAGTTTCTTAAGTTACTAGCAACCAGTGCACATGCAAAACTAACGAACAAAATTGAACTTAATAACATTCAGTAGCAATGCAGTGAGATACAGCCACAATCGTAATATTTAAAATCAAAAAATAAAAAGAAACTTCCCAGAAGCACGATCAGAGTGTGGATATAATTAGTTTATCTGGAGAAACATGGTTTTTGATTGTTAAAATCGTAAATTTCAGCTGAAAAGTATATCAATATATCTCATTCTTTGGCATGTCAACAATGGCGTTAATGTTGTTTGAATATCATAATATATTAAGCCCAATGTTGCAGTCAAGTAAAACTTACTGGCAGCTTAAAAAAAATACAAAAATTAAAAATTGAAGTATTCCAAACGCAGCTCCAAAAAAAGTGAGCATTTGCAGCTTATTGAACTTAGAAAACAAATAAACTAAAAGCCTGACAAGTTATACCAAACAGTAGGCATTGCCAAAATGCAGCAGCCCACAACAACATTTTCAGAACTTAAAGCAAAAAAAGCTGCTTCTAAGTAGTTTTACTGAAGTGGCACACAAACAACTATCCTAACAAAATCAAAGCAAATGCAACTCATAATAGGATTAGTTGCAATTAGATCGCAGCAATACATACATGACAAAGTTTTCATATGGAAAGCATTTACCTGACCCAAAACCAGAACAACATGCATTTCCGGCGAACTGTCTCTCCAGAGTCTGAACAAGCTCCTTCACAAGCACCTTGTACAAATCTGCATTGACACTGAAGTACCAGTTCTAAGAACATTCATGATAACTGGATACAGAAAAAGCTAACTAAAATCAAACAAGAAGTGACGAATGGAAATGCAGGCTTCTGTATTCACGTGTAACCAATCTAATAAGTAAAATGAAAGGTGAAGAACTAATGGTCAAAATTGATGAAGAAAAAAAAATCATTACCTAGGAGTTGTGTGTCTGTAGAAGTAAACAAGAGGCATTTCCAGAGGGAGTCCATCCACCGGATCAATTGGCATTTCAATTGGGGTAGCAGCAATACATCCAGGAATGGTTATAGTTCCTTGGCCAATATCCATATCCACAAAAGTAGGTTTCCAACCTTGTTTGGCTGCCCAACTAAGAAGCATCCTTGACAAGGTACTCTTTCCAGAATCTGTAGGTCCCACAACAATTACCCTGGGACCCTGAACCAAGGAAAAAAAAAGAGAGACCTGATAAATAAATCAAATCACACGAGGGATAATCTGAGTTGTATTAAATTATAAATGCACATTTAGGAAACTGTCTCCTCAATCCCCCAAATACCTGGGAACATGGCACAAACACACCTTAATTTTCCCACCAAAATCTTTTTCTCTTCAGCCCAAACCTTTAGTAATCAAACCCAAAAAACAATCCTTGGCTGTTCTTTCACTTAAACAAACCCTACCAGCCAAATAAACTGGAATTACATCTACAGGTGCTGCAACGCTTATGTTACAAGAAAGAACACTTCAACAGACATAGCACTGGTTTTGAATACTTCAGTCTCATCTAATATGCATCAAAATGCAGTTTAGTTTACAAATCAACGGGATAGTTATCTTTTGTATTCATTTATACACCAATATTTCCTTGTTGGAAAATTTTTAGCCAAGCACACATCATAAGCAGTTTCTTTCTCCCAATCTTATTAAAAAATGAATACTACTAAAGTAATTATGTATCTATCCACATGTATGTAAAAATTTATTATTACACCTCAAGTGCCACTTATAATCATGCAGTCTAGATCCCAATCTTTATTAAAGTAAAACTCATTGATGTATTAGCTGTGTAGATTGATCAAAGCTTGGAACATAAAACAAAAAAAAAACAACGTCCAAATAGTACACATTAATGTGTGTTTTAGCTCTCATGGTGTGTTTTGGCTCACTCAAAGTGAGTACCGTTCCTTTTTTTAGTTTCAATCACTTGGTGACTGATTTATACTTTCATTACCCAGTTCAATTAGATCTGAGATAGGAATTTCAATGTTCTAAAGCATGCCTTGTTTTCATTGTCTTCAAAATGTTTGATAAAATTTCTCTATCACGGAAGTTTTGTTTAGTAGTTTAGCCAAACATGAGGGAAAAGAATATTTTACCATAAACATTTACAGGAAAATATTTTACAATTGCAAATGTTTTACGCCAAAACATATGGGGCATTATGAAATCTTTAGGCTGGAAGTGTTTGGATCAAAACAACAAAGAAGGGTAGATATCATTGTCAACATCTTTCTTGGAAGTGTTGGATATCTCTTGTTTATGCCGGAATTTTTTCCTCAATTTCAAAAGTGATTGCTCCCATGTTCAGTCAAAACTGCACTGTACCATGATAAATAATAATTAAACAGGCATATGATTCCATGTACCATTTCTTTCTTTGTTTTCTATTTTTATCTTTTCTTTGGCATATCAAATGTACAAATAAAGTAATACCTGTGAAGAATCAGAGTCATTAGGTGATGCTTTAGCACGATTTCTACGTCCTTCCAGTACAGCATGCACATTTACATAGCTAATCATTGGTGTCTGTAATCAATAATGCAAAGGTTTATCATCATTAAAAAAAAAAGAAAAAACTTTTTGAAATATTACTGTTAACAAATATGCCAGCATAATACTAGATTATGATGCAAAACTGATTTGGAGAACAAGCATACTTCATCTGCTGTATAATCAGTTTCAGTAGTGCCATCCATTTCAACTGTGGCTCCATACCAAGTATAAACCTGATACATGAGATTGAATATCGATCAAGACGAGGTTAGAGAACACACTAACTTACAATATAAACAATAATTTATTCCAATCACTTCGGCAGAGTTCCTTTAGTAGGTGTCAGAAAATTTCTTCTAAATGATATGCTTCCAAGCAATTGGGTCAAATGCACGTTGATTATTGGCCAATAAAATCCTACCTAATGGAGAGATAGTTGGAGAGGTGACAAAACCCTGAAAACCAATAAACCGGAAAAAAGATGGCTTATTTTGTGAAAGAATTTTTGGGCCTATAAAAGTGGAATTTGTGCTTGTGGAAATTATCGAGTAATCAGAGATGAAAAGTATCTTCTTCTTCTTCATTAATGATTACAATATACAACTAGTTTTAAGGACCTCCCTGAAGTTTTGTCTTATGGCAAAAAAAATCCATTAGGGATCAAAATACAGAGTGAGAGTGGATTCACTGTCATTTTGATTAATGATAGTTAGTTATAACTATTTGTCTACCTATATATACCAGTGTGTGTGTGTGTGTCTGAAAATATCAAAAAAGATTATAATCATATGTTTGTGATGCTTACTGCAAATTTGAGCCTGGGAGGGAAGGTGAGCCAGATTTCGGGAGCAATTTCAGTGCCAAAGATCTCGGCTGTGCCAGTAAGGAGCCGAAGGCGGAGAGCGTGTCAGGACCAACTTCAATTCTCAGCTCGCATTCTTTGTCTAGCTTCACCTGCCTTATTGCCGATGGTCCTCCTGCCCCGCCGGTGGACCTACAGCTGAACCTCCGAACGCCATGATCGATCTCTTTCTGGTGTATCTCTCCTGCTCTTTGCTCCCCCGTCTTTGAATATTTTCAAAACCTACTGCCAAATTAGAGCAGCTGCAAGGGTCATTATAGCTCATGCTTACACTTGGGAGTGTTAATTTCTACGGTTTTCTCAAAATATTTTGCTCAAAACTTACTACTGATAAGAGAAAAGGATTAAAAAAAATGGGGGGCCCATTTTACAAACATTTAAGTTGCCTCATGAAACATTTTTGCCAGCCAGCTCCACCTATGGTCCTATCCTCAATTGATTCAATCATGTATTTTCTCTGTGCCTAAGCAGTATGGGAGTGGGTACGTACGGTATGTCGATAGGGTAAAACTTCAAAAGTTAAGATATGGGTCTAGTCCGGTACATCCTATATGACATATAATAATTAAAAAAATTAAATGCAAAAATTAATTAGTTGCACTCATGCTTTATAGCTTTTGTGTCTTGACTAACATTCGTTTTTAGCCTACTAGTCCCTGTACCAGATAGATAACTCAGCAAAAGGCAACAAACCACCAACCAAAAGGATGGAATGAAAAAAACAAAAGAAACGAGATCTAAAACATCTAATCTGGTATTTGTTGCATAATGTAATAAATTAACAGATACCGTTGATCTTAGAGGTGTGAACTAGTTACTTTTCTTCATGTGTTATTTTGATTTGTAATTTCCATTCATTGATTACCCCAAGAATACTGTAATTTGACAGAAGCAATTGTGAAAGAGCATACCTAGATAAAATCCTATACATGTATTATAGGTAGGAATAATATCCAGAATCAAGCTTAACCAATATGAATTAAGGTTACAGCTCTTACACCCCCTTGGTCACAAAATATTTTTAAGTTATTAGAGCTTAGCAACAAAACACACATAACCCACAGGACAACATTTAGAAAAACTATGATGGGAAAAAAATCATCAGAGGGGGATTTATTCCAACTATAACCCAAAGTTGTCAATCTCGTAAAGGACAAGGTACCAGTTTTTCTACTAGTATGGTACGTATCGGTACCAATATATTTTCAGGTACCATTTCGGATTTATTGTTATAAATATTATATATTATATATTTATTAAAAAAATTATCCAATATCAAATAATTTTAGCATGAAAACATGAAACACAAATTTATTTATATTCAAAAGGACTTGTGAAATAATCATCCACTGTTTCACTTTCACTGCTATAAATTTTGACAAAGATAAGTTTTTTACAACTACTATATATTTTTGTTTATAGCATAAACACCCAACCAAGATAAAAAGAAAACATGAAGAAAATAAATATTTACAACAAGGTACAGAGAGAGAGAGACACACACACACACACACACAAACACAAATACTCTGTTTCTGGCATTTTATCAACAGAGCTGGCCCTGAGTTTTTTGGGGCCCAAGGCAAACATTAAAATGGGGGTCTTTTACATAAAACTACAAAAAAAAAAAAACTGTGGGGCAAAATGAAATTACTTAATTTTATTTAAATTGAATTAGTTTTTCTATTTTTTCCTTTCACATACAAAACAACCATGATTATAAAATTAATCTAAATTGAAGAGAAATTCAACTGAGATAGATTATCTAAAACTCAATAGACATTCTACAATTCAAAGAACACCAACAAATTGATGAACAATTGAAGAAAATATTTGATTCAAGCAAAACATAAGCATGACAAAATTTAATCAACAAAAAAAAATAAGATTAAAAAAATAGGCATTGAAGTTAGATTTATGGCACAAATCAAAATTAAAAGCAATGCAATCAATAATTTAAAAAAAGAAAAAAAAAAAAGAAAAAAAGAAAAAAAAAAAAGAGAGAGAGATTAAATTGAAAAGCAAAGTTCTCAAATCAAATAAGAGCAATGAATTTAAAAGAGCACCGCATTGATTATCTCGTGGCCTAGAATTTGGACTGGCCATTTGTTTGGTCTTGGCACAGTTTGCTTCCAATGCTTACAGATGGGAAGGAATAGAAAGCACTAGGTTTAATTGATAGAGTTTTATTATTTACATACTTTACCCAATATATTTTTGTAATCCAATTTGGAACCCTGCATTTTTTTGGGGGCCTTTTGTCTGGACTGTGTTGTGAAGTTAAGAAACTAGGGCCGGGCCTTAATTTAGAGCTACTAATATTACATTGATTAAAAGTATTTTGGGGCCCTTAGATTTGGTTAAATTTGGGGGCCCAAGGCGGCAGCCTTGCTCGCCTTGGGCCAGGGCCGGGCCTGTTTATCGAGCACCTACCGTGCACACACAGCAAGTATGCATCAATTCTCCATACAAAGAGAAACTAAAGAAATCCAAGAAAAGAAAGTCAAAAAGTCAAGATATAACGAGGGAAAACATGCAGAGATCATGAAATCAAGTTCAGAATTTTCTATAAAGAAGGTCCATAGCCAAAGGTCCCAAACAAAGATAAAGAGGATCAAAGATAGAGCAGTGAACAACGTTTGTATTGCCTTCAATTTGAGACACTGAAGCAATCTGTCGTTAGGTTGGAGTCTAGGGTAAGTGGAAAACATTTTATCTAAGATGTGTTTTGGGCAAATTATAAATAGAATGCTTTAATCACGGTACCAGCAGGTATCGTGGTATTATGTTTCTAGGCCGAAATTTCCCGGTATTGGCAAAACTGGCCGAAACCATGCAAAAACTTAGCTGAGATGGAATTGAAGCCTGTGTGTACCATTTTTTGTCTGGTACGGTAAGATCTGGCCGGTACGGTACCGGATTAACGACTCTACCACAACCATGGTATGTAGTCAAGTACATCATGCAAGATCAATCAATGGTATGTGCTCAAAGAACCATATTTGCAGGAAAGGGAAATTAACAGTTAAATAAAGGACATTCAATTTCCAACAAAGTTACCATGGATAGTAAGGCCCTATTTAGTATCCTTCCTGTTTTCTCTTTCCATGTTTTCCTTTTTGTTTTTCATGATTTTAAAAACAGGAGTAATGAAAAGGATCTGTAGTTTCATTTAGTGCAAATAAAGTTTTCAAAATTTCAGAAAATAATTTACAAATAGTGTGTTTCCCCCCCCCCAAAAAAAAACACACTGGAAACGCATGCCAAACAAAATAATTTTCATGTTTCAGTTTTCACTCTGTTTTTGAGTATAGAAAACAGAAAAAGAAAACGAGACCAAACACGCCCTAATGCTGTGTTTGGTTGGGGAATTTGGGAAGGGATTTGGAAAGGAAAAGGGAAAAGGTGTGTGAAACTATATGAAATGTAGGTATATTTTTTTCACATTTCACCTATATTTTCCAAATCCCTCCTCAAATCCCTCAACCAAACACAGCATAAAGGAAAATTCAAACGTGAAGGGGTCAGATACAAACTATATAACAAAACTACACCCCTCAATCGGAAATTTCATATAGCTTTCAGCGACAGACCATGATTTTCCACCATAAATCATACGTCAAAACAACCCTAATTCATCAAATTCATAAATATATATATACTGCTAATTCAAGTTTGTTTTTTATTCAATTAAAAAAACCCTAATTCATCAAATTCGTAAATGTATATACTGCTAATTCAAGTTTGTTATTTTATTCAATTAAACAAACCCAAATTCATCAAAGCTTTAACTACTAGAAAAGCATACATGAATCGCAAATGTATAGATATATACATATACAGGATGTTACTAGTAAAGCGAACCTTGCAGCAAAGGAGTGAAGCGAGACGGAGAGCGAGCAGACTGGAAAAACCTCACCGACCGGTTTATCAGAACCAATATGCTTCTAAATCAAACCGTTCAGCGAACCGGCATAAATTTTTAATTTTTCAAGTCTCAGGGCCATTGATCGGACGGTCCAAATGACGTCGAATCTTGACTCACGCCACATAGAAAAACGAGAAACAAATAATTTAAAGGACAAATTACAGAAATAATTCTTGTATTTTATTCCGTGTGTCATTTTGGTCTTTGACATTTTTAATTGCACGATTTAACTTCTCAATTTAACGAAATGTGTCAATTTTGTCTAATAATTAACGCCCGTTTGAAATTTTGGACGGAAAGTCAGCACTTGCTTCTCACGTACTCCCTCTAGCAATTACTAAGGGGTACACTCGTCTTTTCACCTCAAACCCTAGTTACCTCCATCATCCCTATACTTGCATCTTCCCCAAATCAGCAAGTCCATTCTCTCTGTCTCTACATAATCGAATCACTTCTAGGGTTTTGAGTTACTAAAAAATTGTTTGATTGTAAATTTGCTGAAATTGGCATGGATAGAGAAGAAAACGATTGACGAGGTCAAAAGACGAACATGGCGATTGTGAGGATTGGTGATGAAATACCAGATTATGGTAAGCAAAAAAGTACTCTTTACCTTTTTTTTGGTTTTGTATTTTGCTTTATTTTATCTGTCTGCAAGTTGAAGTAGTGGGTGAGTCAAATAATCTACTTTTGCTTTACTTTGCTTTGTTTGAAAGTGATGAGATGAATATATGTTTATATATCAACGCATGTCGACACATCTACACCATTGTACACTGACAAAAAAACAAATCAATATTTACAATTGATGTATAGATAATGTGTTGTGGTCTTGTCCTGTATTGTTTATACAATAAATATGTTATCTTCTTTTTCAGATCCAAATGGTGATTATTTCACTATCAAAATGCATCATGGTGTGATTTTTAAGTCTTTAGTAAATAGGACTTATGTAGGGGGGAAATTATAATTTTGAGACAATTGTGATGCTGACAAAATGAGGTTGACAGAGATAGAGGACATGGCTCAGAAGTTAGGTTATACTGAATTCATTTCATACCATAATCGAGTGCCTGGTAGGAACTTAAATTATGGATTAAGACCACTTAGAAATGATAGTAATGTAATGGATATGGTGAAATAGGTGTATGTAAGTAGGATAATTGAAGTGCATTTAGAGCACATCCCTGATGATCAGTTGCTTGAGCTTGAAGAGTTTAATCACTTTCACCATGCATCAATTGTGATTGAGGAAATTGGAAGTGACACAAGTAATGTGGAAGGTGAGGGTGAGAATGAAAGGCAAAGTCATGATTCATCTAACTATTCTACAAATCTAGAGGACTTTGAGGATAGTGACTATGATTTCAATGAGGATGACATACTATTTAATGCTAATGTCGATAGGAATGTTGAATGTGATGGGTTAGAGAGGCAAAAGCATAATGCAGAAAGAGTTGAGGTACCTCATATTGACTACCTAAAGCCTGATGCTACATCTGATGACCTCAAGAGTATTAATGAATCTTCTGATGAAGAGGCTGGAAGCAACAGGGTTAGATACCTAGAGTTTAAACCAAACACAAATATGGCAGACCCAAAGTTCAAGGTTGGCATGGTTTTTGGCACTGCCAAAATATTGAAAGCTGCTGTTAAAGAGCATGGTATTAAGACTGGGAAGGCTATTAAGTTAGTCAAAAATGATAGCATGAGGGTTAGGGTGTAAGCCACCACGTGAGTGGATGCTTTATGCATCCAAGATGCAAGGACAACCATCATTCTAGATAAAGACATATGTCCCCACTCACAATTGTGGTAGAATTTTTTATAACAGACAAGTGAATTCTACATGGCTGTCTAAGAAGTACTTGGAGACATTGAAGTCCAATCCATCTATTCCAGTGCAGTCATTCAAGCAAGCAATACAAAAGGAGCACAAGATTGGGATATCTAGGAGCCAAGTGTGTAAGACAAAGAGAAAAGCACAAGAATTGATAGAGGGAAGCCTCATGGAACAATATGCCAAGTTATGGGATTACTGTGAAGAGACAAAAAGAACTAATCCAGGGACAACTATCATAGTCAAGGAAGATGATAAAGATGCAAAAAATGAAGAACATGAAATAAATGAAGGCAAGCCTAGGTTTCAAAGGATTTTTGTATGCTTTGGAGGTTGCAAGCAAGGTTTTCTGGCAGGATGTAGGACATTCATTGGGGTTGATGCCTGCTATTTGAAAGGGCCATACAAGGGACAACTATTGCAAGCTGTTGGTTTGGATGAAAATAACAATAGCTATCCATCAGCATTTGCAGTTGTTGAAGGAGAAACAAAGAGTTCATGGAAATGGTTTTTTGAAATATTGTGTGACACTCTTGGGTGGTTCAACAAGCAATGAGTGACCTTTATGTCAGACAAGCAAAAGGTAAATGCTTATTGGAAGTTTCATACATTTATTTTTACTGTTTAGTTCATTTAATGTGTGTAACTTTTTTTTCCCCCCTTACAAATGCAGGGATTGTGTCCAGCACTTGTAGAGGTTGCACCCATGGTAGAGCATAAGTTCTGCATTAGGCATCTTTACATCAATTTTAGAGATAGCTTCAAGGGGGTGCACCTGAAGGACATTGTGTACAACGCTACAAAGGCTTCTTATGTACAAAGCTACAAAGCTGCAAAGCCAATGATATACCCAATAAATGGTTCTGAAATGTGGCCAAAGTCTGTGTTGCCTAGATTATTGCCTCCAAAAGTGAAGAAGCAACCTGGTTGGCCAAGAAAGTTGAGAAAAAGGCAAGTAGGTGAGCCTAAGAATCCTTATAAGATGCACAGAGGAAACACAACAACTATATGCAGCTTGTGTGGTAAGCTTCGGCACAACAAAAGAAGATACAAAGGCCAACCTATTGCACCAAAGGTTACCCTACATAATTTGTTACATCTTCATAAATTCAATTCATTTATTATGTGTCCTTTATACTATTAATTATTGACAATTTGCAGGTGACAAACAACCAGTCAAGCACCTAGAGAAGCAGTCAAGCACCCAGTAGTCAACCAAGAGACCAAGCAACCCCTAAAGCCAGTAGTCAACAAGACAGTAGGGTAAGCATTTCAATAAAGCCTAAAGCAGTGGTAGTCAACCAAGCTTCAACTTTAGAGCAGCATTGCAAGGGGTGAACATTAGGGGACCTCCATCAGGTTTCATTAGAACAAGCACATTCATTGAGCCAAACGCATCTGCAAGTCCATATAGGGGTTCAACAACATATGTGTCAAAGGGGCAGAAGTTTGTGACCTTGTCTTCACTACCAAAACATAGAAGCAATTAAATGTTGAAGGAGTAGTTACCTAATAATAGACAACAGTTTGTTTTGTGGAATCTTATGCATTATGTTTTGTTGTATTTGGGCTTTTTATGTTTTGTTGGAACATGGTAATGTTTTGTTGGATTTGCCATTTTGGACCATGTTTGAAGTATTTGTTAATTGAAGTAATGTTTGGTTGGATTTGCTAACTGATTAGCCTCTTTGTTTATTTGAAGTATTTGTTTTTTGTATTGGAACATGTTTGGACCATTTACAATGTTTATGTCTATGTCTTGTTATAGGTTGCATCATGTTTTCTAAAAGTGAAACAAACTATTGCAGCAAAGGTAAACAAAAGCAGGAAAGGTGAACAAACCAATGCACCATAAGACAATATGATTGAAAAAACTGATAAACTAAAACAGTTCATTCAACATTCATTTCAAAATTCAACATTGACTTAAAAGTTGACAAACAAATGTTGATTAAAAAACATTGCTACAGTTTCATTCCACATTGATATAGTGTCATTCAAAACATGTTTGGACATAACAAAATCAAACCCTAAAATCCATTCCCAGTGGTCCACAAGCATCAATTACATGAAGGGGAAAAAAAAAACCTCCTTCATTCCTATTCCATTCCTAATCTAGAAGCTTCAAAACAAAAAAATTTACAAAATTAAAAAAAAAAACCCCACTTCATTCCTAGTCTACATGCTTCAATTTCCATCATTTCCAGTGCTTGAAAGAGAAGCAGCTACAGAACCATCTCCAATCATGTTCCAACACCAAAAAATGAGCCATGACAATGCCATCAAAGTAATCAACTTCTTGTCTTACTTTTTGCATCTTCAATTGTTCTTCAAGCATGGTGGTTCTTCTCAGTAACCCAGGTATGATCTCTCGAGCGTGAGGACACAATGGAGGATCCACCCATAGAAAGAATACACATGCATGTCTGCTCTGTAATATTTTTTCTTAAACACCTCAGTTGCCTTTACAAACAGTATAACAAAAACGACATCCCAATTTTTTTCCATCTACACTTACATCATATTGAAGACATCCCAAAAACCTTCGTCCAGGGTTGTTCTCTGTCCACGAAGTCTTCAACTGAGCTTCCATTCTACATCGACGTAGTACATGATCCGTCATCTTCTTCCGTCCTTCATCTACCATCAAGTTTGGAGTCTGTCTGTGTATTAAAGTCTATATGTGTATATAATGGAGATAGAGATGACATATATGGTTTTGGCGGGAGGCAACTAGGGTTTGAGGTGAAAAGACGAGTATGCCCCTCAGTAATTGCTAGAGGGAACACGTGAGAGGTAGGTGCTAGCTGTCCATCCAAAATTTCAAACGGGCGCCAATTATTGGACGAAATTGACACACTTTGTTAAATTGAGGGGCTAAATCGCGCAATTTGAAATATCAGGGACCAAAATGACACGGGGTAAGTACAGGGACTATTTTTGTAATTTTTCCTAATTTAAAAAAAAATGCTTGAGAATTTTTATTGATAATTAAAATTATAATTTTTTTAAGGGGGATTGACCGATAAATCCCAAATTTTGGTTTTGTAATCCATTAGATCCTAAATGTTTGGGGAATTCTATTTCCACCCACCTGATAAACTCAGGGCACACACTTAATGAAAAATTAACTTAATGACAATTATATCCTAATTAAAAATTACTATAATAGACATCTATCAACACTCCTAATATTATATACATAAATTCTCTATACACATCTTTTAGGAACAAAAATATCTCAGTATACAACTTTTGAATGAAAACAATTAAACCCTAATTTTTCTATTGTGGTCACTTTGCTTGTTACACACTCTGTACTCCTTTGTTATTTATAAAGAACAATACTCTCAAAATATCTCTCATATTGTTTTAATCTCTAGATTTATACTCGATTATTTACATCGTTTAATTATTAGTTCAACAATTTTTACTTGATTTTGATATGGAAGAGTTACAAACCTATGGAAGTTCAAACTCAAGCAATGGTGACAGCAAAATTAGTGATTAAAGGGTAAAATCGTGTAGACCTTAATTTTTTTTATTTTTTTTTGCGTTTTTTAGTTGGAGACACAGTGTCGAATTTTATAAATTAATTTGGACATTAACTGCCAAACTAACATTAATATTTCGATAGAAAAGCTCAGAATTGTTTTATATAATTCAATACCTTAATTCTGATTTTTAAATTTATTTCGGTTATTAAGTGCCAAATATAATTAATTTTTTCGGCTATATAGTGCCGAAATTTTGTATTATTTTCATTTTTTTAGTGCCAAAATTTTTTACTTATTTCGGCTCTGTAAAACCGAATTAAAATTTTTCCTCTCCTTTTTAGATGCCATGCACTGAAGAACCTGAGGTTCGATCGGATATTATGGTAGATTGTACTAGTCATTTTATAGCTAAACAGGTAACTTTTAACATAAAATTCGTAAGTTCATAATTTGTATTACTTTGTTTAGGTTATTCTTTTGAAAGTTGTATGACATTATATATAGATTTTTGACAACAAAGATGAATTGCTCACTTGGATATGTAACATTAGAAGGATAAATGGCTTTGTTATTATTATAAGGACGTCGGACTATGGTGGTGGTTGTAAGAGACCAAGAATTTATCTTGCTTGTGAGCGGAGTGGAAAGTATAGATTGCGTAAAAAGTTGAAAGATGGCTCAAAAGACTTATTGAGACAAACTGGTACGAAGAAGTGCGAATGTCCATTTGATTTAAGGGCATTCAAGTTAAAAACAAACGATGAATGGACATTGAATGTAGTTTGTGAGCTGTATAATCATCTAGCTTTGGAGCATCTCCAAGGACAATCATATGCAAGGAGATTGTCAGCTAATGAAAAATCACTGTTAGTAGATATGTCAAAGAGCCTAGTAAGACCAAAAGAGATACTCATTACACTCAAACATAGGGATGCCCTTAATATGAGCACAATGAAGACAGTTTACAATGTACGACATCGTTGTAGGGTTCTACAAAAAGCTGGTAGATCCCAGATACAACAACTGTTGGGTGAATTAGCGAAACATAAGCACATTGAGCGTCATCAATGTGAGGAAGGCTCTATGACTGTCACGAACTTGTTTTGGGCACATCTAGTGAGTTTAGATTTGTTTCGTACATTCTCTCGTGTGTTGATTATGGATTGCACATCAACTCATATGACATTCTCCGTGGCTATCGCATACTTGCAAACTGAGCAAGTTGATAATTATACATGGGTGTTACAAACATTGCATGATCTTATGGACGACAATGTTTTACCTGAAGTCATTGTCACAGACAGAGAGCTTGCTTTGATGAATGCCATTGACAACTCCTTTCCGAATGCTCGACATTTGTTATGTCGTTGGCATATTAATAAGAACGTATTGACAAAATGCAAGAAAATGTTTAAGACAAAAGAAAAATGGGACAAGTTTAACACTGCATGAAACTATTTGATATTGTCATCAACTGAAGAGGAATACAATGATTACATTGCAACACTACATAAGGATTTTAGTAACTATTCGGAGTCAATCAAGTATGTTACTGTAAGTTGGTTGAATCCGTATCAAGAAAAAATCATTACGGTACATACAGACATGTGTATGCATTTTGGCAATGTTACAACCAATTGGTAAGATTTTTTTTTTAATTTATTATAAATCATATTGTTATTTTTAATTATTATGCTTGACTATTTTGGTTTACATCCATATGAACAGGGTTAAGAGTGCTCATGCTAGATTGAAGAGGCAGTTAGGTTCAAGTCAAACAACATTTGAGATTTCATTTGAAAAAATACATTATCTACTTGAGTTGCAACACATTCAAGTTAAAGCATCATTCGAGAAGAGTTTGACAACTGTGCAACATCAATTCAAACCTTCTCAATTCAGCGAGCTCCAGGGTAATGTGTTTATTTGTGCATTGGAGTACGTGTTGGCAAAGAGTAAAAGAGGAAATTCAATTGGAATTGATATTGCAGCATGTGGGTGTGTTCTTAGGTGCACGCATGGTTTACTATGTGCTTACGAGATTGCAGATTACATGAGACAAGGCCGTCATATTACACTCAACAGCATACATATACATTAGATGTGACTTACTATATGTGTGCATAATCTGAAGGTTGAGAAGTTGGAATTGACTTGTATCCCAAGACTTGATATGATTTTGAAGCGGTTCAAAGAGTCTGATATTGCCACACAATTGGATATGTTGAAGAAGTTGAGGGAAATTGCAAATCCAGTGAACACTTTTCTTATTGAGCCTGATGTGAAACCTAATCCACATCGAGGACATAAGAAAATTAATATATCGTGCCGTCATGACCCGTGTGCATTTGAGTTGGTTGACGATGTCCATGATAGCCAGAGCACATTAGCTTCCAGTCAGTCAAAGAAAAAGAGAGCTTCAAAAGTGCATGAGAAGAAATGGAATATAAAGACAAAGGCATATCGTACAAGAACAAGTTTACCGAGTGCATATGCTGATGACTTCTCGCCTATGTTAAAACCATTCATAAAGTTAATGAAGGATGTAGATGGTGATGGGAATTGTGGTTTTAGAGCTATTGCGGGTTTACTTGGTCTTGGAGAGAATGGCTGGGTGCAAGTTAGGCGTGGTCTGCTACTTGAATTGAATAATCACACAGATGAATTTGTCGTACTATATGGGTCGCATGAGAGGGTTGAGGAGTTGACACATATCCTTTCATATTTTGAAGATAGCCCAAGCTTTGATCGTTGGATGACTATGCCTGATATGGGGTATCTTATTGCATCATTTTATAATGTAGTCTTGTACCACTTGTCATTGCAACAGTATCTCACTTTCTTACCTTTGAGATCACCGCCAGTAACCGTAGCTGATCGTCGCGAGATTGCCATTGGATTTGTCAATGGAAATCATTTTATGCAGGTATAAGTTATGAAAATAACCGAATATTGTTGTCTAATATTTGTGTAATTGCAAATTTTATGTATTTGGTAAAGATATGCATTTTTTTGGATGTACGTGTAGGTATTTTTGTAGGCCGGTCATCCAGTTTCTCCCATTGCCGTGCTTTGGCGAGTTCACCATCACCCTTATGCATCAGAATGTGAGAATCTATATGTTAGTCGCATTTAAAAATTCAAAGACAACATTGGACCTAATTTTGCTACTTGAGAGACTTTTGATGTAGTTGACATAGATTGATGTATTACAGAGTAGTAATGACAGTTTTAAGACATTAGTTTTTATGATTTACTAGCATAGAGTAACGAAATGAATATCATTTTGCCATTGGATTTTGTAATGATCAATTTATATATATATATATATTTTAAAAATAGAATATTATATGCGTTATAGTTCTCTAATTTATGGAATGGATGTCATATTATTTTTACATTGTCTGAACACAAACATAATGAAAATAATATTAATCAAGTGCAATTGTTATTAAAAAGTAATAAGATTAAACAAGTATGTAAAAAAAAAATAATAATATTAAATAGTAGTTCAATCCATCCACACCACACAAACTACATGTGTGCTTATACATAATCCAAAAAATACATAATCCGAAGATAATAATAATATTTGTGTCCTTATATACTATAGCGATTCCGATTTTCCCTCCATTGGTTTTGTATTCCGGACTTGATTCTATGGATGTTTGTTGTGGTATATGTTTCAATTCCGTCCTTTAATTCTTTGGATTTAAGTTTAGAAATGTCTTAGGCGTGTTTCGAACAGGTTGGTTGAGCTTTGGTCTTTGTTCTTTTTTGAAGGAATTAAGAAAAAAAAACGTAAAACACAAAATTGGTATTGAGTTTGTGAATTATCTCAATTTATGATAAAAAATATATGAAAAAAAATATTTGTCAAATAGACTTCATATAAAATATGTAAAGCTAGTCTAATTTAAATTAGTTTGAGTTTGTATAGAACTCTATTTGTAATTAATAAAATAAATGCCGACGTAAAAAGTAAGCTCTTATAATATGTGTCACTTAAGCATGAGAAAAATACTCTTTTTAATAATATATATGATATGATATATAATATGATGATTTTCAATCTTTCAGAATTCTTTTTGTAGTTAAACTTCTATCTTTTCCGAGTTTTTTTGGATCCTTTTGTTAGAGTCCATAGGAGGAATAATTTTTAGATACTTGTCAACCTATGTCTTATTTGAAGGCGGTTAGTTTATATAGTAAAATTAAACACCTTTATGTTGATATTAATCTAAAACATTTTCCAAATTGACACATCGACGATGAAAACACATGGATAGATAGATTTTTATATATTTTTTGTATTTTTAAATTTATTGTTTGTTTTTCGTATTTTTTTAAATAATATATATATGATATGTGTGAGTGATTTTCTGATCACACTGCCCTCCTTAGTGATTTAGCTGTAGAACACAGGCAGAATAGATGGCACCTTGTCATCTGCATGAAAAGAAAAGGCTCAAGGTGGTTCTTCCACCCAGGGGTACTCCGACGATCAAGTCAGTATATCTCTCAAGGATAATCAAGTATTCAACTCACAAGCTTGAGTATCAAAAACATACCTTTGACCCATGGGGGTGCCTCTCTTTTATAGCCAATACAATCCTAGTCCCAATAAGAGCCTGGCCCTAATGGACTTAGGATTACTGCTAATCTGGGACTCCCAGTGGGATTAGGATAAACTCTCTAAGAGTTTCATCTTTACCCAAACTGAAGTTTTCTCTCAATCTAGGACTCTTGTCCATATCCAGGTTGAGTTCCCTCTTCATTCCAGGACTCTTGTCCCTTATCCATTTATCTCGGATTTCGGTATTTTCGGAGATAATCTCGGCAACTCCGAGATAACCTCGGCGTAACTACCATGACACGTGGCACCTCGGCTGACACGTCAGCGTCACCATGCCACGTGTTGGTACTTAAAAAATATATCCCCACAACTGCCCCCTAGGTTCTATTATCTCGACATTCTAAGGTGATGGAACCTATATTGATCCTCTTTCTAGTACGTCGGCATAAAAACTTTTCAGCCGAGGTCATTCATTTCAGGCCGACAAATTTCAAGAACAAGAATTCAAATGAACTCTTCTACGCGCATGAGCTGTCATGTATCACTTCTCAACCGTTTTCTGCACACGGTGTATTCCCATTCGCTCGTGCTTGTGACGCGCCTGAAAAACTGTCTTTCATCCGTCTGCGCCGTCTGACGTATGCGCTGCTCCAGGCGCAATAAATGCCCAATTTTTGTCGCCGTTTCAAGTTTTTGACAAAAACTTTTGCCTATTTCCTTTGTCTTTTCACTTTTGTACTCGTTTACTTGCTTCTTCTCTCTCTAAAGCTCTTTCTCTTCGAATCTGCTATTACTCAGTCTCCAAGTTCTGTAACTAGTTTTATTCTTCCATTCTAGCGAAGCTTTCGTCACTCTGTTGTGTCTACAACCGTCGTATGACTCTGGCGATCTTCACACCAGTTCCATTCTATCTAGTAAGCCTTTGTTTTGTCTTCAATTCTGTTAATGTTCTTCACTACTTGTTGCCTTTACTGCTTTGTTGGAACTTCCAACCTGTGAATCATACATTTAGATGTATTTTACCTATGATTTTGCTCTTGCCCATGTTTTGAATTATACGCACTGTTCACCACTTCTTGCACTTTTGCCTCTATTCTTGGCCCTTTACTTTTCGTATTCTTTATGCTCTTGATAGCCCACATTCGTTCTCAATTCTGAAAATTTGCTCTTGTTTCTTGTTTTCTGTGTTTTTCTCAGATTCGAGCCTCAAATCTTTACTTTCATAGATTTAGGTTTGGGATAAAAATTCTTACCAGTATTTACCTAGGTTTTTGCCGAGGTCCTAAAAAACCCTTTAAGAACATCTTCTTTCTGAAGTCGAATACCCTTTCGCCGATATTATGGGTATGTGGAGACATAGGGTAGACACCCTAACCAAACTTGAATTCTTTAGGCAAGAGTTCTCCATTCCAGCCGATGTCCATCTGAGACTGGCTGGGGATGATGACTCTATCATGCCCATAGATGATACAATGCCCTTTCCCATTGTTGCTTTTGCTGAGTGTGGACTTTGGCTCCCACTCAATCCCCTTTTTTGTGAAGTTCTTCACTACTACACATTGAACCCTATGCAGCTTACCATCAACTCCTATGGAGTGATTAATGGTATCATAGCCTTAGCTAGGCAAGAGAACGTTAGGATCACCCTTTCCGACATCCAATATTGTTATACCATGTGTGCCCTTAACTTGAAAGAAAAGGGTTACGTCTATTACCTCAAGCCGAGGTCCACTGAATTCAAAATCATAGCCGGCCTCCCAGACTCCAACAAGAGAGCTGGAGATGACTATGTCATTGCTTCGGGAAATTAGGAGTTTGGTCCAGACGAAGATGTTCATCTTTACCTTCTTCCTCGAACAGTTAAAGAGGGCAAGGGTAAGAGCCTAGTGTTAATCACTTAGTTGTTTTCTTTCCAAGTCCTCAATACTTTGTTTGTTTCTAATGTCTTGTTCTTCTTTGCAGACGTTCGCAAGCCACCAAAGGACTTTCGCCAGTCCTACTTTCTAGGCAAGGACTTAAAGAAGCTCTTAGATCTTCAAATCCACAAGCGCAAAGCTCCACTGGTACTAAATTTCATTCCAACGTACAAATCCACTCTGCCCGACGTCCCAAGGAAGGTGAAAAAGATCCTCTCTCCACCTACTGCCACAACTCAAACTGCCTCTACATCCCAAACAGATCAGGAGTCAACATCTGACCCAACCAATCAGACATCTACTTCGGCCCCATACTTGATACCAATACCCGAACGAAAATGCCAGCGCAGACTTGTCAAAACTACCGAAATGGTTCGCCCAAAGCCTGTCGCCCAAGATCTCCTAGTCGACCTCCAACCGACGTCGATGCTGTTTCGACCCAATCTATGCCCCTACCAAAGCCAAAAAGAACCAAGAAGGCCCTGCCTAAGGCCAAGGCTACTGAGGTTGAAGTTGAGGATGCCCTGCTCATCTCCAAGTTGGCTGAAAGCGGCAAATCCCAACCCTCTGCTGGGAAGAGGCACGCAGAGACCCAGCCATCAGAGTCCTCAAAGTCAAAGAGGCCGAGGTCCTCATCTGCAACGACTTCAAAGTCCAAAGTACCAAACGTCCCTTGGACGCCCGAGATTACTTTGGAGAATAAGCCGGTCATGGCTACTGATAGCGTCGACGACATAAATGTTGGCATTGCACTTAGTATAGCTCTTCTTCTCCCAGGTGATCTGGAAAAGAATGCTGAAATGAGTGAGTACGAAAATTACACTTTCATGCTTCAATGCTGTGTTCAAGTAAGTGTCTTTACTTGGTAACCTGTCTTTTCCTCACCTTTTCATACTTGTAAAACCTTGTAATAACTTTTGCTTTGTGTTCTTTCAGGCTGTTCAGCATGCCCATTCCTTCTCTATGCAATCTTTTGAGAATAGGGAGAAGTTAACTGACTTGTGGAAGGAGTATTCTGCCCTCCAAAAGATCAACAAGGGTCTTCAAGCAAAAATGAAGAAGTTGGAAGATCAAGCCGAGGCTGCTACTAAAGCCCAAACCTTGGCCGAAGAAAAGGGTGATGCTGCTAAAGCTATAAAGAAGGTTGCTGAAGCGCAAAAAAAAGAAGCTGAGGAAAAAGCGGCCCAGGCCGAGAAGGAGCTTCAAAAGGCCTTGGCAACTAAAGAAGCTGAAATAAAAGAGACTGATGAGAAGGCTTATGCCCAGGGCGTGGCCGACGTCATTGAGGACTACAAGCTTCAAGTTAGGCAGGCATGCAACAGGGGATTCTCCCTTGGTTGGATGTCCCTGATAAAAAAACTTGATCTCTCTGCTGACTCGCCTTTCCATAACGCTGATGCTATTCCCCTTCCATTTCCTCCTCCTCCACCTCCAAGTCAGGCTGAAGAAGAATCTGAGTCTGAGTCTGAGGGTGAAGATAACAATGATGACGAGGCCTTGGTGAAGAAATCCAAGGATGCTGCTGGGGTCAAGTCTCCTCCTCAGATTGAGCCAATCCTGGACTTAACCCAAGATGAGGAGATTGAGGAGGTGCCCAAGGAAGCTGATATAGGGAAGTTATCTTCCGACCTTCTTCTAGCTAAAAAAAGTCTTGATAAAACACTTGCTGAGATTGACGCTGAGCTGGCTGTAGAAAAGGCTGCCGAAGTAGTTCCTCAAGAATCTGCCGAGGTAGTTCTCCAAGAATCGGCCGAGGTCCAGACCCAAATCCCTCTTGAAGCTGAAGAATCATGACTTCGATGTCTTTTGTACTCTTTTTGTCTCTTTGGACAATATAAGTTTCTTTGTACTTCTGGTTTTAAAACACTGCAAGCTCTTTATATGGCCAATGTGCCTCTGTTCCCTGTTGAATGCTCAATACAACTTTCTTTTAAATGCTTGTACCTTTGTACTTTTTCTGATTGCTTCTGTATGACTCTATACTTAGAATATTTTGCATATACTCTTCATACTTCTTCCTTCTTTGTGCAATCTTCTCGGGGTTATATACCTCGGGTATAATAACTACAAACTTTACTTCGGCAAGATATTGACCTACAAACTTTTCATAAATTTCAACAAGTATTTAAACAGTGATCTCAGTCTAACCCACTTGTAAATTGCTACAAATTTCAACAAGGATTAACATATTCAGTAAACTTTTCTCAAGTTATAACAAGTGCTAAATAATGATCTACTTGTAAATTGTTACAAATTTCAACAAGTGTTTAAACAAAAATACTTAGCTTTTACCTCAACCTGTAAATTGCTGCAAATTTCAACAGATGATCATATGTCGGCTTAACATCGTCTTGTAAATTGCTACAAAGTTTAACAAGTGTTTAAGCATCCTCTTTGGTTTAACCAACCTGTAGAGTGCTACAATTGTTCAAGCAATAACCTTAGCTTCACTTCGACTTGTAAATTGCTACAAATTTCAACAAGCGAAGGCTTAACTTCAACTTGTAAATTGCTACAAATTTCAACAAGTGAAGATAAGGAACCATCTCAACTTATCCTCAACTTGTAAATTGCTACAAATTTCAACAAGTGAAGATAAGGAACCATCTCAGCTTAACTTCAACTTGTAAATTGCTACAAATTTCAACAAGTGAAGATAAGGAACCATCTTGGCTTAACTTCAACTTGTAAATTGCTACAAATTTCAACAAGTGAAGATAAGGAACCATCTCAGCTTAACTTCAACTTGTAAATTGCTACAAATTTCAACAAGTGAAGATAAGGAACCATCTCGGCTTATCCTCAACTTGTAAATTACTACAAATTTCAACAAGTGAAGATAAGGAACCATCTCGGCTTAACTTCAACTTGTAAATTGCTACAAATTTCAACAAGTGTTAAGCGTCTTTGTCTCTTCTCTGCCCCCAATGTGAACCTGAGTTCCACTTGGGTTCTTATTATTCATGTCTCTCAGAAACAACATTATATGTCTTTAACAATCATATGTGTTTGAAGAATTCCAAAAAGATTTTATTGATGACATCGGCCAAAAATAATACACATCTAATGATAGAAAAATTTCAAATTACAAGTGTTCTAAGGTCTTGGCAATGCTTTGCCCTCATTATCTTCAAGCCGGTAAGCTTCATTGCCTAATACCAAAGTAATTCTGTAGGGTCTTTCCCAGTTTGGGCCAAGCTTGCCCTCTCTGGGATCCTTCTTGTTGCCGACGACTTTTCTCAGGACTAAGTCACCGACTTGAAAATCTCTTGGATTGACCTTCTTGTTATAAGCTCTGACAAGCTGTTGCTGGTATACTGTAAGCTGAATTGCAGCCTTCTCTCTTCGTTCTTCCAAAAGATCCAGATCTTGGGCTAGAAGTATATCGTTAGTCCCATTCTCAATTCCCTGGGTTCAGATCCCTGGGATGCCGACTTCTAGTGGAATTACTGCTTCTGTGCCATAAGCCATGGCAAAGGGGGATTCCCCTGTTGATCTTCTCGGCGTAGTCCGATATGTCCAAAGCACGTTGGGCAATTCGTCTACCCACTTTCCTTTTGCTGCCTGCAGCCTCTTCTTTATTCCATCCAAAATTACTTTGTTGGAGGCCTCTGCTTGCCCATTGCTTTGGGGAAAACTTGGTGTTGAAAAGTAATTCTTGATCTTGAATTTCGCGCAAAAGTTCTTGATGAGTTTGCTATCAAACTGCGTTCCGTTGTCGGCAACTATGGCTCTGGGAATGCCAAATCTGGTGATAATGTTTTTCCATATGAAATTCTTGACGTCCACATCTCGGATTTTGGCAAGAGGTTCTGCTTCTATCCACTTTGTGAAGTAATCTGTTGCTACCAGCAAGTATTTTCTCTGCCTAGTTGCTTGGGGAAGTTGTCTAACCAGATCCATGCCCTACTGGGCAAACGGCCGGATCGATATCGATTCAGTCAAGAATGGTGATGAATCAAAGGTTCAAACCTTTGGCATTGTTCGTACTTCTTCACGTATGCTTCTGCATCCTTTTGCATGTAGGGCCACCAATACCCCTGGGTAATGGCCCTATGAGCTAGTGATCTGCCTCCAGCGTGGCTTCCACAAACTCCTTCATGAATTTCATATAAAAAATCTTCAACCTGCAAAGGGTGTATGCACCTTAAAAGGGGTCCAGTGAAGGATCTTCTGTAGAGATGTCCGTCCGCAGTCAGGCTGAATCTTGCTGACTTCAATCTGACTTTGTGTGCCTCCTTGTGGTCTTCTGGCAGCTTTCCTTCTTTCAGGAATGCAACAATTGTATCCATCCAGCTTGGCCCCATGTCCACACACATTGCTTCTTGCTCTGTATTCTGTAGTTCTATGCTCGAGCCCGACATATAATCAATCATAATTGTCCTTGTTTTTCCAACAGATTGAACTTGCGGGTTGGCCAACGCCGTGGTCAATTATCATCTCGACTTACTTGGAGTAGTCGGCAGTTCTGAAATAAGTTTGCCAATCTGATGACCTCTTTTGCATATGCCGACATCCTTTCGTCTCTGGCTGCAAATTCTCCTGTTGACTGGTTAACAATAAATTGTGAATCACAAAAAACTATTACCTCATCCGCTTTTGCTGCTGCTGCCAGTTTTAGTCTTGCAATCAATGCCTCGTATTCTGCTTCATTGTTAGAGGCCTTGAACCCCAAATGGATGGATTGTTCTATTATTTCTCCATCTGGAGATATCAGTAGTACTCTTGCCCCCGCTCCTTGTCGGTTTGAACTGCCATCGACAAACAAATGCAAGGAGTCAGCGATGTAGATCTTGCCGCAGGTCTCGAGTTTTTCCTTCCTTTGCTCTCTTACCCTAAGCTGGGATTCTCCTTGTTTGCTGGGACAATGTTTATCTAGGCTCAACGGAGCCTGATGTTCGATGGATTCAGGCGTGAATTTTGCCACGAAGTTGGCCAAAACTTGGCCCTTAATTGCTGTTCTGAGCCGAAACTCTAGGTCATACTGAGCCAAGGCCACTGCCCACCTTGCAATTCTTCCTGTTAAGTCTCCTTGTTGCAACAAGGACTTTAGTGGGTGCTCTGTTAGCACCACAATCTTGTGCGCCTGAAAGTAATGGTTCAATTTCTTTGAGGCTATTACCAAGGCCAGCATTAATTTCTCCAGTGGTAGATACCTTGTTTCAGCGTTGGCCAAGGTTTTACTTATATAATAGACAACCTTCTGTTCTCCTTGTTCTTCTCGGAGTAGCACTGCACTTACTGCGTGTTCTGACATGGCTAAGTACAAAAACAACTCCTCCCCAGGTTTAGGTGTTGAGAGGACTGGAGCCGTGGTCAGATATTTCTTTAGATCGGCCAAAGTGGCCTCACATTTGTCAGTCCATAGGAAGTCTGTGTTCTTTTTTACCAGCTTGAAGAAGGGTTTACATTTGTCTGAGCTTCGGCTTATGAACCTGTTTAGGGCTGCGGCCCTCCTAGTAAGCATTTGTACCTGTTTTGCTGATGTTGGGCTCTGTAGGTCTAAAATGGCCTTGATCTGATCTGGGCTAGCCTCTATGCCCCTCCTTGTTACTAGGTACCCCAGAAACTTACCAGATCCAACTCCAAACGTGCACTTTGATGCGTTGAGTCGGAGCCGATATGTTTTGAGGATTTCAAATACCTTTTTTAGGTCGGCAAGATGACTCTTAGGCTCTTTGGTCTTCACGACCATGTCATCGATGTAGACTTCTACTGTTTGGCTTATCAGGTGCTTGAACATTTTGGTTACCAGCCTTTGGTAGGTTGCTCCTGCATTTTTTAACCCAAAAGGCATCACTTTGTAATATTACAGGCCTTTTGGGGTAATGAACGCTGTCTTCTCTTCGTTTGGGGGGTACATGGCTATCTGGTGGTACCCCCTATAAGCATCCAGGAAGCTCATCATTCCATGTCCAGATGTGGCATCCACCAACTGGTCAATTTTGGGCAAAGAGAAGCTGTCTTTGGGACAGGCTTTGTTCAGGCTTGTAAAATCTACGCATACCCTCCATTTACCATTCTTCTTCTTTACTACCACAGTGTTTGATAGCCATGTCGGATAATTGACTTCTCTGATGGCCCTCGCCTCTAAAAGTCTGTCTACTTCCTCCTCCACTGCTTCAACGTGCATCAACGTCAGTCTTCTGGCTTGTTGTATTACAAGTTTGGCCGACCTGTCAATGTTCAGTCTATGACATGTGACCTCGGGGTCAATGCTAGGCATTTCATAAGGTGTCCAGGCGAACACCTCTATGTTTGTTCTCAAAAAGGCTTCCAGTTCCTTTTCTTCTTCTTCGGCTAAGCCTAAGCCGAGAAAAAAAAAACGCTCTTCATCGCCCTCCTGGACGAGGATTTTCTTTAGTGTTTCCTCACTCTTCTCGGTCGGCTCCTTGCCGACATCATCTAGGACCTCCATGTCCTCATCTTCAATCTCTGCCTTCCCTAGTTCTTGTATGCTGCAGGCTGTTTTCATTACTGCTATGGAGCAATTTTTTGCCTGCAGCTGGTCTCCTCTGACTTCTTCAATTCCATGTTCTGTTGGGAACTGTAATAGTTGATGCAACGTTGAGGGGACTGCCCCTATTGCATGCAACCATGGCCTTTCCAAGATGATGTTGCATGATGAAGGTGTGTCAATCACGATAAACTCTGTCCTGATCTTTTTAGTGCCGGCTTGTACTTCCAAGTTTGTAGCGCCCAGCAGCCACGTCGGCGTTCCATTGAAGCCGACCATCGGGCCATTCGATTGCTCCATGTCATCTGAGTGAAGGCCCAGCTCCTTGTAACATCTAACATACATGATGTCACAAGAGCTGCCTTGATCTGTCAGGATGCGTTTCACTTGGCACTCCCCAACTTGGAGGGATACTACTAAGGCATCATTATGCGGGTGCTGGACCATCTCTAGGTCGGCTTCGGTGAATGCTATCATCGAGCCTGGGTACTCTTCAGGCTGAGGTCTTTTCTGTCCGACCTGGTTCACGTGCTGCAGGTGTTTTACTCTTTGGGTCTCCTCCCGTATGTCGTTTTCGTTTACCTTGGAGTGAATTACATTAACCACCCTAGGTCCCCCTCCCTGTGGTTGCTGTGCTGGGGAAGGCGGGGCTGCTGGTGCTTGAGGCAACCTTGCCTGCTCTTCTCTGGTCCTGGCTTCGTTGACAAGATCCCTTAGATGGCCTTGTCTTACTAAGTCCTTTAAGTATGCTTTTAGGGCTCTACAGCCCTGAGTTAGGTGCTCTTCTTCATTGTGGTAAGCACAACGCCTACCAAGGTTCCTGCCTATGTATTCCCCTGGGGCTTTTGCTGGTGCTCTGAAATATGGTTGATTTCGGATTTGATCCAGGACTTTGTGGACCGGGATTCGGAACACAGTCGTCACTGCCTGTTTTCCCTTCAATTCTATCTCTACTTTGAATCGCGTTTACGTGTTGCTTTGCTTCGAGCCGTTCCCTTTTTCCTGCTTTACCTCTTTATTCCCCGATGTATCTTCCTTGGCTCTGGCATACTTCTCGATTCTCGCCATGAGCTCTTCCATGCTCTTTGGCAATGTCTTTGCCAAAGATTTCCGCAGTGAACAATTATCTTTTAGGCCGTTCTTGAAAGACATGACCGCCACCTCCTGGTTGCATTCGGGTATTTGATTGAACACCTCGTAGTATCTTTTTGCATAGGCCCTAAGGCCTTCATCCTTGCTGATTTTCAAAGCCATTAGTGCGTCCACCCTTAATGGTTGTAGCTTGTTCGTCATGAACCTGACCACAAACATCTCGGCCAGGCCTTCCCATGTCTTCACGCTTTCCTTTGGCAGTTTGTGGAACCAATCTGATGCAATCTCCCCAAAGGACGAGGGGAACACTTTGCAGAGCAATGGCTCGTTTCCACTGTATAATGCCATTGAGTTAAAAAATATTCCAATGTAGAAGTTAGGGTCTGACTTACCATCATATATTTGAAACCTCGGCATGCTGAATCTCTTCGGTGCCTCAAATTTGTCCAGTTCTACTGAGAACGGTATCCTCGGCTTGACGGGTGAGGTAAGCTCGGCTTCAGCATTGTGTTCCTTCCTCTTGAGGTAATTTCTTAAGTCTTCTTTGCTCTTCCCTGGAGCTCAGCTATCTTTTGACTTCAATCTTTTCGGTACATTACTTTCGGCCTCGTGGTGGGCCCATTTTGATCTTTCTCCATGGGTTGTGTCAAAGCAAAGTGCCTGCCCTTGGATATGCCGATGTTCTCTGGGCTCTGGGACCTTCGTGTGATATGTCCTCTGGGATTTCTCTTGTCTCGGCTCTTCTCATCTGATTTCCCTGGAAGGCGGGTGAGAGTGCCTTGTGCTCCTGGTGTGCTGAGGTGCTTCGGGAATTATTTTCCTTCCTCCCTTCTGAGTATTAACTGTTGGAATGGGCGTGTCCTGCAGCGGGTATGGTGGCTGCATAACATTGTTTTGCATCATAAAGTTGACGACCGACTGTAGGTCTGTCAACTTGTCTGCCAATTCTTTCACTTCCTCATCCCTCTATAGGCACCTATCCCTCCATACCTGGAGGTTATCTTCATTGTAGTATCTGTCCTGATCTGTCTTCTTTGAAGTGTCGCCCTCCTAGCCGACATTTTTTCCTCCGTGACCCTAGTCATGGGTTTCTTCGTTGTGGTTGTCTCCTTCAATGTCAAAGTCGATAGGTCTGCCACTCCCTGCAGGAGCGTCGTCCCCAACCTTTTCTTGTTGTACGTTACTGGCCATCTATTCGTCTTTCTTTCCCATAGACGGCACCAAATTGTGTGAATGATTTTCTAATCACACTGCCCTCCTTAGTGATTCAGCTGTAGAACACAGGCAGAATAGATGGCACCTTGATGTCCTGCACAGAAAGAAAAGGCTCCAGCGGTGGTTCTTCCACCCGGGGGAACTCCGACGATCAAGTTAGTATATCTCTCAAGGATAATCAAGTATTCAACTCACAAGCTTGAGTATCAAAAACATACCTTTGACCCATTGGGGTGCCTTTCTTTTATAGCCAATACAATCATAGTCCCAATAGGAGCCTGGCCCTAATGGACTTAGGATTACTGCTAATCTGGGACTCCCAGTAGGATTAGGATAAACTCTCTAAGAGTTTCATCTTTACCCAAACTGAAGTCTTCTCTCAATCTAGGACTCTTGTCCATATCCAGGTTGAGTTCCCTCTTCATTCCAAGACTCTTGTCCCTTATCCACTTATCTCGGATTCTGGTATTTTCGGAGATAACCTTGGCAACTCCGAGATAACCTCGGCGTAACTACCACGACACGTGACACCTCGGCTGACATGTTGGCGTCACCATACCACGTGTTGGTACTTAAAAAATATATCCCCACATGATATATAATAATGATTTTCAATCTCTCAGAGTTCCTTTTGTAATTAAACTTCTATCTTTTCAGAGTTTTTTTGGATTCTTTTGTTAGAGTCCAAAGGATGAATAATTATTAGATACTTGTCAACTTATGTCTTATTTGAAGGTGATTAGTTTATACAGTGAAATTAAATACCTTTATGTTGATATTAATCTAAAATATTTTCCAAATTGACGCATCGACGATGAAAACACATAAATAGATAGATTTTTATATAGTTTTTTGTATTTGATTTATGTATTTTTAAATTTATTGTTTGTTTTTTTTATTATTTTTAATAATATATATATGATATAAAATATGATGATTTTTAATCCCTTAGAGTTCTTCTTGTAGTTAAACTTCTATCTTTTTCGAGTTTTTTTGGGTCCTTTTGTTGGAGTCCAAAGGAGGAATAATTTTTAGATACTTGTCAACTTATGTCTTATTTGAAGGCGATTAATTTATACAGTAAAATTAAACACTTTTATGTTGATATTAATCTAAAACATTTTCCAAATTGACGCATCGACGATGAAAACACATGAATAGATAGATTTCTATATATATATATATTTGTATTTGATTTATGTATTTTTAAATTTATTGTTTGTTTTTCGTAATTTTTTTGGTTTTGTTCTTAGGGGATTATTTTAGGGGCATTTTTTCATAAATCTTTTTTCACCTACTTATGTTCAATTTAGTCCACATTATTTTCTTATATTCCAATAAGTCATATGAGTGACATAGTTACCAAAATACCCCTAATAATATTCAAATTTATAATATGAATGTTCCGTGATGTGAATGTTCACATCACTAAATTACTAACCATTCAAAAAATATTTGTAAGGGTAGAATTGTCTATAAAATACTTTAAATATGAGAATTAAGATTTGGTAGATTAAATGTTCAAATAATAGAACTTATTGGAATACAAGAATATCTTATGAACTAATTGGAATACACACACTTAAAAAAAGATTTTCTAATAAATCTCCCATTATTTTAATATTTTACTCAATTTTTTATTTTATTTTTTAGATTCACATAATTTATTTATGATTTTTTTTTTCTAAAAAACTCACCAAATATAAAAAATATAAAGAAATACAAAAATTCAATACATTTTTATATTTTATTGTATTCAATGAATTTTTTAAAGATTTTTGTATAAATTTTTTTTTTTAATTATACCAAGATTATGTGGATCTAAAAAGTTTTAAAAAAAATGATTAAAATATTTTAAAAAATATAAAAATACTACTTAAAAACTTAAAAAACTAGTTTTGAAAAACTAAACAGATTTCCAAAAAGAGAAGTTACGCTAGGGGTGGGCGCAAGCCCGTTGCCCACTCATCTCAGCCCACTTTTTTAAGAACTTGGGATTAGTATTTAAACCTATAAAGTTGGGCCGTAAAAGCTTTTTTGGCTCACTTATTAAAGGGAAAATTACTCATAGGTCCTATATGAAACATGTGGTCTCCATTTAATCCCAAAACGTTTTCACTGCATCCAAAAGTCCTTTCCCCTCTTTCTCTCTCTGTTTTTTGCTTCCCTTCCTCTCTCGTTTTTTTTTCTGATTTTTTGCTTCCCTCTTTACGACCTTCCGATCTAAACATCTATGCCGATCTGAACCTCTACGGCACCACCGTCGCCACTTTCTCCACCACGCAGATCGATTATTGACGCCGAAGATCTGATTAGAGTGATCAGATTTGGTACGATGCAGAACTGAAGAACAAGAAGACGATGAAGAACAAGAACAAGAAGACGCTCATCCTCAGATCTGTGCTTAGATTGAACAGATTTGTGTATATATCTTTGTCAATTTCTCTCTCTTTCTCTCTCTATTTACAGATTTTTTTTGGGATAGTTGTTGATCTATGGTTGTTGTTGTTGATGATGAAATAGATCTATAATATCATTGAAACAGATCTGTAATGACTCAGATTTGTACAGCTATCACACAGATTTGTAATGAGAAAATTTTCGAATTCTGAACAAGTAATTTTCGAGTTTTAGTTACAGGCGGTGAAAACTGTAAAATTTTGCAGTTTGAATTTTTTTTTTTTTTGTGCTGGAATGAATCATGGTTTAAAACTATAAAATTTTGCAGTTTTATAACATGCTTTAGAACTATAAAATTTTACAGTTTCACAACATGTTTTAAACATTTCGACGACTTTCCGGCGATGTTGAACATTCCGAAGAGTCTCCGGCGACCGTTTGACGGAAGTCAGACGATAGTAAGATGTGAACAGTGTCTGTAAATTAAAAAAAAAAAAAAAGAATTTTTTGGTAACAATTAAAAATGTGTTGGACTAATTGGTGCAAGTATTTTGTTTTGGGATTAGCTGGATCTTGAACTTAGTACATGGGACTTATCAGTAAGTTCCCCCTTATTAAATAGGCCACGCTTGGAAAATGGTAATTGCGATCCGACCCAGCATTATTATTTTAAAGTAGTAAGGTAAATATCATTTTTATGTTCATTTATTATAGTAATTTAAATTTTACTAAGATATGAATAGTACTATTTTTTTTGTTGGGCGAATTACACTAACAATCCCTATAGCTTAGGCTCGTGTCATTTTGGTCCATGACTTTTCAATTGTGGTACATTTGACTCTGAATTTTGAATCTTGTTTCAAATAAGGACAATTAAAAATATTATTACTTAATTTTAAGGGCAAAATGGTCAATTTGATAAAATATAAACTAATTTGATAAAAATAAATGTCAAAAAATTATTTTTGAATTTTTTAAAATTATTTCTACCCACAAAAGATAAAATTATGTAAAATTGATAAATCTTTTAGACTTTTATTTATTTTACCAAATTAATTTTTATTATTTGTTTGGATGATGATTATGTAATGGGTGGTTGTTAGAATTTTCATGTGTAATCGATATATTAATATATGAAATATTTTTAGTTTTGGATTTTTTGATTTAATGGATTGGTTTAATAATGATATCGAAGTTGTCGCCATATTTGACTTTTGGAAAAATATAAACTAATATAATGAAAATAAAAACAACTACCCGTTACATGATTATCATCCAAACACATAATAAAATTAATTTGGTAAATTAAATAAATAAATAAATGTATAAAAGATATATCAATTTTACAAAATTTTGTCTTTAGCGTGTAGAAATAATTTGTAAAAATTCAAAAATATTTTTTTGACATTTATTTTTGGCAAATTAGTTTATATTTTATCAAATTAACGATTTTACCCTTGAAATTAAGCAATGGTATCTTCAATTGTCCTTATTTGGAACAGGATTCAAAATTCATGGTCAAATGTGTCACAATTGAAAAGTCATAAACCAAAGTGACGGGAGCTTCTATTCACACACACCAAACACTCTCTCCACACACACTTAATGAAGGAGTGTGTAAAAAGTGTGTGAGAGGGAGATGTGTAAAAAGGGTATTTTGGGTGTGTAAATAGAAGCTCCCCCAAAGTGACACAAGTCTCAAATTGCAGGGACCGTTAGTGTAATTTGCCCTTTTTTTATTTAAAAAATATCATTTTTTAATAATAAAAAAAACGGCCTAACACTATACCTTGCAATAATGTATGGCCGTAATGTGTTTTTTTTGGTTGTAAAATTTTATGTTTTAATTTTGATTAAGAAAATTCAGAAAAAGGTGGCCTTTAAATTACACTGGAAACCTAATTTAGAGATAATAGGTTAGAAACCTTTTTTTTTTTTTTTTTTTTGTGAGGGGGTTAGAAACGGCTGTTTGGATCAACTTTCTTTTATTTGATTTTTTTATTAGCTAGTTTTAATTTCGGCAACCCAAAAGCTACATAAAAAATAAATATTAATCCACATAAAACGGCTGTTTGGATAAACTTTCTTTTATTTATTTTTTTATTAACTAGTTTTAACGACGTCGTTTTGACACATTCGAACCATTCGAGAATTCGGGCCACCAAACATTTTTCCATAAAATATAGGCAAATTATTGATAGAATTGTTTTATGTGGATTAATATTTATTTTTTATGGGCTTTTATGTAGCTTTTGGGTTGCCAAAATTAAAACTAAGGGTTGGTTTGACATAAATTAAAAAAGTTTAAAAGTCAAAAAGTTACTATCCTATTTAAATCACCTCACCTCTCTAACACATCACATCAAACCTAACCCAAACCCAATCCATATAAGCCAATAAGTCAAAAAGTGTACTTTTTTAGAACATTCCAAACCAATCCTAACTAATAAAAAAATCAAATAAAAGACCAAAACGACATCGTTTTGAGATATTTAAGCTATAAAAATTCGAATCACCTAGCATTGTTGTATTTTATGTGATTATGTGATTAAGGGCTGGTTTGGGGTGTCTTAAAAAAATGCACTTTTTGTCTTTTTAGACTAAAAAAGTTGGAAAAAAAAATATGAATATTTGGGTTAACTTTTTGACTTTTTATAAAAATGTGTGCAATATAATATTATTACACATGGTAAAATGTCTCTTTTACCCTTTCCAACTGACACATAAACAGAAACATGTGTCGCGTACTTTTTCATTCGTGGCTGTCAACCAAGTGCAACGGTACTTTCAATTCAAATTGTTTTATTCCGCAAAAATAAGCGCTATGCAACATTTGCATTCCTTGTTTTCTGTGTTCATTCTTTTTCTTTTATTTTTTTTTTCTTTTATAGCCATTTTTTTTTTCCTTTTAACATTTTTTTTTATTTTTCTTTTTGAAAGAATTTATTTTTTTAATACCATTATTATTTGTTTTCACAAGCACGAAAACAAATATTTTTTCCTTTTTTAAAGATTTTTATTATTTTTTGTATTAATTTTTTTTTTTGTTTCCATTCTTTTCCTTTTAACATAATTTTTTTTGGTGTATTCTTCTCATTCTAACATTCTTATTTTTTTATTCTTTTCCTTTTAACATTATTAAAATTTTTATTCTTTTCCTTTTAACATTATTAATTTTTTTTTCTTTTTGTTGTTTTATTCAATTTTTTTTTTCATTCTGTTCGTTTTAATTTTAGTTTTTTTCTTTTCCTTTTTTAGTCAATAATTTTTTTTATTCTTTTCCTTTTAACATTTTCATTTTATTTTTTACTCTTTAAACATTATTAATCTTGGCTTATTATTTTCCTTTTTTTGTCATTTTTTGGTATTCTTTTCATTTGTCGTGAAATTTTTTCTTTTTCCGTTGTTTTCCTCTTTATATTCATTATTAAATTTTTTTATTCAAGCAGAGGTTGCAATTGTTCCATTATTGTCCGAAAATTGGAAACGAGTGGAACAGGTCTGTTCTGTATTTTTGGGAATTCATATCATAACATGTGAATAAAAAAAGATAAACCACGTATATGCCCAGTCATGCAAATTTCCATTTCTTTTTTTATGTTTTGTTTTTTTGCTGACAAATGGCTAGAAATTATTTTTTGGCATAGGCAGGTTGAGAACAAATTATTATAAAAGATATTGCAAAAACCTTCAACCAATATTCTTGTATTTCCAATTCGCCCCTATCGGTGTGCTTGCCGTACCAGTGCGTTAGTAATGTTCACCCTTACAGCGGCCATTGCAGGGTCCGAGTCCTCTTCCTGTAATGACCCCGACACGTATGACGTAATTATTTGGAATTAATTATGTGTTTAGATGGATTAATTGAAGAAAATCTGTTTGAATTAGAAGAAAATCTGTTGGAATTACAACTTTGGGACTGAAATTGACAACTGTAATGGGATCAGAAAATGAAATTGAACATACCTATGTGTTACCGGGAATTTTTAGAAACATTTGGGAAAATAAATTGAAGACTGAATTTCGTTTGAATCGTAGGCCATGTTTGGCTATAATTGTGGTCCAAATCCTTTTTTTATGATATATATGAGTTTAGATAAAGATGTTTGACCATTCTTGACTCAAACAAAAGAAAGAGAAATATCTAAGAGAGAGAGGGAGAAGAAGTCGTGAGGAGAGAAAGAAAAAGGGGACTCAAGCTAATTCTCTCCAAATTAAGCATTTGAGGTAAGGATCTTCTCCAATTTCTTGAGTATGGTTGAATCATCTATGATTTATGGCAAGTAATGGAACGAATGAAAGAGAAATCATGTTGTATTTTTGATCCATGGAACATCTATAAATATGTTTGGCATCATATCATGAATTTATGCTTTAAATCATAGTTTTCTTGCATGATTTCATACTTGAGAAAGAAACTCCATGATTTTGACAAATGAAGCTTTTATGAGTTTGAGTTATGGTTTAATCTTTTGGAAATTCATATGGGTTTGGTTTTAAAGTTTAAATCAAGTGTTTTCCTAATGGTTTTGGCCTTGTTTTCATGAAATTGGAAGCTGATTTAGGGAAAAATGGAGCCCGGTTTCTTGAATTGAAAGAGTTTTCTACCGATTTTTCACAGTCGCTCGGCGTAGGTTTGGCCTCGGCGGAGATTTCATTTTGTTGCAGTTTTAGCCGCTCGGCGGAGGTTCTTCGGCGGAGACTGAAATCCAAGCAGTGTTTTATAGCATGATTTTGGCATTCTCATTTCATTTTGAGCATTCTTAAGTTATGATTAAGACGTGGTAATGAAGTTATGAGAGTATGTGGACTTGTTTTGATATGTTAAAGAATCATGTTATCATGTATGTTTACAGTCCATCTTGAAGACCGTATAATCGGTAATGAAACTCTTTGTAATGCGTTTAGTAAAGATACGTTGTTATGACTTATGTTTCAAAATGATAATGTTATGATATGATTTCAAATATGTTTTTTACGTGTGAACGAATGTCCTATTTGCAAATGTAGCATGGCATCCATAGATAGTCCTAAGTCATGGGGGCGGCATGAAAATCTTGGTCCATGACCGATTCTGAGATCTCGTTAGTCACTTCATTGTGACGATATGTGTTTAATCGAGATCTTACTCTAGTCGGAAGACGTTACATTAGGTTCTATGGAGTATGCCATTATTATGTTCTGATACGATTGATTACGTTATGATGATTTGTTACGGATATATGATATGTGGAATTCGTTCACTAACCCTTTACTGTTATGTTACTTGCTGGGCTTTAGCTCACCCCCGTATATATGTATTTTATAGGTGAGCAGTCGGGGAGCCAAGCCTAGGCGGAGTCCGTGTTCAGCCGCCGTTTTTGAAAGCCTACCTGAGTTGGTGCCCTGTGCTGGGCTAGGCCTGGAAGGCCGTATGTAGTTTGGTTTTGTATCAGTTGTGTATGTGGCTTGTGCCTATCTGTTTGATATATGAATTTTGGACACATGTTTGTACATTGGTGGGTAAATAACTCATTTTTGGCATGTAAATATTTGTTCATACTTATGCACAGCTCTTTGGACTATTTATATTTGGTTTATGCTTCCGCGAGCCCCTGTTATGTATGTTTTGTATTGGAGGGCCTTTGGTAATCTAGGATTACTGGCCGGTCTCGTCATCGAACTTCTAGGGGCGGGTTCGGGGCGTGACAGAGTGGTATCAGAGCGCACGAGTTATTACCCACACACGTGTCCATAAAAGCTGTAGGGTGTCTAGAAAGAAATAGAGCATGGCATAAACACATATGTGTATGTGTGTGTGTGTTCCTGTATATGAGACACAAGAATTGAATGATGATGAGACAGTAAAGGAAACAGTATATGGAAAATGAAATGTGCTATTGTTATGGGTTCTATAGACCAATGGAAGATACCAATACAAGGAATGTAGATGAGACTGAATCCTCTGATGCTAGAATGAATCGGTTAGAACGAATGGTAGAGGCTTTGACAGGGTTGGTAAGACAACAACTAGAGCAAAACCAGCAACAGCAGAGACAGCCATTTCCGCCTCCTCCACCACCACCTGTTCATGTGGAACCAATGAATAATGATGATATTATTAGTTTGACACAGAAATATAAGAAGTTGAAACCACCTGAGTTTGCAGGGGGCATTGAACCCTTAAAGGCAGAGGCCTGGGTATTAGAAACAGAAAAGATCTTTGAAGTGTTTCCGTGCACTGAGGCATATAAGGTGTTGTTAGCAACATTCACTTTGACAGAGGAAGCCCGGAGATGGTGGATGCTAGTACGAGAGGTAGATAGGGATTTGACTTGGAACCAATTTAAAGAAAAATTTTATGAAAAATACTTTCCACGGTGTATGCGAGACAGAAAAATATCTGAATTTGAACAGTTAAAGCAAGGCATCATGTCCGTGGCAGAGTATGAAACGAAGTTTACTGAATTAGCCCGATATGCTCCCCATATGGTGGATACAGAGTATAAAAAGGCCAGGAAGTTTGAGGGCGGATTGCATGCTGAGGTACTTGATCGAGTAAATGTATTGAAACTGGAAAAATATGTGGATGTACTTGATAGAGCCTTGATGGCTGAAACAAATATTGCAGCATTGAAAACAACCAAATCAACTACCATGATTGAAGCAGAAAATAAGAGATTCAAGAAACAGAAAGTAGAAATGATCAGTGAATCTGTGGATTCCGTGAATAACAAATCGAACTTGACCACTACTGATAATACAAAGGGAGGTGTGCCTACGTGTACAGAGTGTGGAAGACAACACTGGGGTATTTGCCGCCGCATAACTGGAGCGTGTTTTAAATGTGGACAGAAGGGACATTTGGCCAAAACTTGTCCCCAAGCTTATCCGAACAATGAAAGATCTGTTATTAGTGGAGCTAAGTCAACCATGGCACCGAAGACAACCACAATAGCTACTTCCGAAGGGAATCCTTTGAGGCAGGCAAGAGTTTACTCCTTAATATCAGATAAGACGCCGGATACTGGCAAAGCGAAGACAGGTACAATTACTTATCTATTCCAATGTTAATGTTGTTACCTATGCAATGGAGAATCTTGAACATGGATATATTTGAAATGATGTTAGAACAATTAACTATGACTATGATGGAACTAATTCCCTTTGCTATTACCTTTGCTATGGACCGTTATATTATGTGACTATCTGGAATTGAATGCTATAGAACCACTCTGTTCTGCTGAATAACTAAATAGAACTATCGAACTGTCTTCTTTGTATGACGACACTTTGGGAACTACTGTAAGACTACGGAATGAATAATGACATGTGACTTCCTGATAGAATTTCTGTTAAAGTAAGGAAAGTTTGGAGGACCAAACTTCTTAAGGTGGGGAGAGTGTAATGACCCATGACGTAATTATTTGGAATTAATTATGTGTTTAGATGGATTAATTGAAGAAAATCTGTTTGAATTAGAAGAAAATCTGTTGGAATTACAACTTTGGGACTGAAATTGACAACTGTAATGGGATCAGAAAATGAAATTGAACATACCTATGTGTTACTGGGAATTTTTAGAAACATTTGGGAAAATAAATTGAAGACTGAATTTCGTCTGATTCGTAGGCCATGTTTGGCTATAATTGTGGTCCAAATCCTTTTTTTATGATATATATGAGTTTAGATAAAGATGTTTGACCATTCTTGACTCAAACAAAAGAAAGAGAAATATCTAAGAGAGAGAGAGGGAGAAGAAGTCGTGAGGAGAGAAAGAAAAAGGGGACTCAAGCTAATTCTCTCCAAATTAAGCATTTGAGGTAAGGATCTTCTCCAATTTCTTGAGTATGGTTGAATCATCTATGATTTATGGCAAGTAATGGAAGGAATGAAAGAGAAATCATGTTGTATTTTTGATCCATGGAACATCTATAAATATGTTTGGCATCATATCATGAATTTATGCTTTAAATCATAGTTTTCTTGCATGATTTCATACTTGAGAAAGAAACTCCATGATTTTGACAAATGAAGCTTTTATGAGTTTGAGTTATGGTTTAATCTTTTGGAAATTCATATGGGTTTGGTTTTAAAGTTTAAATCAAGTGTTTTCCTAATGGTTTTGGCCTTGTTTTCATGAAATTGGAAGCTGATTTTGGGAAAAATGGAGCCCCGGTTTTGCAGAAATTGAAGCTGAGTTTTCTACCCAGATTTTCACAGTCCGCTCGAGCGTAGGTTTGGCCGCTCGAGCGGAGATTTCGCACTCCCAGTATTTTGTTGCAGTTTTTAGCCCGCTCGAGCGGAGGTTCTTACGCTCGAGCGGAGACCTGTTTTCCGAAAATCCAAACAGTGTTTTATAGCATGATTTTGGCATTCTCATTTCATTTTGAGCATTCTTAAGTTATGATTAAGACTTGGTAATGAAGTTATGAGAGTATGTGGACTTGTTTTGATATGTTAAAGAATCATGTTATACTGTGTATGTTTACAGGTCCATCTTGAAGACCGTATAATCGGTAACGGGAAACTCTTTGTAAGTAACGTTTCCGTAAAGATACGTTGTTATGACTTATGTTTCAAAATGATAATGTTATGATATGATTTCTGAAATATGTTTTTACGTGAGCGAATGTCCTATTTGCAAATGTAGCATGGCATCCATAGATAGTCCTAAGTCATGGGGGCGGCATGAAAATCTTGGTCCATGACCGATTCTGAATCTCGTTAGTCACTTCATTGTGACGATATGTGTTTAATCAAGATCCTACTCTAGTCGGAAGACGTTCTACAGTAGGTTCTATGGGTATGCCATTATTATGTTACGTCGATTGATTACGTTATGATGATTTGTTACGGATATATGATATGTGGAATTCGTTCACTAACCCTTCTTGTTATGTTACTTGGGCTTTAGCTCACCCCGTATATATGTATTTTATAGGTGAGCAATGGGAGCCAAGCCTAGAGTCCGTGTTCGATCGTGATTTTGAAAGCCTACGAGTTGGTGCCTGTCTTTGAAAGGCCGTATGTAGTTTGGTTTTGTATCAGTTGTGTATGTGGCTTGTGCCTATCTGTTTGATATATGAATTTTGGACACATGTTTGTACATTGGTGGGTAAATAACTCATTTTCGGCATGTAAATATTTGTTCATACTTATGCACAGCTCTTTGGACTATTTATATTTGGTTTATGCTTCCGCGAGCCCCTGTTATGTATGTTTTGTATTGGAGGGCCTTTGGTAATCTAGGATTACTGGCCGGTCTCGTCACCGAACTTCTAGGGGCGGGTTCGGGGCGTGACAGAGTGGTATCAGAGCGCACGAGTTATTACCCACACACGTGTCCATAAGAGCTGTAGGGTGTCTAGAAAGAAATAGAGCATGGCATAAACACATATGTGTATGTGTGTGTGTGTGTTCCTGTATATGAGACACAAGAATTGAATGATGATGAGACAGTAAAGGAAACAGTATATGGAAAATGAAATGTGCTATTGTTATGGGTTCTATAGACCAATGGAAGATACCAATACAAGGAATGTAGATGAGACTGAATCCTCTGATGCTAGAATGAATCGGTTAGAACGAATGGTAGAGGCTTTGACAGGGTTGGTAAGACAACAACTAGAGCAAAACCAGCAACAGCAGAGACAGCCATTTCCGCCTCCTCCACCACCACCTGTTCATGTGGAACCAATGAATAATGATGATATTATTAGGTTGACAAAATATAAGAAGTTGAAACCACGAGTTTGCGGGGGCATTGAACCCTAAAGGCGAGGCACAGGTATTAGAAATGTAAAAGATCTTTGAAGTGTTTCCAGAGGCATATAAGGTGTTGTTAGCAACATTCACTTTGACAGAGGAAGCCCGGAGATGGTGGATGCTAGTACGAGAGGTAGATAGGGATTTGACTTGGAACCAATTTAAAGAAAAATTTTATGAAAAATACTTTCCACAGTGTATGCGAGACAGAAAAATATCTGAATTTGAACAGTTAAAGCAAGGCATCATGTCCGTGGCAGAGTATGAAACGAAGTTTACTGAATTAGCCCGCTATGCTCCCCATATGATGGATACAGAGTATAAAAAGGCCAGGAAGTTTGAGGGCGGATTGCATGCTGAGGTACTTGATCGAGTAAATGTATTGAAACTGGAAAAATATGTGGATGTACTTGATAGAGCCTTGATGGCTGAAACAAATATTGCAGCATTGAAAACAACCAAATCAACTACCATGATTGAAGCAGAAAATAAGAGATTCAAGAAACAGAAAGTAGAAATGATTAGTGAATCTGTGGATTCCGTGAATAACAAATCGAACTTGACCACTACTGATAATACAAAGGGAGGTGTGCCTACGTGTACAGAGTGTGGAAGACAACACTGGGGTATTTGCCGCCGCATAACTGGAGCGTGTTTTAAATGTGGACAGAAGGGACATTTGGCCAAAACTTGTCCCCAAGCTTATCCGAACAATGAAAGATCTGTTATCAGTGGAGCTAAGTCAACCATGGCACCGAAGACAACCACAATAGCTACTTCCGAAGGGAATCCTTTGAGGCAGGCAAGAGTTTACTCCTTAATATCAGATAAGACGGCAAAGACAGGTACAATTACTTATCTATTCCAATGTTAATGTTGTTACCTATGCAATGGAGAATCTTGAACATGGATATATTTGAAATGATGTTAGAACAATTAACTATGACTATGATGGAACTAATTCCCTTTGCTATTACCTTTGCTATGGACCGTTATATTATGTGACTATCTGGAATTGAATGCTATAGAACCACTCTGTTCTGCTGAATAACTAAATAGAACTATCGAACTGTCTTCTTTGTATGACGACACTTTGGGAACTACTGTAAGACTACGGAATGAATAATGACATGTGACTTCCTGATAGAATTTCTGTTAAAGTAAGGAAAGTTTGGAGGACCAAACTTCTTAAGGTGGGGAGAGTGTAATGACCCCGACACGTATGACGTAATTATTTGGAATTAATTATGTGTTTAGATGGATTAATTGAAGAAAATCTGTTTGAATTAGAAGAAAATCTGTTGGAATTACAACTTTGGGACTGAAATTGACAACTGTAATGGGATCAGAAAATGAAATTGAACATACCTATGTGTTACCGGGAATTTTTAGAAACATTTGGGAAAATAAATTGAAGACTGAATTTCGTCTGATTCGTAGGCCATGTTTGGCTATAATTGTGGTCCAAATCCTTTTTTTATGATATATATGAGTTTAGATAAAGATGTTTGACCATTCTTGACTCAAACAAAAGAAAGAGAAATATCTAAGAGAGAGAGAGGGAGAAGAAGTCGTGAGGAGAGAAAGAAAAAGGGGACTCAAGCTAATTCTCTCCAAATTAAGCATTTGAGGTAAGGATCTTCTCCAATTTCTTGAGTATGGTTGAATCATCTATGATTTATGGCAAGTAATGGAACGAATGAAAGAGAAATCATGTTGTATTTTTGATCCATGGAACATCTATAAATATGTTTGGCATCATATCATGAATTTATGCTTTAAATCATAGTTTTCTTGCATGATTTCATACTTGAGAAAGAAACTCCATGATTTTGACAAATGAAGCTTTTATGAGTTTGAGTTATGGTTTAATCTTTTGGAAATTCATATGGGTTTGGTTTTAAAGTTTAAATCAAGTGTTTTCCTAATGGTTTTGGCCTTGTTTTCATGAAATTGGAAGGGATTTTGGGAAAAATGGAGCCGGTTTAGTTTTCTACCATTTTCACCGGCGTAGGTTTGGCGCCGAGCGAGATTTCATTTTGTTGCAGTTTTTAGCCCGCTCGAGCGGAGGTTCTTACGCTCGAGCGGAGACCTGTTTTCCCGAAAATCCAAACAGTGTTTTATAGCATGATTTTGGCATTCTCATTTCATTTTGAGCATTCTTAAGTTATGATTAAGACTTGGTAATGAAGTTATGAGAGTATGTGGACTTGTTTTGATATGTTAAAGAATCATGTTATACTGTGTATGTTTACAGGTCCATCTTGAAGACCGTATAATCGGTAACGGGAAACTCTTTGTAAGTAACGTTTCCGTAAAGATACGTTGTTATGACTTATGTTTCAAAATGATAATGTTATGATATGATTTCTGAAATATGTTTTTCTGTGAACGAATGTCCTATTTGTAAATGTAGCATGGCATCCATAGATAGTCCTAAGTCATGGGGGGCATGAAAATGCGTCCATGACCGGATCTCGTTAGTCACTTCATTGTGACGATATGTGTTTAATCAAGATCCGATTACTCTAGTCGGAAGACGCTCGCTTCATAGGTTCTATGGAGTATGCCATTATTATGTTACGTCGATTGATTACGTTATGATGATTTGTTACGGATATATGATATGTGGAATTCGTTCACTAACCCTTCGTTATGTTACTTGTGGGCTTTAGCTCACCCGTATATATGTATTTTATAGGTGAGCCAAGCCTAAGCGAGTCCGTGTTCACCGCCGTTTTGAAAAGCCTACGAGTTGGTGCCTGTCTTTGGCTAGGCCTGGAAGGCCGTATGTAGTTTGGTTTTGTATCAGTTGTGTATGTGGCTTGTGCCTATCTGTTTGATATATGAATTTTGGACACATGTTTGTACATTGGTGGGTAAATAACTCATTTTTGGCATGTAAATATTTGTTCATACTTATGCACAGCTCTTTGGACTATTTATATTTGGTTTATGCTTCCGCGAGCCCCTGTTATGTATGTTTTGTATTGGAGGGCCTTTGGTAATCTAGGATTACTGGCCGGTCTCGTCACCGAACTTCTAGGGGCGGGTTCGGGGCGTGACACTTCCTCCATCACATCAGCAACCCGTGTGTATTCGTCGTGGTCGGGCATTTGGGGGGCCACGTAATCGTCACGGTCTGGGATACCCATCATGACCTCATCAAGTTCGCTATGTCGGCGTATGAAGTTATGTAACGCCATCGATGCACATACAAACGTAACTTGATTAGAAAAACTTAACTTCTGCATATTCCGCAATGCCCCCCACCTAGACGTCCAGGCACCGAATGTCCGCTCAATACAACTACGCAGTGACGAATGTGCCTTGTTGAACATTTCGAACTGATTCTGCGGTGTTCAATTTCGATGGGCATTTTGGTGATACCTATACCCCTTGTAGGGGGCTAGGTACCCTGTCTTGTTGCTGTAACTGCTATCCACCAAATAGTATTTTCCTGCAAAATTTGTTTCATTTCCTTTTCAATTTGACTGTATTCTGTACCACTTAAATTATTCTTCAATTAACTTGCATTGGTTCGTAATGTTTTTTTTTTAAATAATTAATTCTTTTGTTGAATAATTTCTCCATTTCTAAATTAATTTTTTCCCAATTTTGTTTTCAATTACTCCTTCTCCCAATTCCTTTTGTTCTCAAAAATTATATTCCCAATTACAGCATTGTTTGTGAATTATAATAAATTTTTTTTTTGGACAATTACATTTTCATTAATAAAAATTGTTCTTATCCCAATTTTGTTTTCAATTACAATTTCATTGTGAAGTTCTTTTGTTGTGAACAATTATAATTCCAATTACGCAAACATATTTCTAATTACTTTCTAATTCATTAACAACATTTCTATAAAAGAGTACTTTTGCAAAAAATTGTAAACAATAAATTATAACATCTCATTTTCATTTTCACATTCTTATATACCACTTCATTGGTTTTTAAAATTTTTCATTTTCATTTGTTTCATGTTTTTTAAGTTGTTTTCCAAAATTTTGAATTTTGGGAAATAAACTACGTTTTGGGAAATTTTTTATATTTATAGTTTCTACGTATTCATATTTCGGTTTAATATTTTGTACCTGGTGCGGGGTGCGGGAAGCAATGTTTCTCTTCGGTTGTCACGTAGTGCAAAACCCGACTGTCGTGCATGCTCCCATCCTAACCGGAAGAGACAAATGTGAAGCACAAATTAAAGTCGCATACAACAATTATATTCTGTGTCGGCACGCCTTTCCAGCCATAGTATGATGTGGCGTACTCCTGCGAGACACGAGCCATCACGTGTGTCCCGTCCAATGCACCGATGCAGTCCTACGCAACGCACCAATCAATTAACATATTAACATAAGTACTCAACAAGCGCTATATATCGAATAGTTTGCACAATCAATGTAAGCTGCCTATGATTAGTCCATAAAAGCCCAACATTATTCTGTACTTGGTTTTTGACTTGAGAAAAAGGAAAAACAATAAAAAAAATTACAATTATTAAGCTTTCAACTTTATAAAATTATATTGTTCTGTTTTTAAAATAAAAAAGTTAGTTAGTTGATAATACCATTGCACATCTGTTAGTCAAACAGTTTATTAATAAATCATCATTTATAATTAACAGTTTTAATAATGCTAAACATTTGTTTCATTTAAATTTAGGTTATTTTATAGAATGTATAGGAGAGCAATTATAAATTTTTGTGAGAAGTTAATTCTGTTAAAAATATATTTTTTAAATGAAAGAGTAGTTATGATTATTCAAATCACAGCAAACAATTTGTTTTTTAAGCAAATTCCATCAAGTATATTTATAATTTACCTAATTTGTAACTATTGTTAAACAGAGTTTGAAATGTAAAATATGTAACCATAATATAATAATTTCATCATCTATTAATACCATCAAAATTACAACTACTGTGAAGAAAAAAAAAATTATTTTGAATTGACACGTTTAATGATAATTTTGTTCATTACTTTACAGATGTGAATATAATTTATCTTAAAATCAAATATACAAGTTGACTTCAATTCTTTTTGAAGAAATTATTTTGCTACTCTTTATACTTTATTCATGTTACAATTTTAGTACTTGTTTTTTAATTTTGTTTGACATACATACTACCCATTGGGCCGATGGTGATTGATAGTCTATTTTATTTTGGCCTCATTCTGGTTTTTCTGTAAGCTTTACAAATTTTTGCACGTTTATGGAAATTGTCACCTTGAATGGCCGGTACCGCTGCTGTGACCGTAAATGTGGATGGCCCCCTTGTTGTACTTGTTCGGGCGTAAGGCTCCTACTATGAACCGATGTAAATGGTATCATAACTTGCATTACCTCATGAAAATTGCGTGACAATGTCTCCTTTGAGTGTTGGAACCGTTCTTGCAAATGTTTCCAAGATAGACCCTGCAACGCACAAATAAAAATGGCTACCTTCTCTTCCAGCGAAACGCCATGCTCCCGCTCCGGCAACGCTAATCCAAATCGCGTGAAGCGCATCGCATAACAACAAGAACACTGGTCGTGACATACTGACATTATCTTCAAACCGGCCCTGGTGGCCGTTAAACAACTCAAACATCCATAAACGTCCCGAAAGTATTGACGTATTTCGAGGGACTCTGTAATAATTGTTGTAATAATATCTTGCCACACTGTTATAGGCTTCTACCAAGTTGTGATCAGTTTCGACCACCATTTCCCTCGCAATTTCTTCGGTAGCTTCCCGGCCAGGAATGGAAAGTGCAACACGGTGACTCGGACCTGCGTCATTTGCCATTTGTTCTTTCAGTTTGGCAAAAAATGTGAACAACTTCAAACACTTCCCAGAAAATAAAATAATTCAAGTTGCTGGTGAGAGAGGGACAGAGAGAAAACCACAATGTGAACTCTTGAAGGAATAAAATAGACAAGAGGGGAAGAATATAATGGCCAAGGTTGTGGGGGCCATGTTTACACAAATGCGTAGATTTTGTATGTAGGTCCATGACATTGTTGTCAAGGGTGCCATCACGTTTGATTTACTTTTTTGTGAGAACCAAAAAACATTTTAATAATGTCCACAAAATAATATTTTGTGCAGCCATGCTAATAAACTGGACAACTTGTCTAATTAAAAAAAAAAAACGTATTTTTCATATTGTAAATAATACAAAAAGTCAAAAAGTCACTATCCTATTAGTCACATCATCTTATTTAAATCACATCACCTCTCTAACGCATCACTTCAAACCCAATCCAATCCCAACCCATATAAGGCAATAAGTCAAAAAGTACGTTTTTTTAGAACATCCCAAACCAACCCTAATTTCTGCCATGATAATAAACTGGACATTTTAATAATGTAAAATAACAAAAGCTATCCATCACATACAAGGTACGCACATATTGAATGAAAATGTAATTTTTACACGTCAAGATTCCCATGAGCACAACAGTGTTTACGTGACATCCATTACCAAAAAGAAAAAGACAACCTAGGATGGAAAACCTATGGCCTACTATTGTAGCATCTGTCAAGACTCACAAATGGACAATATTGAAGGAAGTTCACAACAATCTTTGGGCAAATTTTTAGGTACAAACCATAGCACCAGTCCATCTGCCTACGGCTCCCTCTGTCAGTTCCATTATTGTCTGAAAATATATGTATATGTTTAACACGTTACATCCATTATTAGCATCTTTGTTACAATTTTTTTAATTATGTGTGAACAGATACACTTTGAAAATATAATATTTGTCAATTTTGCTACAAAAAATTAACTAATACTAATACAAAAAAAAAAAAAAAAAACCAAAATTACTAGTACATTTTTCAGTGCATTTTTGAGTGAATATTTTAATTTTTTAAGAATCACGTTTTTACAAATATTTCTTTCATTTGTGATTGTCATTTCAAACATTTCAAATTTTTTTATTTAAAATATTTTAATTTTAAACATTTTAATTTTAATTTCAAACATTTTAATTTGAAAATATTTTAATTTTAAACATTTCAAACATTTACAAAAATTTCAAATATTTTAATTTTTTAAGAATCACGTTTTCGTAAGACTACAAAGGATAATTCCATTAAACCTCTATCCATCAACAGTTCGAATTAACACATCTGCCTTTAAGTTGAATTGAAATGTTTCAATTAATTTAACACTTTTTCATTCTGAGAGCACCACCGGAAAATTTCTCCAATGCACATCTGTTGTCAATCTGTAAAGTCTTGCAAGATCAACAGTCTTGACGAGTTGGGGCAAATGACATCTCTTAAACATGAAGTTAGAATCCTCATTTACAGCTCTGAATAGCCATGTTCGTTCAGTTGCTATGCTCATGAATGGTGGGTCATCACTATTAATAAAATGTGGGTCATCAGTATGAATGGTCTGAATAGCCATAGACCACAAATGTACAACACACTCATAAAAGATGGGTCATCACTATTAAGTAAGCTGCTTTGTTAGCATCTCTTAAAACCTAGGAATCGAAACACATTTATAAGGGAACGAAAAGAAAACATCCAACACATTTATAAAGAACCTGCCTGTTGCATACAAAGTCCCAATTAAACATCCAACATATCACACACCGATTCCGTAATTTAAAAAAAATCCGACAACCACTCTGAAACATAGGGGAAATAATAAACATAAAACAAACATATCTAATGCAGGATATTAATGAAACATGAGCCATTTTCGGTGACTGAGGCCGTCAAAACCAGGGGCCGTGAGTTGGCGCTGCTGGGCCACCCATACTGTGGGACTTCTTGATTCGCAGCCAAGTAATGACGTCTGCGTCCGTCGGAAGCTGCAACAGTATTGCCTGATTTGCCGGATTGTCCATTAGCGACATACCGTAAAGGATTAGTGGGTCTTGCCGGTCCAAGCCTTGTAGGGAGTACAACCTTGCCATACAATTGCGAATGCACTCCGAGGCCGAATCTCCATATTCATGATGCACGCGGACTTCTCGTTGTTGTAATTTAACTGAAGACGCAAGGTTTTCCATACTACTCGCCAAGAGCGATGCGCCGACACTCTGCCCTTTTTTCCGCTGCGAGGCCGTTGTGCGACTGAATTTGCGTTTGCTCTGGCCACTCGTAGGTGTGTCATCAGCGTGATTTGGCGATGCCGCAGCATGTACACTGACCGGGATGTCCTCAGCGTGAATTGCCGATGCCGCAGCATGTACACTGCCCGGGATGTCCTCCTCTTGCGCAGAACTGTGGTGGACAGTTTGTCCACGCTGCGCGGATGGCTGGAAAGGGGGCAAACCACTGCTGTCTTCGCAGTCTTCTTCGTCTACAAGTAACGGATTGTCCTCCGTGGCCACAGGTTCAAATGCTGCCCCTGGTGTCCATGCGAATTTCCCGGTTGCAGTTGCACCTTCGTACACCCTTCGCATTAGCTCCATATGCTCCAACGGTTTCGTTTTGAACTTCAATGCATTCTTGTTAATCTGGGGAAAACCAAAACACGTAAACATAATGAAGTGAATCAAGGAAGGAGGATAAACACAACAACAGGCATGGAAGATTCTATTTATGTTACAGGTTTAGTAAAAAAGAAGTTGTTACTAGATTGCATGAATTCTTGCAGTGATGTTTACAGACTGATTGCCAGATTTTGTTCATTGATTATAAGTATAGATTATAAAGTATAGTTGATTGCTAATTTAAGAACCTAATTGTGAAAGCAGTGCAGGATAAGATAAAATTGTAGAAGTCAGAGAAGTCACTAAAAATTCTTCAATATTCATGAAATGAAATTCTGCAGTGGATCTGAAGCCAAAAAAATAAAGGGGAAATGCAAGGTAAGACATATTTTCCAAAAGTATATCATAGAATGAAGCTTGAAATAAATAACCCCCAATCAATAATGAAACTTTGCAATTTATTGGTATGAAGCAGTTTGCTGTGAATCAGAAACAGAACTTCTAAAAAACAAAAAATATAAAAACCAACATTACTTCTATCCAGTGGCCTTGATAGCAGATATAGCAAATTCCATGGATGTTAGGTACATCCAATTCAGGAATGTTAAAAGAGAATAAAAACAAGTTCTCATCTTCAGAGAAACCCCAAAATGTATGTTTACTGATAAGCCCTTGAATTTCAGAGCTATTTCAGAGCCATTTCAGATAATGTAATATATGATAAGAAATTAACTCCGTCTTGTTTTGTGACAGTTAGCGGGATAGATTACTACTTCTGCATATTCAGAAATTTTTATAACTCTCCCACAGCTGCATAATCTCAATTTTTATGTATAGGAAATGATTTAAGCAAAAAATACTTTCTTCAACAAAATGACAATGGTGGAACCCACGTTTTCGTATGCAGAAAAGGAAAATAGTTTTCATATTCATATTTCTTTAATTTCCTATCAATTAAATGCAGCGAAGAGCCTTATAGATAAGAAGACATGTACACAATTTTGGAAAAGTAGAGGTGGCACCAATAAGGGAAATACAAATTGGAAGTTAAGATTGTTTGCCCATGCTTACGTACCAATGAATCCATTAGCTAGTGAAGTACTGACATTAGCTAATGAAGTAAAGTTAGTCAAGTACTTGGCCACAGAAACTCACAAAGCAGTTAAACAAATTTCACAAAACAGCCATACATAGGAAGGGAGATAGAGAGACTGATAGGCCACTTGGCAAGTATAACAACAGTTGTCGGGGTGAAAAGTCTAACCAAGTTTAGTTCTTGTTTTTGGTCACATTAAAATATGTTTGAAGAATTTTTATAAATATATATTGTAACATATATTTAAGTTTGCACGTTGGATATTACAAAGAAGAATATGGAATTATTACCTTTTCATAATGGGCCCACCAGTCGTCGGATGCTTGTATCAAACCAGTTGCTTCATTGTAACTTATGCCGGTTGGCCCATGCCTGCTGTCCATCACGCATGACCACGACTGCCAATCCTTGTTCAGTGACGCGTACTTGTTTTGCAGTTGCTTCACCTCATGGACCTTATGTGTACGCTCCTCGAAGGCCTTGGCGATAGCCCTGTATCCGTGCATTGTCATTGTATGGAAGCTGCCCTTGAAACCTGAGTCCAACTCTTTGATAACAAGTTGCAAGAACATGCGCACCGTGTCAGAGTCCCAATTTGCTTTGTGAGCTAGTCTGGACTGCGGTTGAGACTGTTTACCACCACGCTTACGCAAATGTCTCGAAGGTGTGGATGGCGATTGTGAGTACTCCATTGCGGTACTACAATGCAACAGTAATTGTGAAAATGTCAAAAAATTACCATTGGCACAACATGAAAATGGTAAATAGCAATATGTATTTAAGAAATTCCCATCCATCTAGTTAAAACAATTGAAAAAAAAATGTATGTGTCTGGATTTCATAGTTTCATGTTCATTCTTGATGCGGTTCTTCTTGTTCATGCCTTCTATATTGTTGGATTACTGCTCTGAAAAGGATTTTCATATATAAACATGCACAGACATATATATTCATTGCAGTGATACAACAAATGTAGCCTCTGTTGTGCCTATGTAGCATGGTCCCAGTTAGCTAGTTCAATAGTATGGAGTTCTGGCCATTAAAATTGATTAAAACAGAATCTGATCACCCTACGTACTTGTTCTGTATTTTTAATTTTTTTTGAATCATTCGATATTGGAGCTCTACTGCTATAGTGTATGGTATTTATGCAACTTGCCTGTGAGATAATGTAGATGCATCATGAATATCCATGGATTCATTTATCCATTCCAAACCAACTCATCCTTGTGGCTTCAATTAGAAGAAGTTGTTATCTACCATTACCAAAAACTGTCAGTTGTTTATTCCTGAATCTGAAATGCTATTCACCTGGAAGATCTTTTAAGCTTTGAACTGTTTATTAAATTGTACTGAATATAACTCTATGAAATGCAATATATATTATCTTTAGAGCAGCAAACTAATTTTGGGTCGAAATTGGTTTTTGAGAATTACTTGTCATGTGCTTATTACTCGAGATAATTGGAAAAGGAAAAACAATTGTTTCTCCTGTTACTATGAGCATTCATGTTTTAAGCAATGTGCACAGTTGTTTCTCCTTTTATGAAATGCAGATAAGGTCTCAATAAGAAAAATTGTTCTCATACAGTAACGATGCTGAAACACTAATCTCCATTTTGTTTTGTAGATGTTACAAGAAGCAAAAAATAAACAAACCCAAATGGTTCACACATCAATTGAGAAATTAAAATATCAGAAAAGATCATAACAAAACATATAATAAACCCTTCTATTAAAAAAAAGAAGACATATAACAAATCCTACGAAAGAGTGTATTATAGAATTTCTAATAATAACACGAGATGAATTATGTAACATTACTCCATTTCTTTAACAAACCAAGTTAGAGGATTTTGTTAATACCATTATTATGTTTTTTTTTTTTTTTTGACAGTATGAGATAATTTATAAATATGAGAAGAATTATATTATAAGCTGGACAACACAATCTATAAGCTGAACAATTAACACTTAACACCAATACTCCACCTACAATATCTATAAGGTGAACAACATGAGGGCTCTGTATTTTCGACAATGTGCTTTGGATGCTAGAAAAGTTTAACATCATTGAACAATTAAAGACCCAACAAACTCAAGCAACTGTGAAATATCCAAACTGAAAATTGTGAACATTACAAGCATAGAAGCCCAACATTACCAGGAGAAAAAAAACAAGAAAAAATTTGTCAAAATATAAAATATTTTGTCAATGGGTATCTGAGAAAACAAAAGCTTCACAGAAGAAAAAATCCCCAATACCATCACACACCCAGGAAAAAAAATCTACAAATTTTTTGAAGGGCTGTATGGGTCATCTTCACCGACCAAATAGAGAGACCCAGAAGGCTAAAACATCGAACCACGCATATTTTATGATAGAGGGGTTAGGTTATGGGACAGCCATTAAAGACAAAGGAAAGTGGAGGAACAGAGGAGAGAGTGATGAAGAAGGTAAACAAAAGAAACGGTTGGAAAGTGGAAGTGTGATAGTATAGAGAGTATATGGCGGTTCAGGAAAAATCATTGATTTTCTTCGCAACTACCAAATTGCCGAAAATGAGAAAATGTACAAATTTGGTTCACATGCCCAAAATCAGTGGCGTGGAAGAGATGTTACCGTGTTCTTTGGGGGATACGAGCCGAAGTAGTGTAGATCTGGTCAGCGGTGGTGCAGATCTAGACGAGGGATGGTCCTTCATGTCGGTTACAGTTTTCAGGTGATGGCGTCGAGGTCTGCCTTTGGCACGGCTGTGGCGGTGGTGCAAGGTAAAGGGTGTGACGGATCTCCGACCGTGGGCGGTGTCTTCGACGAACTAGACTTGTTCAACCGACTGAGGGATTTGTGAGGTTGGAGAAGGAAAGGGGCTTTCTAATCGTGTATATTCTGTGATATATTCGACTGATGCAATTCCAAAAAGGAAGGGCAGAAACGTAATTTTACCCTCTGCAAAGTCAGACAGGGTTTTGCCGCCCAATCTTCCGAGATAAAGTATCTTTTTGACTTTTTTGATAACTTTTTGGCTTTTTATCTTATCTAATTGATGCCAAACAAGCCCTAACTCTGATTGATTCTATGTCTGAATATTTATTGAATTCGCAGGTTCCCTCTCCCAAGAGAAATATTTGGGCTTCCTCATGCCTTTCATGATATAATTATGAATATTATGTCACGGATCAAAATTAAAAAATAAAAAATCACGTACATTACTGGATCAAAATAAAAAATCATGTACATTACTAAATCAACCCTTGTGTCCCAATCAAGTGACTTGAATTCTTTTTCGCCATTACGCTCTATAAAAAATTATATCGTGAATTAAATTAATTAAATTTATTTATTTTTACTATCACATCTCTGTAATGTCCCTAACATTTCTATTTAGTGTGATTTATCTGACTAAACATTTCTATTTAGGATGATTTATCGCTGAATTTTTTATGTACAAAAAATAAATAAATAAAAAATTGCAAGCATCAACCATGCTATCAGCTAGCTATCTATGAATGTACACATTACAGTGAATCATATGCAAAATAATCCTCTCAGCAAAATAAATGGGTTTCCCCTCTTAAAAACCCCTTGCAGTGTCAGTACAAGCATTATACATACACAAATCAGCGATAAGATTAACACTAAACGATTTGAGGAAAATGAGAAATGCAGTTAGTTGGGCAATTTAGGTTTCAAGCCATGTCAAAGTTCCCATGATCAAGAATCTGCTCGGAAGTTCCCCAGTCGACGGTGCAAGGTATGTAATTTTCTTCCTGAAAATGATAAATTAGAATTTAAAAAAACAAAAGAAAAAGAGTGTATGAACCACATCAAGGAATGAAGAATTTTGAAATCCAAACCTCTGAATATCTATGTCTGTGATATAGATGAACCCCGCGACATTACTGCAAGAAAAAAGTAATTATTCAGTTCATGCACTTAAACAAGGTTAAAAAATTTACAGATGAGCCAACTTAAATCATGAGGCCAAATATACATTATAGTGGCGACATTCGAAAAAGTTTTACTAATTCACCTCCTATCTTATGATACCATGGATTTTGAAAAAAGAAAGGCAAGGACATTGCATATACCTTAAATAATTTGGTCTGGTTCTTTGGCAAATGAAATAGCAAGAACCAAACGGAGCAAATCCCGGTTGATATTCACAAGAACCAATCGTGTAGGGTCGGCAGCAGGCTCTGCGCCAAATTGGCAGGGCTGAACGTGGGGCCTGTGGTCCACCACCAATTCTATAGACTGACAAATCACTGAAACTTGTGATATTGGAATGTGGGGAAAGATCATTTGCAAGGCCATAAAAATATTTCTAGAATAAAAAATATCGGCATGATTTAGCTTTATAACAAGGAAACACAAAAGGATTTGTTGAAAAAGGCAGGGAATTTGTAAATAATCATTCAAGATTCTCCATACTAACGCAAATAACTAATTGACAAAATTCCTATATATATAACCAAAAAGGTTGATGTTTACCCTTATTCTGTAGCTCCTGGCCTTTTGCCAAACTTTTGCATTCCTCGATACAACACCACCTGATTTTTGAAGTTTCACAACATTAACATTTGGCTTGCTTTTCAATACATCTTTCAGCATGCTGCAAAGTTTCTCCTGCACAGAGTTTGGGTGAGCTTAAAAACATGAACCACCCCGGGGTGAAAATTGAATCTGCAATAGTTTCTTAAGTTACTAGCAACCAGTGCACATGCAAAACTAATGGACAAAATTGAACTTAATAACATTCAGTAGCAATGCAGTGAGATACAGCTACAATCGTAATATTTAAAATCGAAAGATAAAAATAAACTTCCCAGAAGCACGATCAGAGTGTGGATATAATTAGTTTATCTGGAGAAACATGGTTTTCGATTGTTAAAATCATAAATTTCAGCTGAAAAGTTTATCAATGTATCTCATTCTTTGACATGTCAACAATGGTGTTAATGTTGTTTGAATATCATAATATATTAAGCCCAATGTTGCAGTTAAGTAAAACTTATTGGCAGCTTAAAAAAAAACAAAAATTAAAAATTGAAGTAATCCAATCGCAGCTCCAAAAAAAGTGAGCATTTGCAGCTTATTGAACTTAGAAAACAAATAAACTAAAAGCCTGACAAGTTATACCAAACAGTAGGCTTTGCCAAAATGCAGCAGCCCACAACAGACATTTTCAAAACTTAAAAGCAAAAAAAGCTGCTTCTAAGTAGTTTTACTGAAGTGGCACACAAACAACTATCCTAACCAAATCAAAGCAAATGCAACTCATAATAGGATTAGTTTTAATTAGATTGCAGCAATACACACATGACAAAGTTTTCATATGGAAAGCATTTACCTGACCCAAAACCAGAACAACATTAGCATTGAATGCATCAATTGCATGAAGAAGCAACTGCATCAACATACAAAAAGATACTATACTAATTAAACAACATATCCCACATAATCGATACTGATGGAGCACTCCTGAATTTTAATATAACAAGCAGGACTAACAATGGAAACTTGAAACTCAGTTACCTCATAACCAACACCCTCTATCCATCCCATGGTATTTATTACCATGCCTGCAGCTCGAGATTCTGCATTTCCGGCGAACTGTCTCTCCAGAGTCTGAGCAAGCTCCTTCACAAGCACCTAGTACAAATCTGCATTGACACTGTGAAGTACCAGTTCTAAGAACATCCATGATAACTGGATACAGAAAAAGCTAACTACGATCTTATCCTCTATCAGTTCATCATGCAATTTCTATGTTCCTTTAGACTAAGATTCTTTTTAGCCTAGTTGTTTCCCTTGTAGCAAATAGATAACTCAACTGCAGAAGACTACAAGCCCAACAACGAAAAAGATGGGATGAAAAGAAAAAAACAAAATTTTAAGACATCCAATTAGTTTCACAGTACGATAAATTAACAGATACTGCTGATCCCATCCTGGAGATATATAATTTTCGTCCTGAGCTATTTTGATTTGTATTTCCATTTATTCATTTCCCAACACTACTCTTATTTGATTGAAAAAGCAGACTTCAATACAATCTTATTTCACCATCTAACAAAAAAAAATACAATCTTATTCATTTAAAAGCATGAAAAATATTCTGACTGAAACAATTTTAAGGAAATAACTACTTGATCAGAAAACAGTTTTAACTTCTCAGAGCAGAGCAACAAACCACACATAACCTGATAGGACAACATTAAAGAATGATTGAAAGTATATAAAAAAAAAAAATTAAAGCAGGAAAAAAAAACTCCTCTCAATGGCATATATAGGTTTCAAAGCACAACCACCGAGGAAATCAAAAACAAAAATCAAAAATAAAATTCTTGAAAGTAACGGAAACAAAAGGCAAATTCAATTAAATCATGTTATGCCACAGAATTTAACTATAACTGATGCGGAATGGAGCGAGATTAACATAAGCATTTGAGAAAGACTGATGTCTACTACAACTATGGTATGTAGTCAAGTCCATCAAGCAAGATCAATCAATTAAACAAGTAAAATAAAATTAACAGTTAATTAAATACTATTAAATTTCCAACAAATTTACCATGGATAATAAATAAGCTAATGACTTGCAAAACAAAAATTCAAAAAGCAAAACCACAAATTTTTATATGAACAACAAAATTGAGATCTGATACAAACAATATAACAAAACTACAAAGCTAAAAACAAATCTCAGTGATATATTTCTCTAGTTTCGATATCAAATTCATACAAGAATCGACTACTTAATCCCAAAAAAAAAATGGTTCTATTTTTGGTTGAACAAACCCTAATACATCAAAGTTTCAACTATTAAACAAGCATTCATGAGTGGCGAACATATACATATATACTTGCAGTAAAGAAGCGAAGAAACGATGAGAGAGAAACAGAGAAGAGATTGGTACCGTGGAGAGAGAGAGTAGGCTGAGAATGTTTAAGCAGAGAAAAGGGTATGGTTTTGGGTTTTAAAAAGAGTTTAAAATTGAGTTTTGTGACGTGGTTTCCGTTTTGAAAATAATTTTTTAAATTAAGTTTTGAAGGGCGTGTTTGGTTATGAATTTTAAAAAGAATTTTAAAATATTTTTGATTGGAATTGTGATTTTGAGCTTTGTGAGTTAGTTTTTTTATTTTTTGATTTTTTAGTTATTTTAATGTTTCGTTTGGGAACATGTTTTTTTTAATAATTTTTTAACTTTTTGATTAAAATATAATATAAAAAAAATTAGTATGTTTGGGAGGATTTTTTAATTTTTTAACAAAAAAATGTGTAAAAAGTAAAAAGAAAATAGAATATTTGACTTTTTGATATAAATTATTGACTTTTGGTTTTTTTAGTATTTTTTAGCTTTTAGACTAAAAAGTGATATTGTCAAACAAGTTAAAAAGTCTCGTTTGAAATAGATTTTTTTAATTTTTTTAATTTTATAAGAAAAAAATGAACTGATTATAGATTAAATATAACATTTTCTCTTATTTAACTAAAATAATTTATTTTATTTTATATGATTATTTTAACTCCAAAGGCATGCCAAACGAACCCTTTAAAAGAGAACTAAACATGGCCTTTGTATTGCGTAGAGAGAGAGAGAGAGCTGTGAATGTTTCAGCAGAGGTTGCGATAACAGATAGTTATCAAAATCGCAATCTCAATATCCTACTTACTTACGATACTGTACCGTATTGGATTATCATAACCAATATTATAGGGTTTTATATATTCTCTCTGTAGAATCCCAAATAAATCGCGCCTTCAATTAGAGGAATCACAACACAATCAATTCTTCGTTTGTTTAAACAGAGGTTGCAATAACAGATAGTTATCAAAATTGCAATCTCAATATCCTACTTACTTGCGGTATTGTAACGTATTGGATTATCGTAACCAATACTACAGGGTTTTATGTATTCTCTCTGTAGAATCCCAAATAAATCGCGCCTTCAATTAGAGAAATTATAACACAACCAATGCTCCGTTTGATTTACATTTTTTTAGGCACCTGTTTTTTAGTTGATACGGATAAGTTATAAATAATTTTAAAAAAAGTTTGTTTTGACAAAAAGGACCACATTTTCACTAAAAAAAATCTTTAGGAATATTATAAAAAAAAATAAAAATAAAAAGATTAATGCTCGGTAGCCCAAAAAGAATGGACTCGAATGGCCCGAATGAGTGTTCACCGGACGTCCACTTGGATGACCGGGTGAAAACTTGTCTTCTGTAGTTGTCGTATTTGTCTACCGCGACTGTCAACCTTCTCACCAGATGACCGACTGGACGTTTGCCCGAACGACCGGTAAGATGAATTTCGAACCATTCGAGCCAACCTTCTTTTCAGGCTATCAAGCATTGCTCAAATAAAAAATAATCCTTTGAGACTTATAATAAAATATGTGTGAGTGAATTTCCGATCACACTACCCTCCTTAGTGATTCAGCAGAAGAACACAGGCAGAGTGGATGGCTCCCTGTAACCTGCACAGAAAGAAAAGACTCCGGCGGTGGTTCTTCCACCCGGGGGCACTCCGACGATCAAGTCAGTATATCTCTCAAAGATAAATCAAGTGCTAAACTCACAAGCTTGAGTATCAAAAGCATACGTTAGACCCATGGGGGTGCCTCTCTTTTATAGCCAATACAATCCTAGTCCCAATAGGAGCCTAGCCCTAATGGACTCAAGATTACTGCTAATCTGGGACTCCCAGTGGGATTAAGATAAACTCTCTAAGAGTCTTATCTTTACCCAACCTGAAGTCTTCTCCATATCTAGGACTCTTGTCCATATCCAGGTTGAGTTCCCTCTTCATTCTAGGACTCTTGTCCCCGATCCGCTTATCTCGGATTCCGATATCTTCGGAGGTAACCTCGGCCTATCCGAGATAACCTCGGCACAACGGCCAAGACACGTGGCACCTCGGCTGACACGTCGGCGTCACCTTGCCACGTGTTGGTACTCAGAAAATACATCCCCACAACTGCCCCCTAGGTTCTATTACCTCGGCATTCTGAGGTGATGGAACCTATCTTCGAACTTTTTCTCGTACATCGGCCTAAGAACTTTCTAGCCGAGATCATTCATTCCAGGCCGACATGTCTTCATCCAAGAACAAGAATTCAAATCAATCTTACTGCACGCATGAGCTGTCATGCACCATTTTTCAACCGTTCCTCGACGTTTTTCTTATTGGTCCGTCTTTGGCGGCAGCGCCTGGCGTCTTTTTCTTTTGCTTGCGTCGACGCGCACGTTATCCCAGGCGTAATAATTGCTGTTTTTTTTGCCGCCGTTTCAAATTTTGGCAAAAACGATTCCCTCTCTCTTTCTCTTTCACTTTTGCATTTTGAATCTCCTTGCTTTCTTTCTCTCTAAAACTTTTTCTCTTTCAATTCTGCCATTACTCTTGCGAAGCCTGAATCGCCTCCATCTGCCATTTCTGCGAATCTCTGAAGCTCTTGCTACTGTTGCGTCCATTATCTGACCTCGGCGAAGCTTCATCCCGGCCTCACCCTTTTCTGATAAGCCACCGTTCCCTTCTTTTCCCAGTTCTTGCTTGTTTCTGAGATTTCTCGTTACTTAACTGTTCTGTATCTGATTTGTAAATCACGTACCTCATCTCATTATTTTGTTTATACTGCGAATATTTGTACCGTTTCACCTCTGTTTTTGGCCTTCCACTCTTTCGTGTTCTTGAATCTGAGACTTCTTTTTGCTTTCCTGTTTTCCAGATTTTCTTCCCTTCATACTCATTATTCGTAGATTTAGGCTTGGGATTTGCTGTAGAACCTTCAATCTTTTAGGAAAAACTGAAACCAACTTCTCCAAGATACACATAGGTTAAGCCGAGGTCCTAAGAGCCCTTTAGGAATACTCTGTTTCTGTAGTCGAACACTTGTTTATATCAAGACCATGGGTGTGTGGAGGGATAGAGTCAATACCCCAACCAAGCTTCAAAACTTTAGGCAAGAATTTTCCATACCAGAGGATGTCCACCTCAGACTAGCTGAGGAGAAGGACTCCATTATGCCCGATGGTGATAAAATGCCTTTCCCTGTAGTAGCCTTCATCCAGTGTGGACTTAGGTTCCCTCTAGATCCCCTCTTCCGCGAAGTCCTTCACTACTACACCCTGAACCCCATGCAACTTTCCATTAACGCCTTTAGGACACTCAATGGAATAATAGCCTTAGCTCGGCAGGAGAACGTTAGGATCACTCTAGCCGACATCCAATATTGCTACACAATGTGCCCCCTGAACCTTAAGGAAAAGGGTTATGTCTACTACCTATAAAATAGTAGCCGACCTTCCAGACTCCAACAAAGGGGCTGGAGATGATTACTTGATCGTTTCTGGAAACTGGGAATTTGCCCCAGATGAAGAAGTTCAACTCTTCCCTCTTCCTCGAACGGTCAAGGAGGGCAAGGGTAAGAGCCCATCATTAACTGCTTAGCTGTTGTTTCCTTCAATTTTTTCCAAATTTTATCTGTTTCTAATGTTGCGTTTTTTTTTTGCAGACGTTACTTGACCTCCCAAGGACTTCCGCCAATCCTATTGTCTGGGAAAGGTTTGAAGAAGTTGTTGGACCTCCTCTCCGAGCGCAAAGCTCCCCTGGTGTTAAATTTCATCCCTTCTTACACATCCAAATTGGCCGACGTTCCGAAGAAGAAGAAGAAGAGCGCTTCTCCATCAACTGCTTCTACAGAACAGGCTGCCTCCACATCTGAGCCAGCCGATCATCCATCAAACTCGGCTCCAAAAAAAGCGCCGATTTAAAGCTTGTTAAACCACCCGAGATGGAAAAACCAACGAAAGTGGTGCTGAACCTCTTGGCCGATCTTCCAGACGACATGGATGATGCGCCTCCCCAAACTGTGCCTCCGCCAAAGCCAAAGAGAGTCAAAAAGGCCCAACCAAAGGCGAAGGCTACTGTGGATGACGCAGAGGCTGAAGATGCCCTGCCAATCTCCAAACTGGCCGAGAAGATCACTTCGGCTCCCGCAAAGAGACCTGCTGAAGCCCAGCCATCAGGGGCCACTCAGCAAAAGAAGCCAAGGTCTACATCTGCCTCAACTTCGGGTTCCAGGGTTCCCAAAGTTCCCTGGGAACCCAAAGTTACTCTTGAAAACAGGCCGGTCTACACCAACGAAAGCGCTGCCGACGTCAACATCGGCGTGGCGCTCAGCACAGCAGTCCTTCTTGAGGGCGATATGGAGCGTAACGAAAAAATGAGCGGCTATGAGAATTACGCCTTCATGATGCAGCATTCAGTCCAAGTAAGTCTTTGAATTTGATAATTTGTCTTTCATACTTATAAAATTTTGAAATGTTTATAATAACTTTTGCCTTGTATTCTTCCAGGCCATCCAACACGCCCATACCTTCTCCATGCAGGCTTTTGAAACAGCAAATAAGTTAGCCGACATGGAGAAGGAGTTTGCTCTTCTCCATAAACAGAACAGGGCCCTCACGATCAAGATGAAAAAACTGGAGGATCAGGCCGAGGCGGCAACCAAGGCTAAACAGATAGCCGATGAAAAAGTTGAGGCTGCTGAGGTTTATTAAAAGCTATTGCTATCGCTCGTGAAGGAAGCGGCCAGCCGAAAAGGAGCTACAAGAAGCCCTGGCCACCAAGAGAGCTGAAATTGATGCTGCTTATAATGAAGGCATGGCCGATGTCGCTGAAGACTATAAGCTTCAGGTCAAGCAAGCATGCAACAAGGGATATTCCCTAGGTTGGAATGCTTTGGCCAAAAAGCTTGATCTTCCAGTCGACTCGCCATGGCGGAAGACCAAGGCCGTCGTCTTCCTTGTCCTCTTCCTCCATCTCCAAGCCAAGTCAAGAAGATGATTCTGCCGAGGTCAAGAGGAAGGTGAAGGTGAAGATGAAGCCACAGTGAGGAAGGCCAAATCTCCTCCAAAGGGTGATCAAGTCTGGACTTGACCGGAGATGAAGACCTTAATCTTTGCTTCCAAAAAGCGGACATCGGCACTCTATCCTCGACCTTCTTTTGGCGAGAGGAGTGTTGATGAAACCTGGTGAGATTGATCCGAGGTCGCAGCAGATAAAGTGGCGAGGTCTCGGCAAATAAAGAAGCTGAGGTTGTGGTGGACAAGGAAGCAGAGGCTATGGTGGAAAAGGATGCCGAGATCATTCCTCCAGATCCTTCCGACGTTCCCGCCCAATCTACTGTTAATGCTGAAGGAGTTTAGATGTTTTCCACTTTTCTTTTTGTACTTTGTCTCTTTTCTTTGTTCTTTCCTTCAATGTACGCTGTCTTTTGTGGCCGATGTGCCTTCTATGTAACTAGTGAACAAGATTTTTGCTTAGGCCACAGTGCCTTCCTTTTATATGCAACTGTTTCTTTCTGAATGCTTCAGTCTTTAAATTCTTCTTTATTGCTACTATTTGATTCTATACTTAGAATATTTCACATGATTCATTTAATTCTTCCCTTGCACAATCCCCTCGGGGGTTACATACCTCGGGCATGTTTACCTGAAGATTTACCTCTACTAGGGCTTCACCTGTAAACTTGTCATAAGCTTCTTCATCTTGTAAATTGCTACAAATTTCAACAAGTGAACAATCATATTAGCTTAACTTTAACATGTAAATTGCTGCAAATTTCAACAAGTAAAGATAAGGAATTTCTCTCGGCTTTACTTTAACTTGTAAATTGCTACAAATTTCAACAAGTAAAGATAAGGAATTTATCTCGGCTTAACTTTAACTTGTAAATTGCTACAAATTTCAACAAGTAAAGCTAAGGAATTTATCTCGGCTTAACTTTAACTTGTAAATTACTACAAATTTCAACAAGTAAAGATAAGGAATTTATCTCAGCTTAACTTTAACTTGTAAATTGCTACAAATTTCAACAAGTAAAGATAAGGAATTTATCTCAGCTTAACTTTAACTTGTAAATTGCTACAAATTTCAACAAGTAAAGATAAGGAATTTATCTCTGCTTAACTTTAGTTAAGCATTGCTAATGTCCTCTCTCTGCCCCCAATGTGAACCTAAGTTCCTCTTGGGTTCTCATTGTTCAAAAAACAACATCATGCCAAGTTGTACAAGTTCAGAAAAATTCTGCTAAGGTTTTATTGATCATATCAGCAAAAAATCAAAGAACATCTAATGATAGAAAAACTTTAAATTACAAGTGTTCCATGGTCTAGGCAATGCTTTGCCCTCATTATCTTCGAGCCGATATGCCCCATTCCCTAACGCCGAGGTGATTCTGTATGGGCCTTCCCAGTTTGGGCCAAGCTTGCCCTCTCTGGGATCCTTCTTATTGCCGACGACTTTTCTCAGAACTAGGTCGTTGACTTGAAAATCCCTTGGGTTGACCTTCTTGTTGTAAGCTTTGGCAAGTTGTTCTTTGGTATCTTTGCAGTCGGATTGCGGCTTTCTCTCTTCTTTCTTCTAGTAGGTCCAGATCTCGGGCTAAGAGCACATCATTAGACCCGTTCTCAACTCCCTGTGTTCTCGATCCTCGATGCCGATCTCCAATGGAATGATCGCTTCGTGCTATAAGCCATGGCAAAGGGGATTCCCTGTTGATCTTCTCGGCGTAGTGCGATATGCCCGAGCACGTTGGGCAATTCGTCTACCCACTTTCCTTTTCTGCTGACCTCTTCTTTATTCCATCTAGAATGACTTTGTTTGATGCTTGCCCATTACTTTGGGGAAAGCTTGGTGTTGAAAAATAGTTCTTTATCTTGAACTTGGCGCAAAAATTCTTGATGAGCTTCTTTGTCAAACCCTCTTCGTTGTCGCGATTGCCCCTTGGAATCCCAAATCGGTGATGATGCTTTTTCGGATGAAGTTCTTCACATCCACATCTCGGATTTTGGCAAGAGGCTCTGCTTCTATCCATTTTGTGAAGTAGTCTGTAGCTACCAGTAGGTACTTCCGTTGTCCAGTGGCTTGGGGCAATTGTCCAACGAGATCCATCCCCCATTGGGCAAATGGCCAGAAATTTGAAGCAGGTTCAGTCGGCGGTGGTGATGTATCAATGGTGCAAACCTCTGGCATTGCTCACACTTCTTCACATAGGCTTCTGCATCTTTTTGCATATAGGGCCACCAATACCCCTAGGTAATGGCCCTGTAAGCTAACGATCTGCCCCCTGCGTGGCTTCCACAAACTCCTTCATGAATTTCATACAGAAAGTCTTCGACCTGAAGAGGGTGTACACACCTTAAAAGAGGTCCAGTGAAGGATCTTCTGTAGAGATGTCCTTCTGCTGTCAGGCTGAATCTTGCCGACTTCAATCTGACCTTGTGTGCTTCCTTTCGATCTTCTGGCAGCTTGCCCTCTTTCAGGAATGCAACAATTGCATCCATCCAGCTTGGTCCCAAGTCCACACATAATGCTTCTTGCATTGTGTGTGGTGGCTCTATGCTCGGGCTTGGTAGGTAATCAATCATTATTGTCCTCGTCTTCCCGGTTTGCACTGAACTTGCCAAATTGGCCAGCGCGTCGGCGTGGTTGTTATCATCTCGGCTAACCTGAAGAAGTCGGCAGTTTTGAAACATGTCTGCCAGCCTGATGACTTCTTTTGCGTATGCCGACATCCTTTCATCTCGGGCAGCAAACTCTCCTGTAGTTTGATTCACTATAAGTTGTGAGTCACAAAAAACTATTACCTCATCTGCCTCTGCCGCTACTGCCAGCTTCAGTCCAGCAATCAGTGCTTCATATTCCGCCTCATTATTCGAGGCTTTGAACCCCAGTCGGATGGACTGTTCCAATATCTCCCCATCGGGGGAAATTAGCACTACTCCTGCCCCTGCACCCTGCCGGTTTGAGCTTCCATCAACAAAAAGTTGAAAGGAGTCGCCGATGTAGATGCTGCAGGGTCTGAGTTTTTCCTTTCTCGGTTCCTTATCCTTTGGCTGGGCTTCTCCTTCCTTGTGTGGACATCGTTCATCTCGGCCACGAGTCGATGTTCGATGTATTCTGGCGAGAACTCGGCCACGAAGTCGGCCAAAACTTGGCCCTTAATTGCTGTTCTTGGCCTGAACTCCAGGTCATATTGGCCCAAAACTACAGCCCATCTTGCGATTCGTCCAGTCAAATCTCCTTGTTGCAACAAGGATTTTAATGGGTGCTCTGTCAGAACCACTATCTTGTGAGCCTGAAAATAATGGTTTAGCTTCTTTGAGGCCATTACCAAGGCCAGCATTAATTTCTCCAGTGGTAAATACCTTGTTTCTGCATCGGCCAAGGTTTTACTTACATAGTAGGCGCCTACATTCTCCCTTCTCTTTTCGGACAATCACGGCACTTACTGCGTGTTCCGAAACTGCTAGGTATAAGAACAATTCCTCCCCAGGTTGAGGTGTTGAGAGGACTGGAGCCGAGGTAAGGTATCTCTTCAGGTCGGCCAGAGCGGCCTCACATTCCTCTGTCCATAAAAAATCCGAGGCCTTTTTCATCAGATTGAAAAAAGGTTTACACTTGTCCGAACTTCGGCTTATGAACCTGTTTAAGGCTGCGGCCCTTCCAGTAAGCATCTGAACCTGTTTAGCCGATGTCGGACTCTGTAATTCCAGAATGGCCTTGATCTGATTTGGGCTGGCTTCAATGCCCCTTCTAGTCACCAGGTATCCCAAGAACTTACCGGATCCAACTCCAAATGCGCATTTCGATGCGTTTAGTCGGAGCCGATATGTTTTGAGTATGTCAAAGACCTCTTCCAAGTCGGTGAGATGATCCTTTGGTTCCTTGGTCTTCACGACCATATCATCGATGTATACTTCTACAGTTCGGCCAATCAAGTGTCTGAACATCTTGGTCACCAGCCTTTGGTAAGTTGCACCTGCGTTCTTCAACCCAAAAGGCATGACTCTGTAACAATACAGACCTTTGGGAGTGATAAACGCTGTCTTCTCCTCATCCGGGGGGTACATGGCTATCTGGTGATACCCCCTATATGCGTCCAAGAAGCTCATCCTTCCATGTCCAGATATGGCGTCCACCAACTAGTCGATCTTTGGCAGGGGGAAGCTGTCTTTGGGACAAGCTTTGTTCAAATTTGTGAAGTCTACGCAGACCCTCCACTTGCCATTCTTCTTCTTTACTACCACGGGATTTGAAAACCACGTCGGGTAAATGGCTTCTCGGATGGCCCTGGCCTCTAGAAGTCCGCTACTTCCTCTTCCATTGCTTGGCGTGCATCAACGTCGGTCTTCGGCTCGTTGTATTACGTGTTTGGCGACCTGTCAACGTTGAGTCTGTGGCATGTGACCTCGGGGTCAATGCCAGGCATTTCATAAGGTGTCCAGGCGAACACCTCAATATTTTTCCTCAGAAAGGCTTCCAACTCCTTTTCTTCTTCTTTGGCTAATCCCGTGCCGAGAAGGAAGAAGCGTTCCTCATCGCCCTCTTGGACGAAGATTTTCTTCAATGCTTCTTCACTCTTCTCGGTCGGCTCCTTGCCTACATCATCTAGGACCTTCATGTCCTCTTCTTCAACCTCTGCTTCTTTTGGTTCTCGAATGTTGCAAGTTAACTTCATTGCTGCCATGGAGCAATTTTTCGCCTGCAACTGATCTCCTCTGATTTCCTCAATCCCATGTTCTGTTGGGAATCGTAGCAGTTGATGCAAGGTTGAGATCGCCCCATTGCGTGCAACCACGGCCTCCCGGGATGATGTTGTAAAGCGGCGTATCAATCACAATAAATTCGTCCTTATCTTCTTTGTGCGGCTTGTACCTCCAAGCTTGTTGCCCTAAAGGCCATGTCGGCGTTCCATTGAAGCCAACCATCGGGCCGTTTGATAGTCCATGTCATCGGGGTAAAGGCCTAACTCCTTGTAGCATCGACATACATGATGTCGCGAGGCGCCTGATCAATCAAGATCGTTTCACCGGCACTCCCCACTGGAGGGATACTACCAGGCATCATTGTCGGTGTCGAACCATGTCGAGGTCGGCCTCTGTGAAGGTTATCATTGGTCCTTGGCAATCTTGTGCCGAGGTCTTTTCAATCCGACCTGGTTGACATGCTGCAGATGTTTCACCCTCTGCGTCTCCCCCCGTATGTCGTTTTCATTCACCTTTGAGTGGATCACGTTAACCACCCGAGGTCCACCCACTGTGGTTCTGCTTATTTGGGGCGGGCTGCTTGGTGCTTGGGGCAACCGTGCTTGCTCTTCCCTGGTCCTGGCCTCATCTACAAGGTCTCTCAAATGGCCTTGCCTCACCAGATCTTCTAGATGTGTTTTAAGGGCTCTGCAACCCTGAGTTGGGTGACCCTGCTCATTGTGATAGGCACAACGCCTACCAAGGTTTCTCCCATAAATTCTCCTTGTGCTCTTCTTGCATACTGAAATAGGGTGATTTCATTTGGTCAAGGACTTTTGGACGGAATTGAACACCGCTGCCATTGCTTGTTTAGCCCTCAACTCTGTCTCCTGTTTGTTCTGTCCGTTGTTACCTCGGCCTCGCTTTGGCGAGCCGTTGCCTTTTTCTGTCTTCGTATCCTTGTTCCCCGAGGTGTCTTCCTCGGCTCGTGCGTACTTCTCAATTCTCGCCATGAGTTCTTCCATGCTCTTTGGCAGGGTTTTCGCCAAAGACTTCCGCAATGGACAGTCATCTTTCAGGCCGTTCTTGAAAGACACGACCGCCACCTCCTGGTTGCATTCAGGTATTCGATTGAACACCTCGTAGTACCGCTTTGCATAGGCTCTGAGGCTCTCCTCTTTGCCGATCTTCAGAGCCATCAATGCATCCACCCTCAATGGCTGCAGCTTGTTTGTTATGAACCTGGCCACAAACATCTCGGCCAGGCCTTCCCAGCTCTTCACGCTCCCCTTTGGTAGTTTGTGGAACCAGTCTGATGCAATCTCCCCGAAGGATGAAGGGAACACTTTGCAGAGCAACGGCTCGTTCCCACTGTACAAAGCCATGGAATTCAAAAATAATCCAACATGGAAGTTAGGGTCCGACTTACCATCATATATCTGGAGCCTCGGCATACTGAATCTTTTCGGCGCGACGAATCTATCCAATTCTGCCGAGAATGGAGTCCTCGGCTTAACCGGGGAAGTTACTTCGGCTCCGGTATTCTCCTGTTTCCTCTTGAGGTAATCTCTCAAGTCCTCTTTACTTCTTCCTGCAGCCCGGCTGTCATTGGGCTTCAGCCTTTTCGGCGCACTACTCTCGGCCTCATAGTGGCCCCTTTTCGATCCTTCTCCGCAGGACGCATCGAAACACAATATCCGCCCCGGAACATGTCGATGTTCTTTGGGGTCTGCTTCCTTCTCGTGATATGTCCTTCGGGACTCTTCTCTTCTCGGCTCTTCTCGGCCGACTTCCCTGGAGGGTCGGTGAGAGTACCTTCCGCCTCGTGTCTTTGAGGGGCTTCGGGATTTCTTCCGTCCCTTCTTCGGGCGTTCTTTGGCATTGGTGTGTCCTGCAGCGGGTATGGAGGCTGCATGACATTATTCTGCATCATGAAGTTGACGACCGATTGAAGGTCTGCCAACTTATTTGCCATCTCCTTTACTTCTTCATCCCTCCTCAGACATCTGTCTTTCCATGTCTGGAGGTCGTCCTCGTTATAGTATTTGCCCCTGTCTGCTTTCTTTGATGTATCACCGTTTTAGCCGACGGCGTTCTCTGCGTGATTCTGATCACGAACTTCCTCGTTGCGGTCTCCTTCTTCCGCGTTAAGGTCGACGGGTCTTCCACTCCCAACTGGAGTGTCGTCCCCAACCTTTTCCCTCTGCGAGTTACTGGCCATTTACTCTTCTCTCGTTCCCACAGACGGCGCCAAATTGTGTGAGTGAATTTCCGATCACACTGCCCTCCTTAGTGATTCAGCGGAAGAACACAGGCAGAGTGGATGGCTCCCTGTAACCTGCACAGAAAGAAAAGACTCCGGCGGTGGTTCTTCCACCCGGGGGCACTCCGACGATCAAGTCAGTATATCTCTCAAAGATAAATCAAGTGCTAAACTCACAAGCTTGAGTATCAAAAGCATACCTTAGACCCATGGGGGTGCCTCTCTTTTATAGCCAATACAATCCTAGTCCCAATAGGAACCTAGCCCTAATGGACTCAGGATTACTGCTAATCTGGGACTCCCAGTGGGATTAAGATAAACTCTCTAAGAGTCTTATCTTTACCCAACCTGAAGTCTTCTCCATATCTAGGACTCTTGTCCATATCCAGGTTGAGTTCCCTCTTCATTCTAGGACTCTTGTCCCCGATCCGCTTATCTCGGATTCCGATATCTTCGGAGGTAACCTCGGCCTATCCGAGATAACCTCGGCACAACGGCCAAGACACGTGGCACCTCGGCTAACACGTCGGCGTCACCTTGCCACGTGTTGGTACTCAGAAAATACATCTCCACAAAATAAATATTAGATTTTTTATTTTGTCAATTTAAATTACAATATTTTAATTTATAAATATTGATTTTTTTTTTATTTTGTCCATTTAAATTACAATCTTTTGATTTGCTTTCAATATACAAAAAAAGAGTATTTTTGTTATTAAATTCAATGTAAGTATACATAAAATATGTAAAATATTATTTTTTTATTGAATTTAATGACTAATATATATATATATATATATTTTGTTAATTTTACTTATAGACAAATAATTTAAATTGAAAATAAATCAAAAATTTAAAGTCAAATTTTTTTAAACATTTATTGCGTAAACTTTTAGGATAATGATAAGATTTAACATCAATGTTGGCATTAACTTTTAGATTAATTTGAGACTAGCTGGACATTTTTCAATTTTAAATCTGAACTTCAAAGAATTTGATATTTTCAAAAATGTATTTATTATCTATTTTCTTGAATACAAACGTGTTGAATGGACTTAATTTTTGAGATTTAGATAAAACAAAAATATAACGTATTTTTTAATGATTTTTTATTAAAAAGCTTATCAAGTAAATTATCAAATACCAATAATAAATATATGAGAAAATCATGCATTATCAAAATTATTTCATTACTTTTTTTTTATTCAAAAACTATTGAATTTGATTTTTTTTAAAAATGATGAAAATAAGCCTTATATTTTCTACACAAAAATACCAAATATCAATACTTGTCATTTGATAAAAGAATTCCAAATTGAAAATACAACAGAATATCTAAATTCTTTTTCAATTGAAAATACAAACAAAATATGTAAACAAATTGAAAACACAAAGTCTTACAACTTATTAGGGGTGCTTACGGCTTGGCGGTTCAGTTGTAGTAAACAAAATCTCAAATCCGTCATCCGTCCAAAATTAGGTGGATTTAATCAATCTGCAACCGTCCGCTTGTCATCACGTATCCATCTAAAATGCGACGAATCGATTCGGTTCGATTTAGTTGGTTTGAACATATCAAAATATTCCTTGAGCACCCTTAGTAATTAGTAAGTCCCATTGCACTGATTTTTTTTGATTTTTTTTTTTAAAAATGCCCCATACGTGAAATTATTTGGAACTTGACAACTTTTTAAAAACAAGAATAGTTTCAAAAAGTGAACAAAATTAAATGCATAAACTAAATTTATTGTAATTAAAACTCACCCCATATTAAATGTGAATCTATATATCATAGGACTAATGAAACATTAAAAAGCACATTTGTTCTGAAAAGCAAACTTTAGATACCTTTATTACGAATAAAACCTTGAGTTTGTACGAAAATCAGCAAAATAAATTTAACTATATATTGACTATAGTAGATATGGTACTCATTTATCAATTAGTCAAGCAAGCGACATTGGGCAAAACTGGACCATTTTTCCTTCCAGCAACATTTTGACATAACGATGTCGTTTCTTTACACAGTTGAGTCGATTGAAGGTAGATGTCATTCATATATATATCTTTGCATGGAACTGTCTCACTGCATGCAAAGTGTATCGCTGTATCTTCCTCTGACGTCCCGTAAATATAACTGTATCTGATATTGCTAATTTGCACGGCTGATTTCTGAGAAAGTTAATTACATTAATCACAATGTTAAGTTAGATTAATGTATTGTGAAAAGATCAAAAAATTACTATTTTTGAGTACAAAACTAAAAAATCCAAGTAAAAAAACAGTCATAGTCATAGAGTAAGAAATGCTCACTTGATTTTTGCAATGTGTGTGGTCACAATAGTATTGATCGATGATGATGGGATGAACTGAACCAATGGATCTTATATGCTCAAACACAATGTTCCTAGCAAATCCGCTCCCTCCCTAAGCATGTCAAAGGGACAATATAATTAACAACAGAACTAACGAGAAAAATAGTTATTTATCAAATAATATAACAATGACATTATTGATATTAATAGGCATTGAGTTTTTTTGTATTAAAGTGATAAGCTTACAAATTTGCCTCATATATTATATTCTTGATATCATGACTCTAATAATCATGTGTTCACAAATTACCTGCCATGTCTTGATTCTTGCTCCATTTGAAGTTCCTTTGAATTCCACATTGCTTACATAGACATTCTCTACTGTCTCATATTGCCCTTTTATACCTAAACTTCCAATACTTTTACCAAAGAAGGAATTTAAAAATAAATGAAATCAATTTCAAAATAATAACAACAATAACAAAAGATAGAGGGAACTGTAAAAAGGTCTTCCCTATTACCTTATGGCATGACCTGGTCCACATGTGATCATGCTGATGTTGAGATATGATGAACCATCTCCGATGGAAATACAATCATCACCTACATTAATATTTTTGACTTAAAATTTGATAAACAACCGAATTAAAATATACATATGTAAAGCGCCATGCATCGACTTTCAGTTCCAAATCTTTTGGATCATTGCAAAATGCTTCCAATGGTAGAATTATGTAGGAATCTCAAAACAGAAGATCTTGCACAATAAATTTTTTTTTTTTGGTCACACGGTATAAAATTAAGAGAGATAGTATTATTATGTTTGATAATATACCAGTCCCAATGTGAGTTTGGCTTATGAAGACGTGTGTGGAATGTTGAATGTGTATGCCATCAGTATTTGGGCTATCGCCGGGGGCAGTGATGGTGAGATTATAAACATATATCCATGTCGACCTTTCCAACGCCATATGCATTTGAGGGCTGTCTATGAAGGTTAGGTCACTTATATGCACATGGTTGGAATGTGCTATTACGAACCCCTGTAAAAACATGAAAAATTATTAAATGTTTTCAAAATATTATTTCGAAACATTATGTAGTACTTACAATGTAAACATAGGAACAAAATAATTTAATAAAAAAGAATCTAGTGTCACTCACCGTTGGTTTTGACCCGTGGTACTGAAAAGAAGAAAAGAAACTTATATTAGTAATGCCAAAAAAAAATATTTATTTTGTACAAAAAATTAAAATTAAAATGGTGTGACAGTGATAATTATTTTAAAAATAATTAAATGAAGTAAGAGAGGAGGCTTCTTGCCTTTCTAGTGTGATTGACATTGGAGGAACCCCACCATTTGGTACCTTGGGCATTAATAGTACCAGAGCCATAAATGTAAAGACCATTGATCTCAGTAAATCCTATCCATTGACGGCAGTTACTTCCGTCGCACTTCCATTTTGAAGGATGACTTGGTGCTGTTAGGTTTCCACCTATCTATAATAAACCATATCAATTTAACAATTCAATAAGAATATATTAAAAATAAATAAATAAGAGAAAAATGAAAATATTGAAATGTATGATAGGATAACTTATTTCTAGTTAAAAGAAAGATTGTACCGTGTTATTGGGCCAGTATAAGCCCACAATATTAAAGTAAATATTTCAAATTATTTGTACTAATGATTTTAGTTGTACAAAAATTTTAATAAAATATTTGAGACACAAAAAATAATTTGACCTATAATGATGACATATGATATGAGAAAATTTATGAATCTAAAATTGTAATTACCACAACGTTAACGGCTTCGGAATTGCAAGGGCCACTAAAGATTACAGGTTGTAACAAGAACTCATAGCCATCAGGAACGTGCATGGTTGGACTAAAACCCGAAACTTCCCTTGCCGAGCACGTAGCTTTCCATGCATTCTCAAAAGGCTGCATACACAATTAAGCTTATAAGCATCTTTTTTTTTTTCTTGTTTTTTTTATAATTATTATTAATAATATAATAACAATGTTATCGACTTCAAAAATTAATTTAAAAAAAAAGTCTAGTGTAATTCAGATTAAGTGTAGATCTCATTGTACAAAAGTTGAATCAAAACACTTCACTTTTCGAGATAAATTTCTTAACATATTTTTTGAGTTATTATCTTTTCTGATAATACCCTAGGAATCCAACTTATTTTTCCTTACAATCATCAATTCTTCTATAATCTATATATATATATATATATTTGATATGAATTTAATCTAACCAATTAGATAAAAAATTTTACGTGACAGTGTAAATTTTATATCTATTACCTATATAAAAACAATGTAAGGATGGTGTAACACAGCTGCTTCTTTGGATGGTGTAACGCAGCTGTTGCTTTGGTTTGTAACTGAGCCACGCACACGACACTAGAAACAGTTGAAGAATAAATACAGAGAACTGCACGTCCACCGCCATCCATTCTACTCAAGGCCATCACGGATTCATGGTATTTGATTTACAATTATAGGTGTACCTTGTTTCCTCCACATTCTCTCACACACACACACACACTTACACAAACCCTTGATTCGATTTAAATCATGAATATTGCTAATTGATTTTTGGGGCTTCATGTGGCGATTGATTCATGGATGGGATTAACTGTTGAATTGCAAAGAGGTTATGGAATATGGCTTGTGAGTTTTTTCTTACTTGAATTTAAAGTTCCATTGTATGATACTTCAGCATGTTATTGATTTCTAACTTTTTTTTTCCCATCATGTGCTCGACTATATGCTCAAATAAATGACACATAGAACCACCACCACCATCACCAACACCAGTAGTACTTATCTGGTTTGTGTTGAAAGTCTAATAGGTTATTGGAAAAAAAATTATATTATGATCTTGAGGATAAGTTTCATACATGTAATTTGTCTAAATTGATGTCTTTAATCATAGTAGGAACAAAAGTAGGATAGTGAGAAGGATTAAAATGATTAAAAAGGCAAAATAAAAACTTTGAATAACTCTGATTAGATCAACCAGCTCAATTCATTTTTAGTGACCAAAATTAAAGAAAAAGGAATTTTGACACTTGCGATAGAAAACTACACCCACAAAAAATATACAAGAGAGCTCATATTATAAATATCTGTATAAATAAACACCCATCGGCACCCAATTGACGAGTGCATAAGCTGTTGCACTTACAACCCATACGCAAAATGAATCTCAAATGGAAACTTTTATTAAGTTTCTCTTGATTTAAGGAAGAAACTAAATAAGATGAAACTGGCCTCGTTTGGGAACATCCCTTTTTAAATTTTTGTTTTTGGCTAAATATGAAACTAGTATGTTTGAGATTTTTTGACTTTTTACAAAAGATGTCAAAAAAGTAGGAAAAAAAGAAATCTTTGACTTTTTTAGATAAGTTGTTGATTTTTTTTTTTTTAATTTTTGACTTTTTAATTAAAAAAAAACTTAAACGCCAAAGGCAATCTCAGTTTTAAGTTGTCTTATTTTTGAAAGGTAGTGGGCCTCTCAAGTCATTTCCTCGTATATCCTTTGGACATGTGTCTTGAGCTTTATTGTATATTCCTTCTTCTTTGGTAATAAATGCTTACCATAAAATAACAAAAAAAGAGAGAAGAAAACACAGAGCTAAGTCTTCAATCCTCAAGATACATTGAAAGTTTTCCAAGGAAGGTACTGACATTTCTATTGGTCCCGCTCCTATTGCTGCCTCACATGATATCTCTCGGGAATATGTTCAAATGAGAGTGTGGTAGGCACATATCCCATCATATCGAAGATAAGTTTTTCACACATTTTGAAGTATTCATGTAGTGTAATTAAAAACTGTGGCCTGTGTTTGCTTTTTTAGTAGCACACTGTAGTCTATAACATTCCGGTACAGTAGATTTTATTATGGTTTTTGGTTATGTTTGCTCACATTATATAAATCCCTTTGTTTAGAGGAGGAATACATATCTAATATTTGTCTTAGCTTAAAAGCCTAATTGTTAATTTTCTTTTCTAAAAATTTGTTTATGTTGTCCTGATTACATAGTTTATTGATTTGCAATATGGCTTTAACTACCACTTGGAGTTCATTGTTGGTTATACAAATCTGAAGCCATATGGGTCTTCAATCTATCAGCCACGTCTTCAATCTATCTCCCTCTCTCTCTCTCTCTCTCTCTCTCACACACACTCACACACACACACACAAACCCTTGATTGCTTTGGTTTAGGCTTTGTCATTCTTCACTTATTTGAGCAACCAATTCAAGTTGAAAAACCTGTAAGGACCTTTCCCTCTGGGGGTAGGAAAATCATGATCGGGATAGCGGACCAAAAGCTATGGAATTTTTTTATTAGCAGTTCTCTATAACGTCATGTGTTCAATTTTTTATGATATATATGTATCTATGTTCAATGATTATTTTGTATTTGATAGACAATGGTCTTGTTCGGCATACAAAACTTGTGCATAGAAGCTATTTGAGGATTTGTCAAAGAGACTAATACTTCATTGGCTCCAAGGTTTGACATAGATATAAATATTGTTATGATATATGATTTGTTTTGTTAGTAATTCTTCATATGGTATGTGGATTCAATCATTTCACTTTTTATTTGAGTGAAACATTTGTCTAACCTTTCTATTTTGTTAGGATTTCTCTTGTTTGTAAGAGGAAACCACAAGAATTGACCAGTCAGTCAGGTGTTTGAAGATGTTTTCAGAGACAACCCATCAATCCTGCTGTTGAAAAACTTATTGTATACCATTAGTATGCAAGAATAGAACAATCCATCTTCTTAGTACCCAAAAAAGCAGAAAAAGTAAGTGAAGAAAAATTTAGAATTGGTAATAAATAAGTCTAATTAATTAATTATTGGTAAGTATCCAATTCCTTTATATATATATATAGAGAGGTGATGCTTAATTTGAATTTAACGCTCTCAAATTTAAATTTTTATATTTAATCAAATCTATTTGTAGATTGATATTATGATCCTAAAATTATCTAAAAACACCTTAAGAATACTATATATTGTGATGTATCTTATTCTTAGTCAATAATAGCACCAACTAGTAATACTATAAATATATATAAACATAAGTTTAATTGATAATAATTTGAAGTGGTCCATGATATTTGGAAAACAATATAACAATACAAACACATAAGCTTTTACATAAAATAAAATGACATAATGTAATGGTGCAATGCATAATGGAAAAGGGCAAGGGACGCCAACAAAAACATTAAAGGCATAATTTTCATATAATGGGTGGAAGTCTAGTTACTAAAAATCAATATATATATTTTGTGAAGGATCCATTGAAATTAAATTTTCCCTTAAATCCCAAGATGATAAGGGTCTTATATAAATAATTTTTTATTTACAGTTTGTTGTTTTCAATTCCAACTGAACAAATCATTATGGATTTAGCTTCCAGGGCTTTCTTACAGAAATTCCCCCAAAAATCAATACATACAAATAAGAGAAACATTTTTTATTTTTTGATAAGTACAAATAAGAGAAACATATTAAAATGAAGAATTTTAAAAACATCTAGGACGGTCACCTAAAACATGTTTTTTCCGGTGAGCTCCACCTACGATCTTATCCTCTATCAGTTCATCATGCAATTTCTATATTGCTTTAGACTAAGATTCTTTTCAGCCTAGTTGTTTCCCTTGTAGCAAATAGATAACTCAACTGGAGAAGACTACAAGCCCAACAACGAAAAAGATGGGATGAAAACAAAAAAACAAAAAAATAAAATTTTAAGACATCTAATTAGTTTCACAGTATGATAAATTAACAGATACTGCTGATTCCATCCTGGAGATATATAATTTTCTTCCTGAGCTATTTTGATTTGTAGTTCCATTTATTCATTTCCCAACACTACTCTTATTTGATTGAAAAAGCATACTTCAAAACAATCTTATTTCACCGTCTAAGAAAAAAAATATATAATCTTATTTATTTAAAAGCATGAAAAATATTCTGACTGAAACATTTTTAAGGAAATAACTACTTGATCAGCAAACAGTTTTAACTTCTCAGAATAGAGCAACAAACCACACATAATTTGATAGGACAACATTAAAGAATGATTAAAAGTACCCAAAAAAAAAAAAATTAAAGCAGGAAAGAAAAAAACAAAAAAAAAACTCCTCTCAATGGCATATATAGGTTTCAAAGAACAACCACCGAGGAAATCAAAAACAAAAATCAAGAATAAAATTCTTGAAAGTAAAGGAAACAAAAGGCAAATTCAATTTGAATCATGTTATGCCACAGAATTTAATTATAACTGATGCGGAATGGAGCGAGATTAACATAAGCATTGGAGAGAGACTGATGTCTACTACAACTATGGTATGTAGTCAAGTCCATCAAGCAAGATCAATCAATTAAACAAGTAAAATAAAATTAACAGTTAATTAAATACTATTAAATTTCCAACAAATTTACCATGGATAATAAAAAGAAGTTTTCAAACAACAATAATAATGTTATTAAAAAAATTAAAAATCGAAAGTATTTCTGACCTGGGTATCATCAGTAGATCCATCTCCAACCGCTCCAAAATCTAACACATTAAAAGTTTGATTGTGACACTCTACTGATATTGCAGAAACAAGGAAGAAAACAATACAGAAGAGTAGCACACAGTTCTTCTTCATGGTTGAAGAGAGAGAGAGAGAGAGTAATGATGAGTGAGAATGAAATTATCAGAGACTCCAAATACAAATAGTTTAAGGAATAGGACAGGATTGGTTTGACATATGAGAATGACAATCCAAAGTGAATTGCGTCTCCTATTTAAACTGAAATTAGTCTTTTATTATTATCTTTAGTCTTTTATTATTATCCACTAGGTGACTCATAATTATTCTGTCATGATTTTATATGATATAAATTAAATTATAAGATAATAAAATAAACACTAATTTTAATATTAAAAATAATAGTAAAATTATAAAGAAAATTAGTAATGATAAGCTTTGAAGGAAGGATTGGGAATCGGTTGCTTGCCCTAGGTCGGTCTGTCAAGGGAGGAGATGTTGATTCAGGATTATCATGTTAATAGTTTCGACCAATTATAATTGACCAACTCAATCCAACCAAGTGAGATCTTGAGCTCTGCCTCAAGATTTTATTAACATGGTCCCAAACCATTAAAAATAGGTGTCCTGATGTTAGTTACCATTGCACATTCCATCAAACTGAGGCGCTTGGCTCGATATGATGCATGCATGCGAGTGAGTCAACTGCACATATCATCTAATATTCATTTTGAAGCTTGTTAATTTTTTAAGTTCAAATTGATGTGTCTATCTATATGCATTACAAAAAAAAAAAAAAAAAATTAAATTATTCAAACCTTGACTTCTGATTGGCTCAACAAAAATTTATTGAAGATAAAAATTTAACACATTCTCACTTCTGATTAGATCAACAAAAGTTTATTTAAGATAAATAAATTCAATTTCAACACATTTTAAAACTCATTAAATTTTGTCATCAAATTTGTGTTCTGGTTTAAAGTAGGAGTGTTCACGGTTTGGTTACGGTCGAAGAACTTTTAATCCACCATCCGTTTGCTGGATTGGTGGATTAAAAAAAAATCAATTTGCATCCATTCGCCAGATTAGCTGATGGATGTGGATTGGCAAATGGATACGAATCGATTTAACAGTTTAAACTTTTACAAATCTTGAATATAATACAACTTGTCAACCTTTTTTTTAGAATAATAATCCAACTCAACATAACTAAAAGATTATCAAGTAAATTGTCAAATATCAATAATAAATACATATAAGAAAATCATGCATTATCAAAACTATTTTATTACGTTTTTTTTTTATGCAAAAACTATTTAAATTGATTTTTTTTAAAATGACAAAATTAAGCATTATATTTTCCATGTAAAAATACTAAATATCAACACTTGCCATTTGATAAAAGGATTTCCAAATTGAAAACAAATTGAAAACACAATAGAATATTTAAACTCTTTCAATTGAAAACACAAACAGAATAGCTAAACAAATTAAAAACACAATTTTACAAATTACTAAGAATGCTTACGGTTTGAAAGTTCGATTGCGACTAAAGAAGTCTCAAATCCGCCATCTGTTCAAACTAAGTAGATTAAAAAAAAATCAATCTACAATCGTCCGTTTATTATTACACATCCGTCCAAAATACAATGGATCGATTCAGTTCAATCGGTTTGAACGAATCAGAATAAACACTACTCACCCATAATTTAAAGGACAACAGTTAAGGATGAAGATGCTTGTCCAAAATGAAAGTTTAGTCCAATTAAATTGCTTTAACTAATCCAATATCAATCACCGTAATGCTATGTTTGATTGGGAGATTTGAAAAAAGAATAAGAAAAATATATATATATATATATATAGATGAAGTGTGAATAAAATATATCTATATTTTATCTAGTTTCACACACATTTTCCTTTTACTTTTTCAAATCCTTCCCCAAATCTCCCAATCAAAATCAAACACAACATAAGGGGTTGGCTTGGTGGTTAGTCACTTCGTCCTTGGAACCACATCCATAGCCTAAGAGCTATTTTGGAAAAATGATTACAATCAACTTTTTAGTTAAAAGCTGATTAAAAGTTAATTATAATAAACTTTTTGTGAGAGAGGGAAGTGACTTATAATCTGGGAAGTGGCTTATAACCTACTTCCCAAAAGACCCCTAAGATTTATCTGACTCCCGTAGAGGGACGATTTTTGTGAATCTCAGAATTAGTTGGGGTTTACTAGAATAACAGATTATCAAAAGAAAAAAAACTTTCCTATGCATTACTAAACCCATATTTGCAGCATATATGATCATACTCCATAGTTCTATATCATTTAATCAACAACTAGAAAATTGAAGACAGATTCCATGATTTCCTATATTAACATTTTAGCTCATAAACTAATGCTGAACACTGTCAGCTTGAAGAAGACCCTCGCGGATCTGCGAGGCGATATCTTTTACTGCACCAGGCTCATGTGGGATGAAAACTGCTGAGGACTTTGAGTTGGAACCAATTTCCTTCATGGTGTCAAAGTATTGCGTCACAAGCACCATGTCCATGATATCCTTGGCAGTTGTTCCAGGCACATTCTCAGAAAAAGCAAGCATGCTGTCCCTCAATCCATCTACAATAGCTTGGCGCTGCCTGGCAATACCGAGCCCTGAAAGGTATTTAGATTCAGCCTCCCCCTCTGCTCGCTTGATCTGCAATATTTTCTCTGCTTCAGCCTTCTCATTTGCTGCAATCCTCATTCTAGCAGCTGTTGTGATATAATTAAATTACAATGTAAATCATCTCAATTCTCAAACCTAGGTATGATGCACGATGAGTTTCAACATGTACCCAAAGATTTCTCCATAAATCATATTTACATGCAAAAGATGTTTGGCATTTACTTATAAATATTAAGACAATCCCATTATATATATATATATAAGTTGAGGCATGTGCACTGTTACCTGCATTTATTTCATTCATCGCCCTCTTCACATGAATATCTGGTTCAATATCCACAATAAGAGTCTGGACTATTTCAAACCCATAGGCAGACATGGCCTACACAGATTATAGAAGGAAAGACAAAGGCAGTATAAGTGTTGACCTGATTGTCATTAAAAATGGATTCATATTTGCCAAGACAATTTGTCACCTTTTCAAGTTCTTCCTCCACAGCTTTTGCTATATCATTCTTCCGTTCAAAAGCAGAGTCCAAGTCCAACTTTGGTACACTTGCCCTAATAACTGAACAGATCGAAGGAGGGGTAGCCCATTACTTTCAGTACAAATTTCAACTGTTAATCCAGTACTATAAACAATTCTACCCAGCACAATGCATCATGTTTACAATTAAAAGAAAAAAGAAAAAAGAAAGGAGAAAAAAAAAAAACTAAGCTATAAAGGGACGGGGCAGATATATGCCAGATATGAGGGGTGAATGTGGCATTGCAGCTAGTTCCCCAACCTATTTCATTGTATCATTACAAATTTACGAGAAACTGAAACTACAACTAATATTAGCAGAACAAAGAATATTTGGACCTAAATCTACTCTCTTTCAAAACCTCAAGTTCAGCAGCACTGGATCTGCTTTATGTTTTGAAAACTCATTGAGCCATTTGACATGTGTTCCACAATGTTTTAAATATCAGTTGGTACCTTGGCAGGAAACTTTTTCATCGAAACAAAGATGATAAAAGCTGCATCCATACCATCAAAAACATAGGCTTGGATTTGCACCTTGGTGTTGGAAAGCTTATAGAAAGCATCAGCTCCTTTTCCTGACAAAGCACGGTATTGAATAGATGCACCCACATTGACAAAGACATTATCCTGAAAAGAAAACAATACTCGCAATTTATGAACTGATGGCACCAGTATGCAAACAATTGTCCACATCACTCCTTGATTTATTGTTGAAATAAAAAAGCATTTCAATGAAAAGGGAGAAGCAATAAAAGTAAGCTAAAGAGGTAAATTACGAGTATTCCCCATATAATAAACAAAGAAATAAAGAGGAAAAGAAAATAGTCTAAGAGAAGGAAAGCAAAGCAACTCTGATAGGTTAAAGGAACAAAAAGGCAGAACTACATAGGAGGGCAGATGATATCTATATAAGACAACAATTACCAAATGAAAATTTTATCAAAAGTAATTGTACATATTAACCAAAGATGCACTTGTATAAAGAGCTGAATAAATATGATTTCTTTTTTCTCACTACGTATATGACAATACAACTGTGGATGCTAGGGTGCTGAAGCACACACCAAAGTGAAGCATTTTAAGGAAACAGCAGAAAATATGTATTACAAAGATTTAGGAAATCTTTCAGCCTTAACTCAGAATATTGCATAAAAACAATGAAGTCAATCATTTTCTTGAAGCACCATAAACAAATAGTCAACTACATACACAACTACAAGCATGTCACTAAAAAGAGCGCACACAATGGAATTCTATACAGTAAACTGACTGTTATCTTCAAGATATAATCACCTAAGACAATTGATAAACTTCAAGTCAATTTTACTATTCCGAAAATTCAATTACGAAATCATGATTTCCTTTTGCACTGCAATAAACATTGTAAGCAAGCAGATATTCAACTGTTTATATTAAGAGTTCAACTTCTTCATGAACCACCAGAACAAAAACAGTTTCATGGTTATTTTTGGTTCAAGAACAATTTATGATTTAACTGGATAACATAAAAAGTATGCACCATAATAACTGAATAGCTAAGGAGAAAATTTATACGGACCTATTTCATTTCGGGTGATGCCGCTTGGGCTCAAAAATTAGACCCACTTTTCAAACCCAATGATGTGCCATTGCCTTAGAATATCTAAGGCAACACTATCTCTCATATCTTCTCTAATTATCAATCAATCATCTTATTTACATATCATTGGGTCTAGAAAGTGGGTCTAGAAAATTAACTTGTATATCATTTTCCATTTCATAATTAAATTACTTCAAACAATGGACATTGGATAAGTAGAACAATGATAATTTGTCTTATTTGGAAGACACGTTACAATGATCTGATAGATTACCAAAAGTTTGAGGCAAACATCATATAGGTGATCCAGTCTGGTTTCCTGCCTATGTCATTTGTTTTCTGGTTCTTTTCTTTTTATTTATTTTTTATTTTTGAACATTTGGACATTAAAATTTTTCAGCAAGTTGATGCTACTTACATTTGATTTAACAAATTGAAGAAGCACAAATAAGCATATGTGAAAGCCAATTAGTGATAGTCGTATATGAAATACAAGCAGAATAGAGAAACTTCACGCCTTGGTTTTTGTTTCACAGCCAACATCAAGCTGTTTTTTGTTGAAGACGTAATGATAATTTCCCAGCTAACTTGTACCCAAAATACCACGGTATGCAGTGACACCCTAGCTCAAGCACATCATCAAACTTCCCAAAATGCTCCCTAACAGCAACTGTAGACTGATCCACTTGAATGCAACCCCATGCTTGACCCATAGTTTAATCCTACAAGTGAGATGAACTTATGCAGGTGAATTTAGAAATTCTAGTAATAATTAACGAAAATGCGGCAAAATTTGATAAAATGGAAAAATGAAAAATCAAATAACCTATTAGCCATAGACAGCTCTTATTTATATTTTTTTGTTTTATCAATTTGATGCTACATACATAAAATATAAGCTACTTCATTAATCTTAAGATTTTGATACGGACTCAGATAACACTTTACAATATTCTGATTGCAAAAACATACTTATCAACAAACAAACAAACAAACAAACAAACAAAAAAATGATCTGGTTGGAAGCTTTTGAGCAGTTGAGAGATTTTAATTAGTTTCTACAATGGAAAAGGGCAAGGGACACCAACAAAAACACTAAAGCATAATTTTCATATAATGGGTGGAAGTTTAGTTACTAAAAATCAATATATATATATATATTATGTGAAGGATCCATCGAAACTAAATTTTCCCTTAAATCCCAAGATGATAAGGGTCTTATATAAATAATTTTTTATTTACAGTTTGTTGTTTTCAATTCCAACTGAACAAATCATTATGGATTTAGCTTCTAGGGCTTTCTTACAGGAATCCCCCCAAAAATCAATACATACAAATAAGAGAAACATTTTTTTTTTTTGATAAGTACAAATAAGAGAAACATATTAAAATGAAGAATTTTAAAAACATCTAGGACGGCCACCTAAAACATGTTTTTCCCAGTGAGCTCCACCTACGATCTTATCCTCTATCAATTCATCATGCAATTTCTATGTTCCTTTAGACTAAGATTCTTTTTAGCCTAGTTGTTTCCCTTGCAGCAAATAGATAAAAACAAAATTTTAAGACATCTAATTAGTTTCACAATACGATAAATTAACAGATACTGCTGATCCTGGAGATATATAATTTTCTTCCTGAGCTATTTTGATTTGTAGTTTCATTTATTCATTTCCCAACACTACTCTTATTTGATTGAAAAAGCGTACTTCAATACAATCTTATTTCACCATCTAACCAAAAAAAAATACAATCCTATTCATTTAAAAGCATGAAAAATATTCTGACTGAAACATTTTTAAGGAAATAACTACTTGATCAACAAACAGTTTTAATTTCTCAAAATAGAGCAACAAGCCACACATAACTTGATAGGACAACATTAAAGAATGATTGAAAGTATCAAAAAAAAAGAATTAAAGCAGGAAAAAAAAACAAAAAAACCTCCTCTCAATGGCATATATAGGTTTCAAAGAACAACCACCGAGGAAATCAAAAACAAAAATCAAGAATAAAATTCTTGAAAGTAAAGGAAACAAAAGGCAAATTCAATTTGAATCATGTTATGCCACAGAATTTAACTATAACTGATGCGGAATGGAGTGAGATTAACATAAGCATTTGAGAGAGACTGATGTCTACTACAACTATGGTATGTAGTCAAGTCCATCAAGCAAGATCAATCAATTAAACAAGTAAAATAAAATTAACAGTTAATTAAATACTATTAAATTTCCAACAAATTTACCATGGATAATAAATAAGCTAATGACTCGCAAAACAAAAATTCAAAAAGCAAAACCACAAATTCTTATATGAACAACAAAATTGAGATCTGATACAAACAATATAACAAAACTACAAAGCTAAAAACAAATCTCAGTGATATATTTCTCTAGTTTCGATATCAAATTCATACAAGAATCGACTACTTAATACAAAAAAAAAAGGTTCTATTTTCGGTTGAACGAACCCTAATACATCAAAGTTTCAACTATTAAACAAGCATTCATGAGTGGCGAACATATACATATACACTTGCGGTAAAGAAGCGAAGAAACGATGAGAGAGAAACAGAGAAAAGATTGGTACCGTGGAGAGAGAGAGAGAGAGTAGAGCTTAGAATGTGTAAGCAGAGAAAAGGGTTTGGTTTTGGGTTTTAAAAAGATTTTAAAGTTGAGTTTTGTGATGTGGTTTCCGTTTTGAAAATAATTTTTTAAATTAAGTTTTGAACGGCGTGTTTGGTTATGAATTTTAGGACAAGTTTTAAATTTTTTTTATTGGAATTGTGATTTTGAGCTGTCTCAGGTGGTTTTTTGATTTTTTTGCTGTTAGTTATTTCAAGGCCTTGTTTGGAAACAGATTTTTTAGTAATTTTTTAATTTTTTGATTAAATATAATGTAAAAAAATTAATATGTCTGTGATGACTTTTTAATTTTTTACAAAAAATGTATAAAAAGTTAAAATAAAAAAAATAGAATATTTGACTTTTTGGTATAAGTTATTGATTTTTTATTTTTTTAGTGATTTTTAGCTTTTAAACTAGAAAGTGATGTTGCCAAACGAGCTAAAAAGTCTTGTTTGAAATAGATTTTTTGAATTTTTTGAATTTTATTAAGAAAAAAATAAAATGATTATAGATTAAATGTAACATTTTCTCTTATTTAACTAAAATAATTTATTTTATTTTATATGATTATTTTAACTCCAAAGGCATGCCAAACAAACCCTTTAAAAGACAACTAAACATGGCCTTTGTACCGTATAGAGAGCGAGAGAGAGAGAGCTGTGAATGTTTAAGTAGAGGTTGCGATAACAGATAGTTATCAAAATTGCAATCTCAATATCCTACTTACTTACGGTACTGTACTGTATTGGATTATCGTAACTAATGTTATAGAGTTTTATATATTCTCTCTGTAGAATCTCAAATAAATCGCACCTTCAATTAGGGGAATCACAACACAACCAATGCTCCGTTTGTTTAAGCAGAGGATGTAATAACAGATAGTTATCAAAATCGCAATCTCAATATCTTACTTACTTATGGTACTATATCGTACTGGATTATCGTAACCAATATTATAGGGTTTTATATATTCTCTCTATAGAATCTCAAATAAATCGCACCTTCAATTAGAGGAATCACAACACAACTAATGTTTCGTTTGATTTAGATTTTTTTAGGTACCTGTTTTTTAGTTGATACGGATAAGTTATAAATAATTTTAAAAAAAAGTTTGTTTTGACAAAAAGGACCACATTTTTCACTAAAAAAATCTTTAGGACAGTTATAAAAAAAATAAAAATAAAAGATTAATACTTGGTAGCCTAAAAAGAAAGGGCTTGAATGGCCTGAATGAGTGTTTACCGGACGCCCACCTGGATAACCGAGTGAAAACTTGTCTTCTGCGGTTGTCGCCTTTATCTACTGCGGCTGTGAATCTTCTCACCGGACGACCGGTTGAACATTCGCACGGACGACCGGTAAGATGAATTTTGAGCCATTCGAGCCAACCTCCTTTTAAGGCTACCAAGCATTGTTCAAATAAAAAATAATCATTTGAGACTTATAATAAAATAAATATTAAATTTTTTATTTTGTCAATTTAAAGTACAATTTTTTGATTTGCTTTCAATATACAAAAAAAGAGTATTTTTGTTATTAAATTCAATGTAAGTGTACATAAAATATCTAAAATATTATTTTTTGTGGGGACATAAATTTTGAATGACGACATGTGGCCGAGGTGTTACCGAAGTGCCAGTCGGGGTGCTACGTATCCTAGTCATGATGCTGAGATGATCTCGGCTAGGCCAAGGTTATTTGCGAAAATATCAGAATCTAGGATAAGCGGATAAGGGACAAAAGTCCTAGAATGGGAAAAAACTTCAGTTTGGGTAAAGATAAGACTCTTAGAGAATTTATCCTAATCCTACTAGGAGTCCAAGATTAGCAGTAATCCTAAGTCCATTAGAGCTAGGCTTCTATTGGGACTAGGATTGTATTGGCTATAAAAGGGAGGCACCTCCATGGGTCTAAAGTATGCATTTTATGTTCTGAATAGTGAGTTAAGTACTTTTACTATCTTTGAGAGATAACTAACTTGATCGTCGGAGTGCCCCCGGGTGGACGAACCACTGTTGGAATCTCTTCTTTTCTGTTACAGGTCATCAAGTGTCATCTATTCTGCTAGTGCTCTCCAGGCAAATAACTAATTTGGCAGTGTGGTCAGAAATCAACACCCACAATTTGGCGCCGTTTGTGGGAAAGAAAGAAAGAAGAATAGATGACCAACGATGGGCAGAAAGAAAAGGTTAGGAACGACACTCCTACTGGGAATGGGAAACCTGTAGACCTTGACGTTGAAGAAGACAACTACAACAAAGAAGCTCACGATAAGAACCACAAAGGAAAGGAAGTCGGCCAGGAGGGCGATGTACCAAAGAAAACGGACCGGAGCGAGTATTACAACGAGGACAACCTCCAGATATGGAAAGAAAGATGCCTACGGAGGGACGATGAGGTAAAGGCCATGGCGAACAAATTGGCGGACCTACAAACAGTGGTCAATTTCATGATGCAGAATAACGTCATGCAGCCGCCGTTCCCACTGCAGGATACGCCGATTCCAACGGCAAAGAAAGATGCTCGAAAAAAGGGGTAGAAAACAGTCCCTACAGTCCCCCAGCACACCAGGACCGAAAAGCACTCTCACCAGCCTTCAAGGGAGGTCGGGCGAGGAGAGTCAAGAAGGGAAGAATCGAGGAGGACGCATCATACCAAGGAAACCGACCCCAAACAACATCGGCATGTTCAAGGGTGGGAGTTGTGCTTCGACGCAACTAATGAAGAAAGGTCTAAGAAGACTCACAATGACATAGGTAGTAGTGCACCGAAGAGGCTGAAATTCGGAAATAGCCGAGCTCATAGGCGGACCAAAGAGGACTTGAGGGATTATCTCAAGAGGAAGCAACAAAATGCCGAGGTAACTTCCTTGGTTAAACCGAGAACACCATTTTCGGTAGAGTTGGACAAATTTAAGGTCCCGAAAAGATTCAATATGCCGAGGTTGTAGATATACGACGGTAAGTCGAACCCCAACTTTCATGTCGGTTTCTACCTGAACTCGATGGCATTGTACACTGGAAACGAGCCGTTGTTTTCCAAAGTGTTCCCCTCATCCTTCGGGGAAATTGCATCGGATTGGTTTCACAAATTGCTGAAAGGAACTATAAAAACTTGGGAAGGCCTGGCTGAGATGTTCGTGGCCAGGTTCGTGACAAACAAACTACAACCATTAAGGGTAAACGCCCTGATGGCTTTGAAAATTGGCGAGGACGAAAGCCTGAGAGCCTATGCCAAAAGGTATTATGAGGTATTCAACCGAATACCCGAGTGCAACCAAGAGGTGGCGATCGTGTCTTTCAAGAACGGCCTAAAAGATGATTGTCCACTACGAAAGTCATTGGCAAAGACATTTCCAAAAGTATAGAGGAGCTCATGGCCAGAATTGAGAAATATGCTAGAGCCGAGAAAGACACGCCAGGGACTAAGGAGACAAAACAAGAGAAAGGAAACGGCTCGCCGAAGCGAGGCTAAGGTAACAATGGATCCAACAAGCAAGAGATAGGACTGAGGGCTACACAGGCAGTCACAACTGTATTCCAAATTCCAATTCACAAAGTCCTGGATAAAATCCGAACCCAGCCCTATTTCAGAGCACCAACAACGGTACTAGGAGAGTTTATGGAAAGAAGCCTTGGTAAGCATTGTGCTTACCACAATGAAGATTGGCATTTGACTCAGGGTTGCAGAGCCTTGAAAGCACACCTGGAAGACCTGGTAAGGCAAGGCCATTTAAGGGACCTTGTAGATGAAGCTAAGATAAGGGAAGAGCAAGCAAGACTACTCTAGGCACCAGCAGCACCACCCCCACCAACACCATAACCACAGGCAGGCGAACCTCGAGTAATCAATGTGATTCACTCGAAGGTGAACGAGAATGAGATTAGGAGGGAAACTCAGAAGGTAAAGCACCTACAACATGTGTACCAGGTCGGAAAAAGGAGGCCTAGGGTAGACAAGAGTCAGGGACTAGTGGTATCCTTTACTGAAGAAGACTTGGAAATGGTACAACATCCACACAACGATACCTTGGTAGTATCCTTCCAGGTTGGGGAGTGCCAAGTGAAGCACATCCTAATTGACTAAGGCAGCTCTTGTGACATCATATATGTCAGGTGTTACAAGGAGCTTGGCATTCATCCAGACGATATGGAGCAGTCCAATAGCCCAATGGTTGGGTTCAATGGAACGCCTACGTGGCTATTGGGAACAACAAGTTTGGAGGTGCAAGCTGGCACCAAAAAGATAGAAATAGAGTTCACCATAATCGACACACCATCCCCTCACAATGCTATCTTGAGAAGGCCATGGCTGCATGCAATGAGGGCTGTTCCCTCAACATTGCATCAGTTATTGCGGTTCCCAACAGAGCATGAGATAGAGAAGGTCAGAGGGGATCAGCTGCAAGCAAAGAACTGCTCCATGGCAACAATGAAGTCCACCTGCAGCATATGAGAACCAGAAATAGCAAAGATCGAAGACGAGGATGTGGAAGTCCTAAAGGATGTTGGTAAAGAGCCAGCCGAGAAGAGTGAAGAAACCCTGAAGAAAATCCTTGTCCAACAAGGAGATGAAGAACGCTCCTTCCTTCTCGACTCAGGTTTAGCCGAGGAAGAGGAAAAAGAGCTGGAGGCGTTCTTGAGAGCAAACATTGAGGTGCTTGCCTGGATGCCTTACGAGATGCCTAGCATTGACCCCGAGGTCACTTGCTATAAATTGAAAGTCAACAGGTCGGCCAAACTTGTAATCCAACGAGCAAGAAGACCGACGTTGATGCATGTTAAGGCAGTAGAAGAGGAAGTAAACAGACTTCTGCAGGCCAGAGCCATTCGAGAGGTAAATTACCCGACATGGTTATCGAATACAGTGATGGTGAAGAAAAAGAATGGTAAATGGAGGGTCTGCGTGGACTTTACTAGCCTAAATAAGGCCTGTTCCAAAGACAATTTCCCATTACCCAAGATTGACCAACTAGTGGATGCCACTTTAGGGCATGGAAGGATGAGCTTCTTGGATACCTACAGGGGGTACCATCAGATAGCCATGTACGCCCCAGATGAGGAGAAGATTGCATTTATCACCCCAAAAGGGCTGTATTACTACAGAGTGATGTCTTTTGGGCTAAAAAATGCAGGAGCAACTTACCAGAGATTAGTAACCAAGATGTTCAGACACCTAATTGGCCGAACAGTGGAGGTATACATTGATGACATGGTCGTGAAGACCAAAGAACCTAAAGATCATCTGGAAGACCTAAAGGCAGTCTTTGACATCTTAAAAACATATCGGCTCCGACTCAATGCATCAAAATGTGCATTTAGAGTCGGATCTGGTAAGTTCTTGGGATACTTGGTGACTAGAAGGGACATTGAGGCCAGCCCAGATCAGATCAAGGCCACCCTAGAACTGAAGAGCCCGATGTCGGCAAAACAAGTGCAGATGCTGACTGGAAGGGCTGCAGCCCTGAATAGGTTCATAAGCAGAAGCTCAGACAAGTGCAAACCTTTCTTCAGCTTAGTGAAAAAAGTCACAGACTTCTTATCGACTGAAGAATGCGAAGCCGCCTTGACCAACTTGAAAAGGTATTTGACCACAGCTCCAGTTCTCTCAAACCCAGTACCTGAAAAGGAGCTGTTCTTATACTTGGCAATTTCCGAGCACGCAGTAAGTGCAGTAGTAGTCAGAGAAGAGAATGGGGGAGCAAAGGGCAGTTTACTATGTGAGTAAAACCCTGGCAGATGTAGAGACCAGGTACTTACCCTTGGAAAATTTAACACTGGCTTTAGTAATGGCTTCCAAGAAGTTGAACCATTACTTTCAAGCCCATAAAATTGTGGTGTTAACTGAACATCCTTTAAGGTCCCTATTGCAGCAAGGAGATCTGATAAACAGAATAGTCAGATGAGCAGTGGCCTTAGGCCAATATGACTTGGAATTTAGACCCAAGACAACAATCAAAGGCCAAGTTTTGGCCGACTTCGTGGCTGAGTTCACACCAGGAGCCATCGTACATCGTGCTCTGTTAAGCCGAGGTGAACGATGTCCAAGCAAGCAAAGAGGAGCCCAGTCGAGGGCAACAGAACAAAGGAAGGAAGAAAAACTCAGGCCCTACAGCATTTACATCGGTGACTCCTTTCGACTGTTTGTTGATGGGAGTTCAAACCGACAAGGAGCGGGGGCAGAAGTAGTACTGGTATCTTCAAATGGATAGATACTAGAACAATCCATTCGTTTGGGGTTCAAGTCCTCAAACAATGAAGCAGAGTATGAAGCACTGATTGCAGGATTAAAACTGGCAGTAGCAGTAAAAGCAGATGATGTGATAGTCTTCTGTGACTCTCAGCTTATAGTCAACCAGACAACAGGCGAGTTCGCAACCCGAGACGAAAGGATGTCGGCCTATGTAAAGGAGGTCGGCAGATTGATGGCCTTGTTTCAAAATTGTCGACTACAACAGGTTAGCCGAGATGATAACAGTCACGCTGATGCCCTGGCCAACCTGGCTAGTGCAATACAACCTGAAAAGGCAAGGACGATAATGGTTGACTACTTGTTGGGCCCGAGCATCGAACCACTGACCACAGAGCGTGAAGCAATGTGTGTAGACATGGGACTAAGCTAGATAGATGCAATAATAGCATTCCTGAAAGAAGGAAAACTGTCAGATGATCACAAGGAGGCACACAAGATCAGACTGAAGTCGGCAAGATTCAACCTGATAGTAGAGGGACATTTCTACAGAAGATCCTTCACTGGACCCTTTTTGAGATGTGTACATCCTTCACAAGTTGAAGATTTTTTGTACGAAATATATGAAAGAGTATGTGGAAGCCACGCTGGGGGCAGATCACTTGCTCATAGGACCATTACCTAAGAGTATGGGTGGTCTTACATGCAGAAAGATGCAGAAGCCTATGTCAAGAAGTGTGAAAAGTGCCAAAGGTTTGCACCTCTAACACACCAACCAGCAGCAGACCTAAACCCAATATCCAGTCCTTGGCCGTTTGCCCAATCGGGCATGGATCTTATTGGAAAACTGCCCCAAGCAACTGGGCAAAGGAAGTACCTGCTGGTAGCAACAGATTATTTCACCAAGTGGATAGAAGCTGAACCCTTTGCCAAGATTCGAGACATGGATGTAAAGAGCTTCATATGGAAGAACATCATCACCAGGTTTGGGATCCCAAGAGCAATAGTTGCAGACAATAGAACACAATTTGATAGTAAGCTAATCAAGAGTTTCTGTAAAAAATTCAAAATCAAGAATTATTTTTCGACCCCAAGTTTTCCTCAAAGCGATGGACAAGCAGAAGCGTCCAACAAAGTTATCTTGGATGGGATTAAGAAGAGGCTACAAGCAGCAAAGGGAAAATGGGTGGATGAGTTGCCTAGTGTACTCTGGGTATATCGGACTACGCTAAGAAGATCAACGGGGGAATCCCCATTTGCCATGGCTTATGGCACAGAAGTAGTAATTCCACTAGAGGTCGGCATCCCAGGAATCAGAACTCAGGGAGTAAAGAATGGGACTAATGATGTATTATTAGCCCGAGATCTGGATTTTCTAGAATAGAGAAGGGAGAAAGTAGCAATTCAGCTGGGGGCATACAAGCAGCAGCTTGCCAGAGCTTATAATAAAAAGGTGAACCCGCGAGAGTTCCAAGTTGGTGACCTCGTCCTGAGAAAGGTCGTCAGCAACAAGAAGGATCCTAGAGAGGGCAAGCTGGGCTCGAATTGGGAGGAACCCTATAGAATCATCTTGGTATTGGGCAATGGAGCATATCGGCTTGAAAATAGTGACGGCAAAGAGTTGCCAAGGCCCTGGAATACTTGCAATCTGAAATTTTTTTATCATTAGACTTTTTTGTTCTTTGTTATTAGTCGAAGTAATAATAAAATTTTAGCCTGATTTTTTTTCACACTTGTGACTGATAAGATACTTAACGATTTTCTGGAATACATGCATAATGGGAACCCAAGTGGAACTTAGGTTCACATTAGGGGGCAGAGAGTTAGAAAATGATTCTTGGAAAGGTGCAACTTACAAGCTAAAATTAGTTTAACACTTGCTGAAATTTTAAGTTTACAAGTTGAAGTTAAGCTGAGGACATGTTTAACACTTGTTGAAATTTTAAGTTTACAAGTTGAAGTTAAACCGAGGTTATGTTTAACGCTTGTTGAAGCTTAAGTTCACAAGTTGAAGTTAAACCGATGTCATGTTTAACGCTTGTTGAAGCTTAAGTTTACAAGTTGAAGTTAAACCGAGGTCACGTTTAACGCTTGTTGAAACTTAAGTTTACAAATTGAAGTTAAACCAAGGTCATGTTTAACGCTTCTTGAAACTTAAGTTTACAAGTTGAAGTTAAACCGAGGTCATGTTTTAATGCTTGTTGAAACTTGAGTTTACAAGTTAAAGTTAAACTGAGGTCATGTTTAACGCTTGTTGAAATTTAAATTTACAAGTTGAAGTTAAACCGATGTTGTGTTAAAGGAAGATTGGTTTAAACACTTGTTGAAATTTTTAGAAAAATTTACAAGTTAAGCCAATGTTGAAATGAAAGAAGTACTTGCGTACGTGCCGAGATAAAAACGTTGGTTTGTATCACCCCGAGAAGATTACACAGTCAAGGTGTACTTTGAAGACATGCAAAATATTCTAAGTATAAGAGTCATGCAAGAGCAGAAAAAAGAAGACAAACATTCAAAGAAGATATTAGAGAATGCATTAAAAGAGGAAAGAAAACACTTCAACCTAACATTGAAAAGTAATTGTTCAGATTACAAAAGTGGCACATCGGCCAAATTAAAGCTTACATCATATCAAAAAGAAAGGAAAAAATCTATAGTATAAAGAAAAAAGACCTTAAACAGAACCATTCAGTAGTAACAGCGGCCTGTGTCTCACCACCAGAAGAAAGTTGTAAGGACTTCTCGATAGCCTTCTCAGCCTCGAGCTCGGCGTCGATGTCCTGTAGAGTTTGATCAACACTCCTCTCGGCGATTGGTACCTCGGAAGTTGTCTTCTGGGGGGAGTCATCTTTGGAGATTTCATTATCATCTTGAGACAAGTCCACTACTTGCTCATTCAAAGTAGGGGACTTAGCCACAGCAGCCTTCTTGGTTTTTCTCACCAAAGCTTCCTCCTCAGACTCAGAATCGTCTTCGTATTGGCTTGGAGTAAGAAGAAATGACAGAAGGAGGACGTCGGCATTCTTGAAGGGGGGAGTCCTCGGGGTCATCAAGTTTTTTGAGGGCAACCATCCAACCAAGGGTGAAACCCTTGTTGCATGCCTGCTTCACCTGATTCTTGTAGTCCGCTGTGACATCAGCCACCTCCTCAATGTATGTCTTCTCATCGGCAGCCTTTATCTCGGCCTCTTTTGTGGCCAGGGCAGCCCGAAGCTCAACTTGAGCCTCAGCATTTTTTTATCAAGGCCTCATTCTTCTCGGCTTCAAGGACCTTCTTAATGGCCTCTGCAGCTTTTGCTTTTTCCTCAGCTGCGTCTTGAGCTTTTACAACTGCCTCAGCTTGATCTGCCAAAGTCTTCATCTTGTCCTTAGCCCTGTTGAGGGACTTTTGTAAAGCGGCGACCTCCCTAATCTTGTCAACCAACTCCTTCCTCATTTTAAAAGCTTGCATTGAGAAGGAGTGGGCGTGCTGAATCGCCTGAAAAAAAATGAACAGAACAAAAGTTAGTAGAAATCTCTGAGTATGAAAGAATGAAGAAAGAAAAATACCAAGTGTGAAAGACTTACTTTAACAGAATGCTAGAGCATCAGAGCGAATTTTTCATACTCGCTCATCTCGGCGTTCCAGTTGAGATTGTTTGGAAGGAGCAAAGCCGTGGAGAGGGCGACGCCGACTTCGAGGTCAGTCGCACTGTCGCCAGCTCAAACCGGCTTGCCTTTGATGGTGATCGGGGGGGTCCAGGGGACATCTAATTTCATTGGCCCCGAGGTTGTGGCCGACTCAGATCTCGGTCTTTTTGACCGAGTTAATTGAGCAAGTTCAGTTTTGACGGGCCTCTTCTCGGCGGCGGAAGGGGTCTTTTCACTCTCAGCCAATTTTGAAATTAGCAAGGTGTCCTCAATATCAATCTGAATCACCATTGCCTTTGGCTGAGCCTTCTTGAATCTTTTGGGTTTCAACTTAGGTTAAGGCTGAGATTATGCTGGTTGAGCGTCAACACTGGTAGGGATGTCGGCCAAAAGATCTTCTGCAATTGCTTTTTTGTAGCCCATCTTAACGGGGATTACAGTTCGGCGTCTTCATCGACGTTAAGATGGAGGGATCAAATACGGAGTCGAAGTTGATGGTAGCTCAGCTGGATAAGAGATTGATCCCTGATCTGGCCGAGATAATGAAGTTGTTGGAGGTGTAGTGGCGGACGGAGGAGATTTGCTTTTATTCTTTTTCGAGATGTCAGGAAGCACCGATTTGTAAGTCGGAATGAAGTTGAGCAGCAAGAAGGCTCTCCATCTCTAGATTGGCAAATCCAATAGCTTCTTCAAGTCCTTGCTGGGAAAGAAAGACTTGCGAAAGCCCTTTAGTGGCTGGGGAAGAACTGCAAAAAGAAGAGCATAGACGTTAGAACAAAGTATTGAAAACTTGGAAAAAAAGCAAGGAAAGGTGATACTTGGCTCTTACCATCCCCTTCCCTGAAAACTGTTCGGCTTTGGGGATAAAGGTGGAGGTCATCGTTTGGTTGAAACTCCCAGTTGCCCAAGACGATGAAGTAATTGTCTCTAGCACCCTTGTTTGAGTCTGGGAGGTCGGCAATGAGCTTGTACTTAGTGGACCTCGGCTTGAGGTAATAGATGTGACCTTTTTCGATTTCAAGCGACACATGGTGTAGCAGTACTAGATATCAGCAAGGGTAACCCTAGCATTTTCTTTCTTGGCTAGGGCGATTATACCATTGATAACTCGATACGAGTTGATGGCAAATTGCATTGGGTTCAATTTAAAGTAATGGAGGACTTCTCAGAAAAGGGTGTCAAGTGGAAACCTAAGTCCACACTCGATAAAGGCCACAACAGGGAAAGGCATATTGAGTGGCACATTCGCCTTTTCAGTTCAGATTCATTCAGTACACACAACCTTTCCTAAAATTTCAATACATTGTTTTCAAATTTAAAGTCTGGCCTTGGTTTGGATTCCCGTTCATCAATGATCTTTTTCAAAAAGTCGTCTAGGTGTTGTTTCTCTTTAATCTCTTCAATAAGAGCCGATTGAGCAGAAATAGCAGCCAATGTTCTACCTTGTTCACGCAAAACAATCTCAACTTTGAATTTTTCAAGGTCACATAGCAATTCTTTCTGTCCAGTGAGTAAACTAGCCAAATTCTCAATTGATTTCCAACTCAGTGCATCGGCAACGGTGTTAGCCTTCCCCGGATGGTACAAAATTTACAAGTCATAGTCTTTTATCAGTTCTAACCATCTTCGTTGCCTCATGTTCAACTCTCTCTGTGTAAAGAAATATTTCAAACTCATGTGATCTGTGTACACTTCACATGTTGCCCTATATAAATAGTGGCGCCAAATTTTCAATACAAATACTACTGCAGCAAGTTCTAAATCATGAGTAGGGTAGTTCTTTTCATGTTGTCTTAGTTGTCGGGAAGCATACACAATAACTTTACCATTCTGTATTAATACACATCCCAAACCCTTATAAGAAGCATCACTAAAAATAGTAAATCCATTCGTACTTGAGGGTAAGAATTGATGCAGTCACAAGTCGAGTCTTTAATTCTTGGAAAGCTGATTCTCTCTGATTGGTCCAGTCAAATGATGTTCCTTTTCGAGTAACTAAGTCAACGGTAGAGCAATTTTGGAAAAATCTTTCACAAATCTTCTGTAGTACCCGGCTAAACCTAAGAAACTCCGAATTTCAGTAACGTTAGTCAGTCTGGGCCAATTCACTACTGCTTCAATCTTTTGTAGGTCAATTGAGATGCCATCCTTATTAATCACATGTCCCAAAAACATTACATTATCAAGCCAAAATTCACACTTTGTTAGTTTTGCATACAGTTTCTGTTCTCTTAAGGTCTGTAGAGCAATTCTCAAATGACGTTCATGTTCTTCCTTACTTTTGGAATAAATCAAAATGTTATCTATAAAAACAACCACAAATTTATCGAGGAATGGTTTGAAAATTATGTTCATAAGGTCCATAAATGCAGCAGGCGCATTAGTAACTCCGAGAGGCATAACAAGAAATTCATAATATCCGTACCTCGTTCGGAAGGCAGTTTTTTCAATGTCCCATGTTTTGACTTTCAACTGGTGATATCCGGATCTAAGGTCAATTTTGGAGAAAACCTGGGCACCTCGCAACTGGTCAAATAAATCATCAATACGAGGCAATGGGTATTTATTTTTCACTGTTACCTTGTTCAATTCATGGTAGTTAATGCAGAGTCTTAGCGAGCCGTCTTTCTTTTTCACAAATAAAACTGGTGCACCCCACGGTAAAGTACTGGGCCTGATGAATTTCTTATCCAACAACTCTTGTAGCTGGATTTTCAGTTCTTTCAATTCGGTAGGTGCCATTATGTACGGAGCTTTAGAAACTGGCTGTGTACCCGGTAACACTTCAACAGTGAACTCTATCTCCCTATCAATCAAATCCCCTGGCAGATCATCTAGAAAAACATCTGGGAATTCTCTGACTATAGGAATACAGTCCATATTAGCTTTAGTATCAGCAGGTACAGTCAATATGTAACATAAATACCCTTTACACCCCTTTTTAATCAATTTAAAAACTTTCATGGACGAAATCAGATATGGGGGAGGTACTACACCAACTCCGTTAAATACAAATTCAGGCAATCCAGGTGGATGGAAAACAACTTGTTTCGTTACACAGTCTATGGTAACATGATATTTTGTTAACCAGTCAATTCCCAAAATTACATCGAAATGATCAATATTCAAAGGCAATAAATTAATATACAAAAGTGCATCCCCAATAACAATCTCACATGTAGGATACACATAAGCACAAGTCATGGATCCCCCAGCAGGTGCAGATACAGCTAACAAATAGTTTATGGGTTCCAGTGGTCTATTTAATTTTTGTGAAAAAGCATGCGAGACAAATGAATGTGTAGACCCCGAATCAATCAGAATATAAGCATTTTGGGCACAGATTGAGAGTATACCTGACACAACTATCTCGGTGTTCTGCACGTCTCCTAGTACAAGTGCAAACACCCGGCCTTGCCTTAAAGGCTCCTTTCTAGTGGCTTTGTGGTTGGGTTTTGGTGTAACAGTTAATGCTGCGGCACTAGCTGCAGTCTTACTATTGCCTTCAGATGTGGAAGGGCAATCTTAACTATGTGGCCCACCTTGCCACACTTGTAACATGCACCTGAAATCTTGTAGCTCACTCCCTTATGCCTTTTGCCGCATTTGGAACAGGGTGGTATAGAACCACTTCCTTGACTAGAACTGTTCGTTGACCCTATATTTTACTTTTTATTCAATGAGTTATTTCGGTTCTTTTTAAAATTAAAGCCTCGCCTCTTACCCCGCCATTCGGTTACTGGTGTCTTAGTCTGTTGTAATGCAGTGATATTTGCCTCGGCCATAATTGCTCGGTCAAGGACATCCACATATTTAAGCAACTTCAGAACATTGATTCGATCAAGTATTTCTACATTAAGCCCGCCTTCAAACTTTTTGGCCTTTTTGTAATCAGTATCAACTATGTGTGGCGCATATCGGGCGAGTTCAGTGAACTTAGATTCATATTCTGCTACGGACATGGTACCTTGTTTCAATTGTTCAAATTCAGTTACCTTGCGGTCTTGGACACACTGGAGAAAGTTTTTTTCAAAGAAAGACTCCTTAAACTGAGCCCAAGTCATAGCATTGTTGGTGTCACGGACGAGCATCCACCACCGTCTAGCCTCTTCTTGTAAAGTGAAGGTAGCCAATAATACCTTGTGTGCTTCAGAACACGGGAACACTTCAAACAACTTTTTGGTTTCTAAAACCCATGCTTCGGCCTTTAGCAGTTCAAGGCCTCCTTGGAATGATGGTGGCTTCATCTTGTTGAACTTCTATGTTAAAGCAATAACATCATCATGAACATTCGGTTCTGGTTATACTGGAGGAAGTGTGGGCTATTGGTTCTGTTGTTGTCTTAGGGCCTCAGTCAACAGTTCAACCGTTCTTTCTAACCTTGCCATTCTTGCCTCAGATGATTCAGATTCATGGGCATTTCTTGCATTTTCCATTTCACTATAGGCAATATGGTAATAATAAACATAGGAAGCTGCTGACTTAAGCACATTAGCACATTAGCACATATATTCATATCATGGCCACACACAATTTCTCATGCTCATGCAATGCCCTAATTACTTTTCTAGGACACCCTATAGCTCATTTGGACACGTGTGTGTGGTATAACTCGTGCTATGATATCGCCTTGATACCACTCTGTCACGACCCAAACCCGCCCCTATGGGTTTAGTATCGCAACCAGCAAGTAATCTGTGATTACCAAAGGCCTGCTTAACAGTAATGACAGTAATATAGAGTAAGGGGCTGGCGGAAGCCAAACAGTAAATAAAGAGATGTCTAATAAGCTGTGAAAATCTGAATGGAAAAAGACTTTTATGAACAGAGCCACATTCATAGCCAAAACATATATACATACAACATATACCCATAACATCCAGGTTAGGGATCCGATCCCATCACCCTGCCTATACAATCAAAGGTCATATCAATCATTACATAACGGAGACAAAAAGGGTGATCCTGAACACCCTAGAACAGCCTTAGCTTGAATGCACTTAGAACCTCGAAGTGAGGCACGATGGTTGGCTTGACAAAACGAGAGCTTAAGTTGACGTTCCTAGCTTCGGTCCGGTGCCTGGACACCTACATATAACTATAAATAGTGAGCTAAAGCCCAGTGAATAACAAATGCGTAAAGGGGTTAAGAATGAATGTCTTTTCATTAATTAAAATAGTCATTTGCATCAGTGAATCAGTTAATCAATCAGTGGCTCATATTTCATGCCATAACAATTGTTTAGAAACCATAATAGTCATATGTGGTACATCCAATAGCAGAATAGTACAGTAGGTCTTAACAGACCAAACAGTCAGTTGATGGCCATTATAACAGTATACAGTAGTAGTTCCAAGCATTAGAACCGACAGAGATCTCTATAACAGTAGCAGTAACAGTACAGTAACAGTAAGTTGCTATGGATGCCACGAGTACAGTTTACAAATAGGACAAACATTCGTTCAATAAGTAATGTCATTTCAGAAAGCAGTACAGTTAATCGTTCAGAAAAAATTATAATTGAGCGTATCTTTACAACATTGTTACTCACAGAGCACTGGGCTAAAGACAGGCTAGTCAGTGTCCTTGGGTGCCAACCTTACACAGTCGTAGAACGAACACACACTAAGTTATACACTTGGGATTAATAACTTAGCCCCTAAACTTGACTTTGTGTGGTTCTATAACATTATCCTCATTAAGATGCCTTAAACTTGACCTAGGAATGCCTAGGATGAAATGAGGATGCAAAAATGTACTTCAAAACACTTTTCAAAATTTGCTGAAACAAGGGTCCACGCTCGAGCGTGGTTTTCTACGCTTGAGTGGACATGCAGACAAAGAGGCTCCACTCGAGCGTGACTGACTTCGCTCGAGCGGGCTGCAAACTCATGAAAAGTACTAGTTACATGATATTCACGCTCGACGAACGCTCGACCTCCGCTCGAGCATGAGACTCAGACCCTCGCTCGAGCGTGAATTCTCTCGCTCGAGCGGACTGCAAAACACATGAACTTCTGGGCATGTGCATTTCATGCTCGAGCGTGACTTTCTACGCTCGAGCGGAAGTGCATGTACTCAGAGTGTACGCTCGAGCGTGAAGTCCTCTACTCGAGCGTGGATCCAAAATCTGAAATTTCCAGATTGATCCTCAAGCACAAAACTCAACTCTTAAAGCTTGAAATTCGATTTTTCTTGGCTAATTTTCTGGAAAACACTTAGAAACCCATAGCACAACATGTTTCAAAGATCAATTTATGAAATCAAGCCCAAGGTAAGCCAATTGAACACCAATTTCAAAGAAACTTGAAGAATAATGCAAGAACATTACATGCATGAGTTCCTATGAACTCTAGTACTCTAAAACATGATCAAATACAAGATTGGACTCAAAATCATGGTGAATTCGTGGACTACAACCAAAATATGGACATGCATGTAAGGATTTCATGAAAAACAACTTCAAAATACTATGACATGAACATGCATGCACACATTGTCACTCAATTCAACTCTTTAGGCTAAAACTTGACTCTAATCTCCAATATTTCCATGAACTATGCATGTAACAACTCAAATTCACAATTACAAGAATGAATTCCCTACCTTAGGTCTTGAATTCTAAGTATGGAGGTCTAATTTTGCAAATCTTCTTCAATTCTTCTAATTTTCTAAGCCAAAACTTGTTGAAATCAATTCTCTCTTATTCACACACTCTCTCTCTCTCGGTTTTGGTCTAAGAAATGGATGAAGAAATGATGCATCAAATGTGATATGAATTACACTCCAAACAATGCCTCTAAAGTGGCCCACTAATGGCAAACATGTAATAAATTCAAACTATTGTAATTTAACTTTATTTATTCTAATTTAATCATTTCAAATCAAATTTTAATTAAACCTACTATGAAATCACATAAATCAGCATATAACACTAATCAATTTCGGATTCGGTCGCCGATAAGACTTTCAATTCGCAGTTCGAAATTAAAACATGAACAGATCATTAAATGACAAACAGATAGAAATGCAATTAAAGCAACATACTCATGCAATCAGTTCAAAATTTTAGCTTAATCAATTACTTATCATGCTCAATCACAATTTAACACTAATCAGATGTGAGGGTTGTCACACTTAGAGGCTGAAGGATCTTTTGTTGTTATCTTTTTGTATTACATGTAAACCAAGCCAATGACTTATTTTGTATAAAGAGTTAGAACTCTTCTTTTGTGTAACCAAGTGTTGACTTGGAAAGTTGTAAGCCCGTAGGGCATTTACTTTTATTGTCAACATGTAATATTTTTGTAATGAATACTTTGATAAATGGCAACATGCTTTATTCTCTTATGTCTATGGATGTTATAAATGTTGGGTTATATGTATTATTCTGAGGGCGTTACAAATTGACTCGTGTAATGCACGTACTATTTTTTGTTTCTAGTGATGGTACAATGTGTGTTATAAGATAATAATTTAAAATTAAAATTAAAGTATGATTTTAATTATTTATTTTGATAATATTGGCACTATTGTTTTATAAAATTGTTACTTGAATACACACACACATATATATATTAATTTTAGTTAAATTATTTGTGTATTTTGAAAATTTTAGTTCTATCGTATTATAAAAGTGTAGTTATCATATAATAATTTTGTATGATATATATTAAATTATAAAATAGTAAAGTAAATACTCATTTTGATATTAAAAATAATAGTTAAATTAAAAAAATAATTAGTAACATAAAATTAAAACTAATTAAAACTATTTAATTTTTTTTATATTCATTTGAAAAATAAAAATATGTAGAAATATATATTATATAAATTTTATTAAAAAAATTAAATATAAATATGTTGTAATTGGATTATCATATAATGATTTTATATGATATATATATACATATATATTAAATTATAAAATTGTAAAATATCAACTATCAATTATATTAAAAAAATTTAATAACGACTACGTAAGAAAAAATCATATAACAATATTTAAACCTAAAAGGAAAAGTAATGAAAACATCCAAACGATAAATACATCTCAGTGTGTGAAGTAATTAATCATCTGTAATATGATATCAAAACATAAAAGAACTTACTGTTCAACAATTGAAAAAATAGCTCAAGCAGTAAATTCAAAATTTAGATGTTCCTCAAGAGTATTATTGTTGTGCAAGTTTTTCCTCCTATGTGTTGTGATTATATAAAATAATTTAGAAAATGAAATATAATTTCATATATAGAATCATTATAAAATTTAAATGACAAATTCATAATATAAAATAATATAGAATTGATATTGGGTATAAAATAATGTACAGGCAAATAAGAAAAAAAAAAAGAGAAGGCAATTTAGTATTATTTATTTTATTTTATTTTATCTTGAAGGAATTAAGAAAAAAAACGTAAAACGCAAAATTGGTATTGAGTTTGTGAATTATCTCAATTTATGATGAAAAATATATGAAAAAAAATATTTGTCAAATAGTCTTCATATAAAATATGTAAAGCTAGTCTAATTTAAATTAGTTTGAGTTTGTATAGAGCTCTATTTGTAATTAATAAAATAAATGCCGACATAAAAAGTAAGCTCTTATAATATGTGTCACCTAAGTATGAGAAAAATACTACTTTTAATAATATATATGATATGATATATAATATGATGATTTTCAATCTCTCAGAGTTGTTTTTGTAGTTAAACTTCTATCTTTTCCGAGTTTTTTTGGATCCATTTGTTAGAGTCCATAGGAGGAATAATTTTTAGATACTTGTCAACCTATGTCTTATTTGAAGGCGGTTAGTTTATACAGTAAAATTAAACACCTTTATGTTGATATTAATCTAAAACATTTTCCAAATTGACACATCGACGATGAAAACACATGGATAGATAGATTTTTATATTTTTTTTGTATTTGATTTATGTATTTTTAAATTTGTTGTTTGTTTTTCGTTTTTTTAATAAATAATATATATATGATATATAATATGATGATTTTCAATCTCTCAGAGTTCTTTTTGTAATTAAACTTCTATCTTTTCCGAGTTTTTTTGGGTCCTTTTGTTAGAGTCCAAAGAATGAATAATTATTAGATACCTGTCAACTTATGTCTTATTTGAAGGTGATTAGTTTATACAGTAAAATTAAATACCTTTATGTTGATATTAATCTAAAACATTTTCCAAATATGCATCGACGATGAAAACACATGAATAGATAGATTTTTATATATTTTTTTGTATTTGATTTATGTATTTTTAAATTTATTGTTTGTTTTTTGTATTTTTTTAATAATATATATATGATATATAATATGATGATTTTCAATCCCTCAGAGTTCTTTTTGTAGTTAAACTTTTATCTTTTCCGAGTTTTTTTGGGTCCTTTTGTTGGAGTCCAAAGGAGGAATAATTTTTAGATACTTGTCAACTTATGTCTTATTTGAAGGCGATTAATTTATACAGTAAAATTAAACACTTTTATGTTGATATTAATCTATATAGCGATCCCGATTTTCCCTCCGTTGTTTATTGTATTTCGGATTTAGGTTCCGTGGTGTTGGTTTTGTTTATATCTTGTTTCCATCCTTTAATTCCTTGTATTCAAATTTTGGGATGTAATGGGCAGATTTGTTACAGGTTAGTAGTGAGTTTAAACCAATAGTTGCTACCCAGATTTTGGTGTCTTCGCTCGAGCGAGACTTTTGTCGCTCGAGCGAGCTCTGTGTTTTAGTTCCTTCGCTCGAGCCAGGGTTCCTTCGCTCGAGCGAGAGTTGAGTGGTGTGTCTGGTGGCTCGAGCGAGAAGTCTTGCGCTTGAGCTTGCGTCTGCGTCTGGTTCTGGACCTGAAGGTTGCATTTCTTGGCCCGAGCGAGCAAGGGCTATGTTTTGGGTGTCTTTGCTCGAGCGAGTTTTTCTTCGCTTAAGCGTGCTTCTGGGTTGCAGACCTGAAGCTTCGAATTGTTGGCTCGAGCGAGGCTCTGTGCGCTCGAGCGAGGTTTCTTTGTGTTTGGTCGCTCGAGTGACCATTCCTTCGCTCGATCGAGCCTTGAATATATCAATCACAATAGCTTGTTTCTTCTTCACTTTTTCATCTCCTTTTGTCTCTAAAACCCTAGATCGGCTTCCTCTCTCTCTACACCACCACTTCTCTCTAAGAATACACCTAGTTCTAGTGTGTTTCTACCCTAGTCCCTTTGTTAAAAGTATGGAGCTTGGTATGGGCTACATTTCAATCTGAAAATCCTTGGGTTTAGAGCACTTCGAGTTTCATCATCTTCTCCATTTGGTCTCTTCATTTGAGGTAGGGATAACCTACTCCTCTCTATGAGTTTTGACATAAATATTATGTATTTTGGATAGATGGGGTTGTTTGGTGATTTTGGGAAAGTTAGGGTTTGTTTTAGAGTTTTAAAAAGGAGGTTTTCAAATGTTAAACTCCATGTGTATGAGAGGTCTTGAAAAATGGTATTATTGTGGTTAAATCGATGAAATTGAACCTTATGGTTGTTATTGGAAAATGGAGAAAAATGCCCTAATTATGTCGAATAATTAATTTGAATAATTATTTTGGAAAATTGTGAAATTGAGTTGAAATTTGTGAAATTGGGAAATTATGAGGTTAAATGGTGTAGTTGGATAAATTAATCACTCACCTATGAAAATGTTGAGATTTTATCTGTTTGATAAATTTATTATCTGTTTAGAGATAATTGCTTTGGGCTATCGGTGGAGGATAGTCTTGATTGTTGTAGACACTGTATGTTGATTAGGGAAAATTGAAACTAATCATGTGGAATATGTCATTGAATATGACGGCTGGAATAATACATCGAATATGTGTATTGATTGATCATTCTATATGATATTTGTTAAATAGATTGCATATGTATGTTGTTTGGGAGGAGATAGGGGATGTACTCAACGGTTTGAAAGGAGATAGGAGATGGACTCTCAAACCTGTTTGGGAGGAGATAGGGGATGGACTCCATTGATAATTAAGTTGGCCAAAGCGTCCAGGGTGAAAGTCTCGAAATTCTAATTGCGTTTGCATAACGTAGATAATTGAAGTGTTGGAAGTGTTTCTGACATGAGTTGTAGTCTCATTTGAATTATGAATAAAGGAAGTGTTTTAATATGGAATGTAGTCTTATTTAATTGTTTGGCCAGGTTCTGAGCCATGTTTATGAATTGAATTGGTTAAGTAAAGGAAAGTGGAATGAAACATATACATATTCGTCATGGAACTAGATTGTGTTGTAAGTTGGTTTATAAGTGTTAGCCGTTTATCAAATACTAATGTTTTAGTTATTGCTCATATCTAGTTTAGTATATCTCTGCTGGGTTTTGGCTCACCCTATATGGGACATCATTTTCAGGTTCAGGTGATATGTCACCTTCAAGGATGTAGCTTGGGAGGCTGAAGAACTTTTGTTGTTATCTTTTTGTATATTACATGTAAATTCAAGCTAAGGGCTTAATTTGTATAAAGAGGTAGAACTCTTCTTTTGTTGAACCCAATTGTTGACTTGAAAAGTTGTAAGCCCGTAGGGCATTTACTTTTATTGTCAACATGTAATACTTTTGTATTTATTACTCTGATGAATGGAAATATGTTTTATCCTCTTAAGTTTATGGATGTCATGAATGTATGATTTATGGGTTATTTTGAGGGCGTTACAACTTGGTATCAGAGCGTACCGGGTTTGAATATGTCGGGTACGTGGGAAGTGGTTAGTACCACAATGGGTTGTCTCGCTTGTTAGAGACTTATGTGTAATATTATGTGGTTATTTGATAACATGTTTATGTGGCTATATGGGTATAAGATTTAGTTTCTAGGATGTTGATTGGATCCTTGGGTTTCTAGGAGTCCTGTTGGAAAAGCACTTAATCAATGCTGTTTCTAACTGGAACTCTAGTAACGCCTTGGGACTATCATTATCCGAAAACGAAATTCGCAAGTGCTTATGTGATTATGTGCTTACGTGGAATGAATTACTGTTGTCCAACGTATTAGGACGCGAGTGAGTTAGTTTCGACACATTTGTGAATGTGCTAATGTTTTCGTTACCTTTATTAGGATGTCAGGACGAGGACGTGATGGTAGGCAAGGTAGGCCTGGGAGGTGGGAGATGCCTATATCGGTTGAGATTCCGACGCAGCAGAAGGGTGTTGGTCAGGCCAATGTGGCTGAGCCAGTAGGTTAGCAGGCCATGGGTGCTTTAGCCCGTGAGATAGCAGGAGCATTGAGGGAATCCATGGACATTCTCAGAGCTGAGAATCAAGTCCAAGCCCATGTTGCTGAGGCAGGGCCTTCTTTTCTGAAGAGAGAGTTTTTCCGGTCCAATCCGGATGAGTTTATGGAGGATCCTAAAGAGCCACTGAAGGTTGATGAGTGGCTTGAGCAGATGACGAAGACGTTTGAGATGCTTGGCATCGAAGACGGGACTTTGAAGGTGACCTTGGCGTCTTTCCAGTTGAAGGGAGACGTGGGTCAGTGGTGGAAGTTTGTGCGGGGTCGTATTGGAGGGACTCGGGAGGCTTTCGTTGGTGCCTTTTAGGAGAAGTTTTTGTCTCCTGCTGTCAGGGAGAAGTTGAGGGATCAGTTCTGTCAGCTTAAGCCGCTGAGTACACCAGTGGCCGAGTTTGAGGCCGCATTTACCAGTCTATCTAGATTTACACCTGAGCTAGTGGCGTCTGAGGAATGTCGTTGCCTTGAGTTCGAAAAGAAGTTGAGGCACAGGCTCAAGATGAGAGTTGCGGGGTCCATGACTCGGGAGTATGGACGCCTTGTGGATGCTGCAGCGCATCTTGAGATTATTATGCATGAGGAGGATGAGAGGATGAGGGGCTCCAATAGGAGTCAGGATGGCCAGGGGGACGGTAGGAGGCAGAGGGGTTCTCACCCTCAGCAGTCCCAGGGTGCTTTTGTGAGATCTACCTTTCTAGTGCCGAGTTCAGGCTTTGGAAGAGGCGATCAGAGAGACTTTACTTGTTACAAATGTGGTCAGCTGGGCCACAAGTCTCCAGCTTGCCCGCAAAAGGGAGGAGGTCAGAGAGCAGCTTCATCTTCGGCTCATCCTCAGAGCCAGAGTCAGGGCAGAGGCCAGCCGCTCTCTTATTACCAGTGTGGTCAGGCGGGGTACCTGAAGAGGTTTTGCCCGCAGTTGAGTGGCACATTTGGTGCATCTAGGTCGAGGCAAAGTTATCAGCCAGCTCAGTCTGTTCAGGCCTCGAGGGCCAATCAAGGAGCCTCATCGTCTCAGTCTGTACAGCAATCTTTTGCTCCGAGAGGTGAGCAAGTAGATCAGAGGCCATCTGGGCATGTGTATGCTGTTACCGCGCAGGATCTTGTACCGGCTCCATCTGTTGTGAGAGGTACATTTTTGTTTTGCAACTCGGTTGCTAGTATGTTGATTGATACGGGTGCATCCCATTCCTTTATATCTGCTGCATTTGCATCTGTTTTGGGGTTGGAGTTGGCACAGTTAGCTTCTTCTATTTGTGTTGTATCACCTGTTGGGGGTGAATTGATTCTGAAGCAAGGGTGTAGAGGGTGTGATATAGAGGTCGCCGACCGCCGGCTTCCATTCTCTTTTGTAGTTGTGGCTATGTCGGGTTTTGATGTGATTTTGGGTATGGACTGGTTATCGTCATACCGAGCTATTATTGATTGTTACCGCCAGAGGATTACTGTATGTACCTTGAGCGGGATTGTTTCCATTTCTTGGGGGATCGGGTTGGTAGAGTGTTGCCACCAGTGTATGATCCGTGAGGGTGTAGTGAGCTTAGTGGTCTTCTTGCTAGCTTTATGAGTAGTGAGTGTGATGAGATCCAGATTGAGTTACCTAGAGTGGTTTGTGAGTACTCGGATGTCTTTCTTGAGGATCTTGTTAGTTTGTCACCCCATCGAGAGATTGAGTTCTCTATTGATTTAGTGCCCGGCACGACGCCGATTTGCATGGCACCGTATCGTTTTGCCCCAGCCGAGTAGAGTGAGTTGAAGATTCAGCTTCAGGAATTGCTAGACAAGGGCTTTATTCGCCCTAGTACTTCGCCGTAGAGAGCACCGGCCCTCTTTGCTAAAAAGAAAGGCGGGGCTTTGAGACTTTGCATTGATTATCAGAAATTGAATTGGGCTACGGTTAAGAACAAATACCCTATGCCCCGTATAGATGATCTGTTTGACCAGTTGAAAGGGTCCCGTTGTTTTTCTAAGATAGACCTGAGAACGGGTTACCATCAGTTGAGGGTCAGGGAGGAGGATATCCTGAAGACAGCATTCCGTACGCGGTATGGCCATTATGAGTTTCTAGTGATGCCTTTTGGGCTCACCAATGCATCGGCAGTGTTTATGGACTTGATCTTCCGGGAATTTTTAGATCGTTTTGTGGTCGTTTTTGTGGATGACATTCTGATTTATTCACCTTCTGAGGAGGAGCACGAGGAACACTTGAGAGTGGTGCTTGAGTTGCTTAGAGCCCATAACCTGTATGCTAAGTTTGGAAAGTGTGCGTTTTGGCTAAGAGAGGTTAAGTTCTTTGGCCATGTAGTCTCCGAGGAAGGGGTGTCTGTTGATACATCCAAGATAGAGGCAGCGCAAGATTGGGCACAGCCTAAGAGTGTTTTTGAGATCCACAGCTTTTTGGGATTAGCTAGGTATTACCGTCAGTTTGTGAAAAATTTCTCCAGGCTAGCTTTACCGTTGACTAGATTGATGCGAAAATGGGTCAAATTTGTATGGAGTGAGACTTGTGAAAAGTCGTTCCAAGAGTTGAAAGTTAGACTTACCACAGCTCCAGTGTTGATTATTCTGGAGAGAGGTTTGGGTTATGCGGTTTATTGGGATGCTTCACGAGAGGGTTTGGGTTGTGTGTTGATGCAAAAGAGGAAAGTGGTAGCCTATGGCTCGCGACAGTTGAAAATACATAAGAGGAATTACCTTACACATGACCTAGAGTTAGCAGCTGTGATTTTTGCCTTGAAGATTTTGAGGCACTACCTTTATTGTGAGAGATTCGAGGTGTTCTCGGATCATAAGAGTCTGAAATATCTGTTTACACAGAAAGACTTGAACTTGAGGCAGAGGAGATGGATGGAGTTCATTGAGGATTACGACTTCGAGTTGTATTACCATCCGGGGAAGGCCAATGTTGTGGCAGATGCCCTTAGTAGGAAATCCATTAGTGATGTAGCTTGTGTAGCCATCCGAGAGTGGGAAATGTTGGGTGCACTTGGCGAGTTTGATTTGCTTCTGGGCGAATCTGTCGAGTCTGAGGCTTTGTTTTCTGTAGTTGCGTAGCCTATACTTGTGAATCGAGTGTTAGAGGCACAGAGTAGTGACCTTAAGGTAGAATCTCTCCGAGAGAAGATCTGCAGTGGGAAGGTTGAGAAGGATTTGACTATGTATCCCGACCTGAGTGTGAAATATCAAGACCGTTTGTTTGTGCCGGAGTCTTGCCGAGAGGAAGTACTCCGGGAGTTTCACCATTCACGCTTTACGGTGCATCCGGGAGGCACTAAGATGTATCGTGATTTGGGTTGCCAGTTTTGGTGGCGGGGTATGAAGAAGGATGTGACAGTTTTTGTGTCTAAGTGTCTTACTTGTCAGCAAGTAAAGGCCGAACATCAGAGGCCAGTGGGTTTGTTACAACCCTTGCCTATTGCCGAGTGGAAGTGGGAGCATGTCACTATGGACTTCATTGTAGGTCTTCCGAGGACTCAGCGGGGTACTGATGCTATTTGGGTGGTTGTAGACTGGTTGACTAAGTCGGCGCACTTTATTCCCATGCGCGTGAGAGATTCGGTAGATCATCTTGCCGACTTGTATATTTGGGACATAGTGAGATTGCACGGGGTCCCAGTGTCAATCGTCTCAGATAGAGATCCACACTTTACTGCTAGGTTGTGGCAGAGTTTACATAGGTTGACCTTTAGCACGGCTTACCATCCTCAGACTGACGGGCAGTCCGAGCGTACTATTCAGATCCTTGAGGATATGCTTCAAAGCTGTGTCCTTGACTTTAGTGGGTCGTGGGAGAGGCATTTGCTCTTAGTGGAGTTTGCCTACAACAACAGTTTCCAGTCGAGTATCAATATAGCACCGTTTGAGGCCTTGTATGGCCAACCTTGTAGGTCTCTAGTGTGTTGGGCCGAGGTGGGTGATGCACCTTTGTTGGGCCTGGAGTTGGTTCGGAAAACGACAGAGAAAGTTGAGCTTATCCGTAAGAGACTTGTTATAGCCCAGAGTCGCCAGAAGAGTTATACCAACCGTAGAAGGAGGCCTTTGTCATTTGAGGTGGGTGATCACGTCTTTTTGAAAATATCACCTAGGCGGGGTTTGATGAGGTTTGGGAAGAGTGGGAAGTTATCCCCTCGGTTTATTGGCCCTTTCGAGATTCTTGAGAGGATTGGCGAGGTTGCCTACCGTTTAGTATTACCACCACAGTTGTCCGGAGTGCATGACGTATTTCATGTTAGTATGCTTCGGAAGTACGAGCCGGATCCATCCCATGTATTGGATTGGACCGACTTAGAGGTAGATGAGGATGCCTCGTATGAGGAGAGACCGGTGCGGGTCTTGGATAGATGGGATCAAGTCTTGCGAGGCAAGACCATTCCCTTGGTAAAAGTTCTGTGGAAACATCACGAGGTGGAAGAATCCACTTGGGAACGCGAGTTGGAAGTCTGTGAGAAATATCCAGATTTGTTTGTTAATGTTTAAACTATGTATTGAAAATTTTGTTGTATTGATAAACTTTAAGAACATTAAATATGTCTTAAGTTGTAAAACATTGTATATGTTAGATGTATTGTAGGAATGCAAATATATCATTACCATTGAATATGTTATAGAATTGTGAAGCATGTGTATTGGGACTTGTTGAATTTCCAAGAGATGCATGTTGATAATGCATGTTGTATCATATTGTAATTTGCCTCTTGAAAAGAGATGGGATGACCGGTAATGGGTCAGGATTTTGAATGTTGAATAGTAATCTTCTTAAGAATTGAGAAAATTGCACTTTTGAAAACTTATATCTAATTTCAGGGACGAAATTCTTTAAGGGAGAGAGGTTATAGCGATCCCGGTTTTCCCTCCGTTATTTATTGTATTCCAGACTTGGGTTCCGTGGTGTTGGTTTTGATTATATCTTGTTTCCATCCTTTAATTCCTTGTATTCGAATTTTGGGATGTAATGGGTAGGTTTGTTACAGGCTGGTAGTGAGTTTAAACCAATAGTTGCTTTCTAGATTTTGGTGTCTTCGTTCGAGCGAGGCTTTTGTCGCTCGAGCGAGCTCTGTGTTTTAGTTCCTTCGCTCGAGCAAGAGTTGAGTGGTGTGTCTGGTGGCTCGAGCGAGAAGTCTTGCGCTCGAGCTTGCGTCTGCATCTGGTTCTAGACCTGAAGGTTGCATTTCTTGGCCCGAGCGAGCTTTCCTTCGCTCGAGCGAGCGAGGGCTATGTTTTGGGTTTCTTCGCTCGAGCGAGCTTTTCTTCGCTCGAGTGTGCTTCTGGGTTGCAGACCTGAAGCTTCGAATTGTTGGCTCAAGCGAGGCTCTGTGCGCTCGAGCGAGGTTTCTTTGTGTCTGGTCCCTCGAGTGACCACTCCTTCTCTCGAGCGAGCCTCGAATATATCAGTCACAGCAGCTTGTTTCTTCTTCACTTTTTCATCTCCTTTTGTCTCTAAAACCCTAGATCGGCTTCCTCTCTCTCTACACCACCACTTCTCTCTAAGAATACACCTAGTTCTAGTGTGTTTCTACCCTAGTCCCTTTGTTAAAAGTGTGGAGGTTGGTGTGGGCTACATTTCAATTCGAAAATCCTTGGGTTTGGAGCACTTCGAGTTTCATCATCTTCTCCATTTGGTCTCTTCATTTGAGGTAGGGATAACCTACTCCTCTCTATGAGTTTTGACACAAATATTATGTATTTTGCATAGATGGGGTTGTTTGGTGATTTTGGGAAAGTTAGGGTTTGTTTTAGAGTTTTAAAAAGGGGATTTTCAAATGTTAAACTCCATGTGTATGAGAGGTCTTGAAAAATGGTATTATTATGGTTAAATCGATGAAATTGAACCTTAGGGTTGTTATTGGAAAATTTGGGAAAATGCCCTAATTATGTCGAATAATTAATTTGAATAATTATTTTGGAAAATTGTGAAATTGAGTTGAAATTCGTGAAATTGGGAAATTATGAGGTTGAATGGTGTAGTTTGATAAATTAATCACCCACCCATGAAAATGTTGAGATTTTATCTGTTTGATAAATTTATTATCTGTTTAGAGAAAATTGCTTTGGGCTATCGGTGGAGAATAGTCTTGATTGTTGTAGACACTGTATGTTGATTAGGGAAAATTGAAACTAATCATGTGGAATATGTCATTGAATATGACGGCTGGAATAATACATCGAATATGTGTATTGATTGATCATTGTATATGATATTTGTTAAATACATTGTGTATGTATGTTATTTGGGAGGAGATAAGGGATGGACTCTCAAACCTGTTTGGGAGGAGATAGGGGATGGACTCCATTGATAATTAAGTTAGCCGGAGTGTCCGGGGTGAAAGTCCCGAAATTCTAATTACGTTTGCATAACGTAGATAATTGAAGTGTTGGAAGTGTTTTTGACATGAGTTGTAGTCTCATTTGAATTGTGAATAAATGAAGTGTTTGAATATGGGATGTAGTCTCATTTAATTGTTTGGCCAGGTTCTGAGCCATGTTTATTAATTGAATTGGTTAAGTAAAGGAAAGTGGAATGAAACATGTACATATTCATCATGGAACTAGATTGTGTTGTAAGTTGGTTTGTAAGTTGGTTTAGAAGTGTTAGCCGTTTATCAAATACTAATGTTTTAGTTATTGCTCATATCTGGTTTAGTATATCTCTGCTGGGTTTTTGCTCACCCTATATGGGACATCATTTTCAAGTTCAGGTGATATACCACCTTCAAGGACGTAGCTTGGGAGGCTTAGAGGCTGAAGAACTTTTGTTGTTATCTTTTTGTGTATTACATATAAATTCAAGCCAATGGCTTAATTTGTATAAAGAGGTAGAACTCTTCTTTTGTTGACCCCAAGTGTTGACCCCAAGTGTTGACTTGGAAAGTTGTAAGCCCGTAGGGCATTTACTTTTATTGTCAACATGTAATACTTTTGTATTTATTACTCTGATGAATAGAAATATGTTTTATCCTCTTAAGTTTATGAATGTCATGAATGTATGATTTATGGGTTATTTTGAGAGCGTTACAATCTAAAACATTTTCCAAATTGACGCATCGGCAATGAAAACACATGACTAGATAGATTTTTATATATATTTTTGTATTTGATTTATGTATTTTTAAATTTATTGTTTGTTTTTTGTAATTTTTTTGGTTTTGTTCTTAGGGGATTATTTTAGGGGCGTTTTTTCATAAATCTTTTTTCACCGATTTATGTTCAATTTAATCCACATTATTTTCTTATATTCCAATAAGTCATATGAGTGACATAGTTACCAAAATACCCCTAATAATATTCACATTTATAATATGAATGTTCTGTGATGTGAATGTTCACATCACTAAATTACTAACCATTCAAAAAATATTTGTAAGGGTAGAATTGTCTATAAAATACTTTAAATATGAGAATTAGGATTTGGTAGATTAAATGTTCAAATAATAGGACTTATTAGAATACAAGAATATCTTATGAACTAATTGGGATACACATACTTAAAAAAAGATTTTCTAATAAATCTCCCATTATTTTAATATTTTACGCAATTTTTTATTTTTATTTTTTAGATTCACATAATTTATTTATGATTTTTTTTCTAAGAAACTCACCAAATATAAAAAATATAAAGAAATACAAAAATCCAATACATTTTCATATTTTATTGTATTCAATGAATTTTTTAAAGATTTTTGTATAAATTTTATTGTTTTAATTATACCAAGATTATGTGGATCTAAAAAGTAAAAAAAAAAATGATTAAAATATTTTTAAAAATATAAAGCCCGTACTCCTTCCTTCCAAGCTCCGTTTCTGTCCGATCACCTGAAAGCACAACGGCGGTAAGTTACCCGGCGGTGTGTAGCCGGAAAACCCCTCCGACGATCAAGTTAGCACACACCTTGGGATAGAGGGAGAGAGAGGAGAGTGTTTTAGTGTAAGAGTTTCTTATAAAGTGTTCGTCTGTCCGCGTATGGGGGGCGCAGACATGCTTATATACCCTCTGCGCCCCAAATCTATTCCCAGTGATCTCTCAACACGTGGCACTGCTATCCCATCTGTCAGCACAAATCTTGCTGAACATCACCCAACCCAACTGCCTGCCCACTCTTATGGGAGCTCGGCAGCCGGGCTGCACCATCTCGGCTGTCAACGGCCATATTGCGCTTCAAGCCTAAGTATTCCCATAGCCAAGAGCAATGAGGACCGGGCTCGACTGCATCCCGGCATAGCCAAGCTCGGTCAAGCTCATGCTTGTCCGCCGTCGACCTTCCTACTGAGCAAACACATGTAGCCCGGTCTAACCTTGGCTGCCGCCAGACATCTCACTTGACAGGTTTTGATACCACGATGCCGCGAAGCTCGGTCAGACCTCGGCCTACCTTAACCGAGCAGATTCCTGCAAGGACAAGGCCGAACTACCTCGGTCCAACCTCGTTGGGCCCAAATCTGTCCGGCCCAATTCCAGATCATAAATCTCCCTCTCAATTGCCCTTTAATTCCGTCCGCGCAAGCGTGACAGGGATTACCCATTCTGACCGGGATAATCTCTTCCTTGGTTCATAATTTGCAAGAAACCAGCCGAGCTAACTTCCGCGCTTGGTTCCTAGTCTTGCTCGGTCGACGTCTCGTCTGACCTTAACGTCTCTCGTCTTGCCCGGTCGACGCCTCATCTGATCTCCCTGTCTCTTCAACTCTGACGCTGCCATTAATGGGGACACGTGTCAATCCCCCATTGGTCCTCGAATAGCCAACCCAGCTGTCCCCTAGAATTCGAATTTGGGCGGTCTTTCTTCTTCCATATACATGCCTTCCTCTTCCTCAATTCACCCTTACTGATTTTCACTCCTCCTTGCCGATCCAGAGCTTTTGCCATTTCTCACATGCCATTCCTGAGCTCGAGTTCAAGGAAGTAGCTACTGCCCTTTACAGGTATGCCCTCCAACTCCCCTTTTGTTGTTATTTCCTTCGATATTTCACACATTAGGGCACTAAAACGTAGCTTTTAGGACATAGGCACTAAAAACCATCCCAAACCTCCAACTGTGAATGGTGTTCTTCATTTTTCCTGAAGAACACTGAAGATCTGGGGCGGATCGGGCTCCACGTCTTCATTTGATCCAAAAAGCCAATCTGACCAAGCAAATAACCTGTTTGTCCCAACCCTAGTAAAAATCGGGATAACAAAAGGACTTGGCCGCTCGACCAAGCTAACATCTGGTCCGCTTGGACGACCGAGCTCCTTGGTTAGCCTTTACAACCGAGGTGGTTTGGCACTCCTTATGACCGAGCTAAAGTCAAGCTCGCTTTGCGCGACCGCGCTCACACTTACAATTCATTGCCATCCTTTTTCCTGCAGAGTCCAAGGGGACCACTGCCTAAATATTGGGGCTCCAAAAGACCGAGCAGCCATCAACACACCAGACAATGCCAAACCCCTCAGCCGAGCTAACTTAGCCGGTTTCACATGGGGAAATTCCGCTTCCTCGTCGATACTCCGGCTGCGCTGGCCGCATTCAGGGAGGAGTACGGTATCCCAGCCGACGTCCACCTTGAGCTTGCGCCAATTGAAACGACCTCTTGGGGCAGACTAGATGTAAGGACCCACATTTCATGCCTTAGTCATGCTTGCATGCAGTTATATGATTTGCCATGTTAAGATTTGCTATCATGAATTGTGCCTTGTTTTGTACGTGTTTGCTTTGCCTAAGTGTATATGTATGCTTTGTTCCTCCCTTGCTATGCTAAGCCTAAGTCATGTCAAGCCTTGTTATGTTAAGCTTAGATCATTTCCAAGCCGAGGTCATCCTAAGCCTGTAGCTATTTTAGAAATCCCTTTGTTTGACCTCCACCTTCGTCCTGGCATATTGGCCGAGATGATTATCATCTGGGCCGAGGTGTGTATCGCCAAGGCCGAGATGTGTATTATCTGGGCCGAGATGTTATCCTTGTACCGAAGTGATCTTGTCCTGGAATGGTATGACCTAGACCGAGGTGTGGCACATCTAGACCGAGGTGTGGCACAGCTTAGTCAAGTGTTGTCCTTCCTAGCCGAGATCATTATTACCTTAGTTGCCGAAGTCTTGACCTTAGCCGGAGTTTTGTCCTTAGCCGAGGTCATTGTCCTTTGTTCGCCGATGCCTTGTCCTTTGCCGATGTCATTCCTTGCCGGAGTGTTTTGCCGTGTAGCTTGTTGAGTACGCTTTGTCAGAGTCAAGTCTTGTCAATCTATCACCTTTTTGAGAGAACCAACCCGGTAACGCCACGTGTCCGAGCAGAGTGTTAAGTCAGCCGATAGAGAGAGAAACCTATCATTTTGTTGTGTTTTGTTCTAAGGAAGAAGAGAGAGAAGCTCTGGAAGAGGGAGAAGGAGTTCTAGAGAGGGAGTAGAGATCCAAGCTTGATTCCTAGAGATCAAACCGTTAGATTCATGTTCTAAGGTTAGATTCTTGATCTGCTCATGTCGTTCTTTATGTCTATGTTATTGCATTGCATGATTGAACACGATTTGTAAGCCATGCATTGTTTTGAAGTTCGGTTCTAGAAAGAGAAAATACCATTTATGTGTTCTTCAAGAAAAGTCATGTTTTGATCCGAAAGCTCAAGCCAAGATATATGTTTTTTGTTTGTTTTCATATGATCTTCAAGTATGGGTACCCAGGTCCATGTTTTCGAACTCATGACATGAAAACCCAGATTTTGTATGAGCAAGTTATGATTTTGGCATTCATCATATTCATGTTCTTCACGGGTGGAAACCCAGATTTCCAGATTTCACTTCCCGAAGTGTAGTCTCCGAGATCATTCTTACCTAGACCTTACACTTAGGCCAAGCATCGTGTCTCACCTTGGCCTACCTTGCATGATCACTTGCACTTGTCTTGTTTGAACCTCGGCCTGCAGCCGCACGCCGAAGCCGTGGTAACCACACCTCGGCCAGGATGTGTGGGACCTCGGCATAGACCTGGTTAGTACCCAGCATGTCCTCCCGACATGTAAAACAGTGTTTTGACTTCCAGCATGTTTTCCGAGATCATTTGCATGTATGTGAGACTTGTTTGAGAAGTGTGTTCAGTAGACTTTGCCATGTGTTTGTAGGACTTGGACCTTTGTTGTGACCCCGACGTTCCAAGAACTAGGTGAGTGGTACCTTTAATAAAGTTATGTTCTAATGATTTGATAAGCTTTGCTTTGTTTTGTCTTGAAAAGTATTTGATAAGCATGAATGATTATCCCTATTTTGGTATATCAAGTTTAAGTTTTATGTATCAAGTATAAGCTCTGTTTTGATGATGTTTTAGACAAGTCCGTACGTGCCAGGGGACTTTAAGCATAAGTGGCACAAGTCCGTACGTGCCAGGGGACTTTAAGCATAAGTGGCACAAGTCCGTACGTGCTAGGGGACTTTAAACGTTAGTAGCACATATGTTTTGTAAGGCCAAGATTGATGAATACGGTTCATCCTATGTTTTGATAAGTAAGCAAGCTTTGAAAGCTCAAGTTCATGTTTGACACAGGTTTTGCTAAGTATATGTTTTGATGCAAGCTATGTTATACGTATGTTTTGAATAAGTTACGCTATAAGTACAAGTTTTGAACAAGCTATGATATGTATATTGTTTTAACAAGAACCTCAGGAATCATTCATTTAACCCCTTTATTACTTGTACCATTCACTGAGTATCCAAGCTCACCCTCTCTATGTATATATGTAGGTTCCAAGCTAGAAGTCGGCTACGCCGAGATGTGTGTTTTGTGCTGATGTTTTGTATGCATGTTAAGTCGGCATCAAGGATGTCGGCAACTGTGAAGATTATGTTTTTAACCTTGTACTTCCTGTGTTATATTTATGTCGGCATTTTGTATTTAGGTCGGCAATCTTGTACTGACGTTGGCAGTTCTGAAGATGATGATTCTTGACTTGTATACATTACTTTTTGTATATGTCGGCTTGAGAAGCCCCTTTTGTTGTAATGTAATGTATATTTTATAAGTTGTAAAGTTATGTAAAGATGTATGCCATTTCATTTGACTTATGCACAGCTCTTATGGACCACTTGTATTTTAAGTTATTGCTTCCGCTCTTGTTAGCCCCATATGTATACTCTGATTGTGTGTGATCTTGTAAGTTGGCCTTTGGTAATCTCGGATTACTGGCCATCACGGCACCATTCTACTAGGGGCGGTTTGGGGTCGTGACACTAGACCAGTGTCCCTTTACCGTGCTGTCCATCGTAGAAAGAGGCCTCCGCTTCCCGGTCAACCCATTGATGACCGAGTTTCTGCGCCGAACTAAACTTGCGCCCACACAAGTATCAACGAACACTTACCGCATTATCAACGGCGTCCACGAGCTTAACAACCGGCTAGGAACCAACTTAGGTTTAGCCAAGATATTGAGGCAATACACACTTGGGCACACCGGGGATGGCCTTGTATATTACTTAAAATCCGACCGGGCAAAGAGGAAATAGTGACCGGCACCCCAAATAAAGACCTTTATGACGATGACTTTTTCTGGGTGTCTGGCAACTATGAACCAGCCGACGTACCGGGCTGGGCGATTAGCAAGAACTTCGGATCCACATGTAAGCCGCGCCAATTTGCTCGGTTATTTGCCTTTCTTCAATATTGTGTACTTAACAATTTTTCTTGTTTCCTCAGCAGCCATTCAAGCCTTGCAAGCCAACTACCAATTTCCCAACGTTGAGGCCATCCGGACTATGCTCCGCTACAACCATCGGGATTGTAACGAGCTGCTTGGCTACACCCCCACTTACAGATATTCGGCTCCACGCCGGAGTAAAGTAACTGACTTTCTCCATGCTCCATCACCTCCTCCAGACCCAACTTTGCTTGACGTTCCACTAATCCGGTTGACTGAAGCCGAAGAGATGGCGAAAAGAAGTCGCATCAAAAACTTGCTCACGGCAACCTCAGCCGAGATACCGAGCATCGTTACCTGCTCCCCAGCTGCTGGTCAATCCAGCGGCCCTGTGGTCGCCTTGGCATCTCCAGCCACCAGGCAACCCAGACAGGAAGCTCGCCGGGCAAGCAAAAGGCCTCGCGCAGACCCATTTGCCGAGCTGGTTGCCGAGCTAACCACCGAGCAGCCCGCCGTCACAGCTGAGCCAACACCGCCATGGCGACTGCAGCTGAAGCATCGGGGAAAAGACATCCCGGCAAATGCTTCTGTCAAGGGCGACAAGGAGCACTTTTTTGCCTTCGACCTCTCAAAAGCTCTGCTGCTGTCGAGCGACATGGTCGGCAACGACCACGTTCCTGACACCCGACTGGTGAAATCAGCCGTGAAGTCCATGACCAGGATAAGAATCTCAATCTTCTACTTAAATTTTCACAAGTGTTTGCACGGTTTCTTTTCTGATCAAATTCTCTTTTTGCAGGCCATCCAAAAGCGACACTTGGTCATGGAGCGCATCCATAGACTTCGACAAAAGGCGAGTGACACCGCCAGCCAAGTCCAAAGCCTTCAGACCGAGCTTAGCCGAGCAAAGTCCTCGCTTGAAATCGCCAACGCCGACAACAACAGGTTGCTCGGTCAGCTTGGCGAGGCCGAGAAAAAGAGGGACGAGCTCCAGGCCGAGCTTGATGCGCTCAAGAAGTCAAGGAAGAAAGACTGCCAAGATGCTAACAACGTTGGCTTCAACGAAGCCGAGGATAACTACAAGAAGCAAGTCTTCACGACTCAAGACATTTACTTCAAAGCCGGCTGGAAGTCTGCCTGCGAACATCTCAGTTAAGGTCCAGACACTGACGTGTTTGCCACTCCACCGTCTGCCTTCCTACCGACCTATCTCGTGCCATATGCCAACGATGTCTTCAGCGCGTTGCAGGCTGAAGCCGATGAAGGGCTAGAAGAGAAAGCAGAGGCCGAGGCAGATGCGGGGGGAGAGGACCGCGAAGAGCAAGAGCAGCCCGGCCAGACTTTGACCGATGTACAAAATCAATCTCCAACAGTCAATTTGGAGACAACTGAGGATGAATTCACCAATCTATCCCCCTTAGCTTAGTTTTCTTTCTTTCTTTTTTTTTTGCTTTACAATGTAACCGGGCTATCAGCCCCACCTTTTGTACTTATTTTCTATCAATGAAAATTTCAAATTTCATCAAGTGTTTGAGTGGTATACATGTCTCATAACTTCAGCCGAACAAAACACCTCAGCAAGACAAACCACATTAAGTAATTCATACAACCGGAAAAGACATCTCTGCTTAAATTTCATAAGTGAACAAAACATCAACTCTCTTCAACTGGAATAAACATCCTGGTTGAGAGTAACTAAGTTGAACAAAATATCAACGCCTTCAATCGGAGTAAATCATCTCGGTTGGAAATACCTAAGTTGAACAAAACATCAACTCTACCAACCGGAGTAAACATCTCGGTTGCGAGTACCTAAGCTGAACAAGACATCAACTCTTTCAACCGAAATAAACATCTCGGTTTATTCTGAAAGTTGAACAAAACATCAACTCTGCCAATCGGAGTAAACATCTCGATTGAGAGTACCTAAGCTGAACAAGACATCAACTCTTTCAACTGGAATAAACATCTCGGTTTATTTTGAGAGTTGAACAAAACATCAACTCTACCAACCGGAGTAAACATCTCGGTTTTTTTTTATCCAAACAACAATCTGAATGCTAAAGCAAAGAAGAAACATTTCTATATATTGACAAAAAGAATTACATTCTGATGTGTAAGCCAAAAAATTCCTTTTGCACAAAAAGAAGGCTAAAGCTAGAAATAATACAGTTTGAGGTTGGCCGCATTCCATGGACGGGGTATTGTTCTACCATCCAGATCCTCTAAGTGGTATGCCCCCTTGCCCACCAGACCGGTTATCTTGTAGGGTCCTTCCCAATTTGCCCCTAGCTTGCCTTTACTTGGCACCAGGGTGTTGCCCATAACTTTCCTCAACACCCAATCACCTACTTTGAACGGTCTGGGGTGCACCATTTTGTTGTATTTCCTTGAAAGCTCCTGTTGATAGACGGCCACGTGGATGAGGGCCTTTTCCCGACGCTCTTCCACTAGATCAAGTTCCAAGGCGATAGCCTCGGCGTTCAGCTCGGGCTCAAAACTTTCACTCCTTAGGGTGGGCATGCCAACTTCCAACGGTATGACCGCCTCCATGCCATAAGCCAAAGCAAATGGAGTTTCCCCGATAGACCGTCGCGGGGTTGTGCGGTATGCCCAAAGGACGCTGGGGAGTTCCTCGGCCCACTTTCCCTTAGCTTTCTCAAGCCTTTTCTTCAACCCATCCAGGATGGTCTTGTTGGATGCCTCGGCTTGATCGTTGGACTGCGGGTAAGCCGGAGTAGAGTTGTAGAATTCAATCTTTAGATCTTCACAAAATCCTCTGAATAGGTGACCGTCAAACTAGGTGCCGTTATCAGAGATCAAAATCTTGGGGACGCCAAACCGTGTGACCACATTCTGCTAGACAAACCGCTTTACGTCTTTCTCCTTGATCGTTGCCAAGGGTTCAGCTTCAACCCATTTGGTGAAGTAATCAGTGGCCGCGATGAAAAATTTCCGGTTGCCTGGTGCTGCTGGGAGCGGCCCCACTATATCTAGCCCCCACATTGCAAAGGGCCAAGGACTAGTGAGGGGAAGAAGTTCCCTGGCCGGCTGATGGATCTGATGGGCGAATTTTTGGCACTTTTCACACTTGCGAACGTACTTTTGTGCGTCGGCCTGCATGCACGGCCACCAGTAGCCCTGCGAAATAGCTCGGTAGGCCAGGGACCTGCCCCCGATATGACTGCCACAGATGCCTTCGTGAATTTCGTACAAGAAGGCCTCCACGCTACTCGGGTGCACGCATTTCAGGTAAGGACCGGTGAAGGATTTCTTGTATAAAGCGCTGGATGAAGAGAGCCAAAACCGCTCTGACTTCACCCGCACTTTATGTGCTTCCTTCTTGTCGGCTGGAAGACTCCGTTCTCTGAGAAACAGGATGATAGGGTCCATCCAAGAGGGACCTAGCTCGGTGCAGAGTACTTTTGTCTGCCCGGTTTCCTCGATGCTGGGTCTCGGTAGGAACTCAATCAAAAGCGGGTTAGGAGATCTATTATCAACCATAGAAGCTAGGCCGGCCAACTCATCTGCTCGGCTGTTTTCTTTACGGCCAATCTGTTGGACTCTGATCGCCTGAAATCGCTTGATGTGTTCCCTGACCAGAGCTTGGTACTTCGCCATTCTGTCATCCTTCGCCTCGTAAACCCCAGAGACTTGGTTAACCACAAGCTGGGAGTCACTGTATACAATTAGCTCCGATGCTTGCATCTGAATCGCGCTCTTGAGCCCGGCCAAAAGCGCCTCATACTCGGCCTCATTGTTGGATGCTAGGAAGCCAAGGGTGATAGAATGTTCGATAGTCAGGCCATCTGGCGAGATCAGAACTATACCTAGCCCGGCGCCGTGATGGTTTGAGGCTCTATCAACAAAAAGGTTCCACATCTCCCCTACAAAGAGCTTCTAACACTCTGAGGGGTCCTGAGAGGCCCGAAGGTCGATGGGATCACGGTTGCTCAGCTATCCGGCTTCAAGTTCTGTGCTGATTGGTTCCACTTCAACCCCCCTTGGTGATTCGGCACCGGACTCAGCAAGTTGATCTACAATGTCTAAGTCCGTAGGCGAATCTCCAAGTTGCGGTATTGTACCAGCTGCAGGCTCTGTGCTAAGTGGTTCCATTTCTCCCCTCCTTGGTGATGCGGTACCGGACAGAGCAGGTTGGTCGGTGATACCCAACTCCGTCATCGCGTAACCGGGCGGTGGAATTATACGAACTAAGGGTGCTTCGGTGGGGCGAGCAAATTTCGCATCGCCAACTCCACCAAGTTGTTGTGTCTCGGTCAGGCTTACATTCACCTCATCTGCCGCGGCAATATCAACCGGGCACATCGGATGAGTTCCAAGTGAGAATTCAACAACGAAATCGGCCAAGGTCTGGGCTTTTATAGCAGTGCGCGGTTGGAACTTCACATCAAATTGTCCCAATTCGACCGCCCACTTGAGAATTCGACCAGAAAAGTCCGCCCGTTCGAACAAAGCCTTAAGGGGGAACTCGGTTAGAACGATGATGGTATGGGCATGGAAATAGTGCGCCAACTTCCTTGAAGCCATCATCAATGCCAACGCAAGTTTTTCCAATGGCAAGTATCTCAACTCGGCCGGTAGCAAGGTTTTACTGACGTAGAAGATCGGGAGGTGCTTGATTCCTTCAGCTCGAACAAGCACCTGTAGACACCCCATTTTTGACCGTCCTCAAGACTTGGACGTCACCGCTCGAACACTCGGTGATTATCCATGTTTGTGTTTGTTTGGAGTTCCTGGAGTTCTCGGCTATGCGCCTTGCCTCAGGACCTCCGAACTTGACTGTTTTGTGTTCGGTTTTGCACCAAACACTTGTGCTTTGCCTTGGAGGGGCAGGTAATGCTTTGTGAGGCATCCCCACACACCACCGGCAGTGGCTAGAGGCCACCGGCTAGTTGATGTTGCCATCGGCACTATATTGTGCCGGTCGGCACTATTTTGTGCCGGTCGGCACTCTTTTTGGCAAAATTACCATTTTGCCCTGCCGACCACTTTACAGCTGTTTTTGGAGATATTTTCAGACAGCTTTCTTGCACTTGTTTCCCCTCCATACACGTGTATGGAGGGATGAGCCTTTGTTTTGCCTTAACTTGTAAGTTTTGTGCATATACAAGAGAAGGCTCTTCTCTTGGCTCAAAAAAGGTGAGAAAAAATTGGAGAGTTAGACATTTTAGGAGAGGGAGAAGCTCTGGTTTTAGGTTAGAAATCCTATATCTATTCTATCTCTCTTTTCCTTGCTTATTTTGTGCACTAGGTGTTTGTGCTTTACTATTGCACATCAACACCTAGTGTTTCACCTTCCTCTTGGAATTGAAGTGCTAAGGGCTTGTTCTTGGTGTTCTTGGCTGGTTTGGAGCTCAAGGAACCAACAACTCCAACCTTTGTGAAGTTGATCATCAAGGGTAAGAAACTTACTTTATTTACCCCATTTTTGCACTCCATTTTTGCATAGCTTAGAACAGTTTTTGTGCTTAGTCTATAACACATAAAAGTTCTGTTTTTTAAGCCTCTTTATTGTTTATTAAGAGTGCTTGGTGGTTTGGGTAGGTTTGACCACCCTTAGGCCTTGAAAAGACCACTTTTTGTGCTATTTTGTGAAGAATCCGAGACTTTGGTGTTAGGATCTCTTCACCACTGAAATCTTGAGGGATTTCAGTGGTGAAGATGATGCCTTGAAGTCTCCAAAAGGGGAGGGCCACCCCCTCTCCTTGATGTCCTTGAAAAGGACAAGTTTTGGCCTCCAAAGGAGCACCATGTTTGGTTGTGTTTTGAGCATGTCTTGGCTGTATTTCATGCTTATATTGCCATGATATAACATGTTTCTAAGTTGGTTTTAGTACTCCTTGCATGTTTTGCATGGTTGCTTTGTAATGCCTCTTTGGTCCCTTAACATGCCTAGGTTGTATGCCCTAGTTTGAGCATGTTTTAGGCTTAGATTCATGAACGTTTTATGCTTATTTTGACATGTTTTAGTTCTGTCCATAGTCATTTGGGTCGATCTTGGCATGCATTATATAGCCCCTTTGCATTTTAGGCTTGCTAGCCTTTGAGTATGCATGTGTAGTATGCCTTGCTTGCATCATTTTGGTGGTTTAGAATCATCTAGCATGCTATTTCAGTCCCTTTGGTGTGCTTGTATGCTTGCTTAAGTGGCTTCTTTAATGCTTTAAGAGTATGTGTTAAATGCTCCATGTTTTGGCTTTAATGCATGCCTTTGGATTCATGTCATCTAGATGCCATCTAGGTGGTCACTTAGGCTTAGTTTTATGTGTTAAAACTCTGTTTTTAAGCGTTTAAGTATTGCCATGTGTGGTTGTGCTAAGTGTGGTTTAAAGCCTCATTGATTTGCTTTGAACCTTAGACCATTTGCATGCTTTGTTTGGCTTGTTTTGTTGCATGGTTTGGCATCATGTTTTGCATGATTTTCAGAGCTTTACAATGTGTGTTTATTGTCCTTGTTCGGTATCTCTAAGTGTGCTTGGGGGTTGCCATGTTTATGCCTTGGGTTTGGACCATAACACTTGCATGTGTGTGTGTGTTTAGTCCCCATTTCTAGGCACTTTGGCCACTGATTTTAGGACTATTTGAGTTGCCTAATTCATGTATAAGACCATCCTTCCATTGGTTTGCATGATTACCTTGCATGCTTGCTTGAACCCTTTGAATGAACATATTGCATAGTCCATGTTGCATGCCTAGTTGACATGTTTAGGGTTGCATTTGTATTGTGCATGTTTGGCCTCTTGAAGTGAAGTATGATGGAGGTTGAGCACCCTTGTTTGCTTGTTTGCATTGCATGCATTTGAAATCAAAGTTGCATTCTTGGTTCTTAGGGCCATCATGCATCGAAATGCGTGATTGGTGGTCCGAGAACCGAGGCACATGTCCCTTTAAGTCAATAACATGATAAGGGGTGTGTGTAGTGCATAAATACCTTGAATCACATTGCCATGCATGTTGTTGTCCTCTGCTGCTGTGGGTTGCAGGTTCTGCAGGTGTTAAGTGCCGGCCGGCACTATTTAGTGCCGACCGGCAGTCAATTTCCAGCCGATAACTTCATCTAGTGCCGGTGGCCTCCTTCTTCAGCCGGTGGTTCTCTACTCCAGCCGGTGGTACTCCCTAGTGCCCTGAGAGGCACTCCTGGGACTTTGGCAATTTTCAGAGGAGGATAGCAGGGGAAACAGAGGCAATCCGTGCATGGCAGTGCGGTTCTGAGCCGGTTCCGAGCGCGCGCTGCATTTGGCCCTTATCCCGAGGCGGTTTACTGTTTAATTAGATTAATTATTTTATTTAATTAATTTAGTTGATTTGTAACATTTTAATTAGCTTGCGTAGTTAATTAATTTGTATATTTTTTCGGTCCCTCCGAGCGAGGGCAAAATTGTAATAAGGGTGTGTGAGTGGGTGTATGTCTTCCAAACCCCCATTTCTTTCTATCCCTTTTATTTACCCGCTTTCGATGGTAGATTAGGGCATACTTATTTTAGCATACCTTATGCAATGCATGCGTGCATCCATGCATTTGTCGACATGCGCCGGGCTCGGTACATCATACAAACCGCATTGTATTTTCAATTCCAAATTGAATACGTGCATCGAATAAAGTGCATTTCACATGCCATCTTTAGGGTTAGCCGAGCCTACTCTAGATTGCATCCTTGCCTGTGTTACATTAGCCACTCTAACATGAACTAGGTCATGCATGTTTGCTAACTAGTTTCTTGTTTTGGCACGGAGTACAATGTAAGTATTTATGCTTTAGCATATCGCATGCGTGTGAATGTTGCCATGACAGTATGATTACCATGCGGCTAGATGCTTACATGAGATAAACTGCTTGAATGCCTGTGGGTGGAGGTTGGATTGCTTGAGTTGGGAAAACTCATTGAAATCCGTGTTTTAGCCTACTTGCGAGTAGCAAATTCCAAAACGCTTTCGAAACGAACGGATATGCAATGTTTGTTTCCAAATTAAGCAATCTAGTCTATACTTGTTTGCTGTGCGCATAACATAGTAATTCTAGGTTAATAATTGGAATAAGAACACGTAATGTTTTCAAAATCAGATATCACGGTTAGTAGAGGCCGGTCTTCGGACCGGGCGAAAGGGGGTGCTCATAGCTAACCTTCCTCGATCGTACCCAAGCTCCCGAGCCAAGACCACTTTGGTGATGACGGACGTGTGGCCTTCGGCACCGAGTCAGGGTTTCCTAAATTTTCCATTTTTAAAATATTTAGGTGGCGACTCTGTAATCTGGCAAAGCAGTCCATGTTTGGCACTACTTTTTCAAAATATGTTTTTCTTCAAAACGATTTGCCAGAGTTGGACTCTTTGGTTCAGATTTAGAACCGCAACAAACGAAAAGTCGGCGTAGCATAGAGGCCAGAGGTATTGCCAAGCATAACCGATCGCATCTTTGTGAAACAACAAGGTAAAGGTAGAGTTCCTCGCCGGGCTTTGGTGTAACCAATAGTGGCGTCGAAAAAAGATACTCCTTCAGCTCAGCTAAAGCTTGGTCACACTCTTCATCCCATGAGAACTTTGATTTTAATGCCTGAAAGAAAGGGCGGCAGCGATCTGATGACCGGCTTATAAATCGATTAAGCGCGGCCATTCCGCCAGATCTTTGCCGACGCCCTTAGCCGAGCTAGGTGCTTCAACTCTGTCAGACTCGTCTGCGTGGGTCCGCCCGATGCCTCGGTTCGTGACTAGGAATCCCAAAAATTTTCCGAACCCCACGCTGAAGGCACACTTAGACGCATTCAGGCGTAGCTTGTGCTTTTTGAGAATGGCAAACATCTCGGCTAAGTCGGACAAGTGGTCTGCTTAATGCCGGCTTTTAACCACCATATCATCAATGTAAGCCTCCATCGTCTGGCCTAGCAAAGGCGCAAACATCTTGTTCACCATCCTCTGAAAAGTTGCCCCGGCATTCTTCAAACCAAAAGGCATGACTCGGTAGCAGAAGAGTCCCCTTGGAGTCGTGAAGGAGGTGATTTCTCGGTCGGGCCTATGTATTGCATTCTGATGGTAATCTCGGTAGGCATCCAAGAAACTGAGTCTGTCATGCCCAGCCGTCAAGTCCACAAGCTGGTCAATTCTGGACAGGGGGAAGCTGTCTTTCGAACAAGCTCGGTTGACTGTCTTGTAATCGACACAAACTCGCCACTTCCCATTCTTCTTGGGCACCACTACCGTATTGGAGATCCACTGAGGGTAGTGCACTTCTTGAATCGCTCGTGCCTCAAGCAAGTTTTTCACTTCCTCTGCAACTATCTCGGCGTGATGCAGGACTGATCTCCTTGTACGCTTTATGACTGGCTTTGCTCCGGGGAAGACGTTGAGTTGATGGCAGATAAAACTTGGATCGAGGCCGGGCATGTTGTAAGGTGACCATGTGAAGACGTCGATGTTGGCCATCAAAAACTCAACCATCTCGATCTTTTGTCTTTAGCGTGTAGAAATAATTTGTAAAAATTCAAAAATATTTTTTTGACATTTATTTTTGGCAAATTAGTTTATATTTTATTAAATTAACGATTTTACCCTTGAAATTAAGCAATGATATCTTCAATTGTCCTTATTTGGAACAAGATTCAAAATTCAAGATCAAATGTGTCACAATTGAAAAATCATAGATCAAAGTGACACAAGTCTCAAATTACAAAGACCGTTAATGTAATTTGTCCTTTTTTTATTTAAAAAATATCATTTTTTAATAATAAAAAAAACCGCCTAACACTATACCTCGCAATAATGTAGGGCCGTAATGTGTTTTTTTTGGTTGTAAAATTTTATGTTTTAATTTTGATTAAGAAAATTCGGAAAAAGGTGGCCTTTAAATTACACTGGAAACCTAATTTAGGGATAATAGGTTAGAAACCCTCCCTTTTTTTTTTTTTCTTTTTTTTTTTTGAGGGGTTAGAAATGGCTGTTTGGATCAACTTTCTTTTATTTGATTTTTTTATTAGCTAGTTTTAATTTCGGCAACCCAAAAGCTACATAAAAAATAAATATTAATCCACATAAAACAACTGTTTGGATAAACTTTCTTTTATTTATTTATTTATTAACTAGTTTTAATAACATCGTTTTGACACATTTGAGCCATTTGAGAATTCGGGTCACCAAACATTTTTCCATAAAATATAGATGAATTATTGATAGAATTGTTTTATGTGGATTAATATTTATTTTTTATGGGCTTTTATGTAGCTTTTGGGTTGCCAAAATTAAAACTAACTAATAAAAAAATCAAATAAAAGACCAAAACGACGTCGTTTTAAGACATTTAAGCTATAAATATTCAAATCACCTAGCATTGTTGTATTTTATGTGATTATGTGGTTAACTCTGATTGATTCTATGTCTGAATATTTATTGAATTCGCAGGTTCCCTCTCAAGAGAAATATTTGGGCTTCCTCATGCCTTTCATGATATAATTATGAATATTATGTCATGGATCAAAATTAAAAAATAAAAAATCACGTACATTACTGGATCAAAATAAAAAAATAAAAAATCACGTACATTACTGGATCAAAATTAAAAAATAAAAAATCATGTACATTACTAAATCAACCCTTGTGTCCCAATCAAGTGACTTGAATTCTTTTTCGCCATTATGCTCTATAAAAAATTATATCGTGAATTAAATTAATTAAATTTATTTATTTTTACTATCACATCTCTGTCAATTTAAGGTCACTAACATTTCTATTCAGGGTGATTTATCTGACTAAACATTTCTATTTAGGATGATTTATCGCTGAATTTTTTATGTACAAAAAATAAATGAATAAAAATTGCAAGCATCAACCATGTTATCGGCTAGCTATCTATGAATGTACACATTACAGTGAATCATATGCAAAATAATCCTCTCAGCAAAATAAATGGGTTTCCCCTCTTAAAAACCCCTTGCAGTGTCAGTACAAGCATTATACATACACAAATCAGTGATGAGATTAACACTAAACGATTTGAGGAAAATGAGAAATGCAGTTAGTTGGGCAATTTAGGTTTCAAGCCATGTCAAAGTTCCCATGATCAAGAATCTGCTCGGGAGTTCCCCAGCCGATGGTGCAAGGTATGTAGTTTTCTTCCTGAAAATGATAAATTAGAATTTGAAAAAACAAAAGAAAAAGAGTGTATGAACCACATCAAGTAATGAACAATTTTGAAATCCAAACCTCTGAATATCTATGTCTGTGATATAGATGAACCCCGCAACATTACTGTAAGAAAAAAGTAATTATTCAGTTCATGCACTTAAAACAAGGTTAAAAAATTTACAGACGAGTCAACTTAAATCATGAGGCCAAATGTACATTATAGTGGTGACATTCAAAAAAGTTTTACTAATTCACCTCCTATCTTATGATACCATGGATTTTGAAAAAAGAAAGGCAAGGACATTGCATATACCTTGAAATAATTTGGTCTGGTTCTTTGGCAAATGAAATAGCAAGAACCAAATGGAGCAAATCCCGGTTGATATTCACAAGAACCAATCGTGTAGGGTCGGCAGCAGGCTCTGCGCCAATTGGCAGGCTGAATGTGGGGCCTGTGGTCCACCACCAATTCTATAGACTGACAAATCACTGAAACTTGTGATATTGGAATGTGGGGAAAGATCATTTGCAAGGCCATAAAAATATTCCTGGAATAAAAAATATCGGCATGATTTAGCTTTATAACAAGGAAACACAAAAGGATTTGTTGAAGAAGGCAGGATATTTGTAAATAATCATTCAAGATTCTCCATACTAACACAAATAACTAATGATTGACAAAATTCCTATATATATAACCAAAAAGGTTGATGTTTACCCTTATTCTGTAGCTCCTGGCCTTTTGACGAACTTTTGCATTCCTCGATACAACACCACCTGATTTTTGAAGTTTCACAACATCAACATTGGGCTTGCTTTTCAATACATCTTTCAGCATGCTGCAAAGTTTCTCCTGCATAGAGTTCGGGTGAGCTTAAAAACATGAACCACCCCGGGGTGAAAATTGAATCTGCAATAGTTTCTTAAGTTACTAGCAACCAGTGCACATGCAAAACTAACGGACAAAATTGAACTTAATAACATTCAGTAGCAATGCAGTGAGATACAGCTACAATCGTAATATTTAAAATCGAAAAATAAAAATAAACTTCCCAGAAGCACGATCAGAGTGTGGATATAATTAGTTTATTTGGAGAAACATGGTTTTCGATTGTTAAAATCGTAAATTTCAGCTGAAAAGTTTATCAATGTATCTCATTCTTTGACATGTCAACAATGGTGTTAATGTTGTTTGAATATCATAATATATTAAGCCCAATGTTGCAGTTAAGTAAAACTTATATTGGCAGCTTAAAAAACATACAAAAATTAAAAATTGAAGTAATCCAATCGCAGCTCCAAAAAAAGTGAGCATTTGCAGCTTATTGAACTTAGAAAACAAATAAACTAAAAGCCTGACAAGTTATACCAAACAGTAGGCTTTGCCAAAATGCAGCAGCCCACAACAGACATTTTCAAAACTTAAAAGCAAAAAAAGCTGCTTCTAAGTAGTTTTACTGAAGTGGCACACAAACAACTATCCTAACCAAATCAAAGCAAATGCAACTCATAATAGGATTAGTTTTAATTAGATTGCAGCAATACACACATGACAAAGTTTTCATATGGAAAGCATTTACCTGACCCAAAACCAGAACAACATTAGCATTGAATGCATCAATTGCATGAAGAAGCAACTGCATCAACATACAAAAAGATACTATACTAATTAAACAACATATCCCACATAATCGATACTGATGGAGCACTCCTGAATTTTAATATAACAAGCAGGACTAACAATGGAAACTTGAAACTCAGTTACCTCATAACCAACACCCTCTATCCATCCCATGGTATTTATTACCATGCCTGCAGCTCGAGATTCTGCATTTCCGGCGAACTGTCTCTCCAGAGTCTGAGCAAGCTCCTTCACAAGCACCTAGTACAAATCTGCATTGACACTGTGAAGTACCAGTTCTAAGAACATCCATGATAACTGGATACAGAAAAAGCTAACTACGATCTTATCCTCTATCAGTTCATCATGCAATTTCTATGTTCCTTTAGACTAAGATTCTTTTTAGCCTAGTTGTTTCCCTTGTAGCAAATAGATAACTCAACTGCAGAAGACTACAAGCCCAACAACGAAAAAGATGGGATGAAAACAAAAAAAACAAAAAAAAACAAAATTTTAAGACATCCAATTAGTTTCACAGTACAATAAATTAACAGATTCTGCTGATCCCATCCTGGAGATATATAATTTTCGTCCTGAGCTATTTTGATTTGTATTTCCATTTATTCATTTCCCAACACTACTCTTATTTGATTGAAAAAGCAGACTTCAATACAATCTTATTTCACCATCTAACAAAAAAAAATACAATCTTATTCATTTAAAAGCATGAAAAATATTCTGACTGAAACATTTTTAAGGAAATAACTACTTGATCAGAAAACAATTTTAACTTCTCAGAGCAGAGCAACAAACCACACATAACCTGATAGGACAACATTAAAGAATGATTGAAAGTATAAAATAAAATAAAAAAATTAAAGCAGGAAAAAAAAACTCCTCTCAATGGCATATATAGGTTTCAAAGCACAACCGCCGAGGAAATCAAAAACAAAAATCAAGAATAAAATTCTTGAAAGTAAAGGAAACAAAAGGCAAATTCAATTAAATCATGTTATGCCACAGAGTTTAACTATAACTGATGCGGAATGGAGCGAGATTAACATAAGCATTTGAGAAAGACTGATGTCTACTACAACTATGGTATGTAGTCAAGTCCATCAAGCAAGATCAATCAATTAAACAAGTAAAATAAAATTAACAGTTAATTAAATACTATTAAATTTCCAACAAATTTACCATGGATAATAAATAAGCTAATGACTTGCAAAACAAAAATTCAAAAAGCAAAACCACAAATTCTTATATGAACAACAAAATTGAGATCTGATACAAACAATATAACAAAACTACAAAGCTAAAAACAAATCTCAGTGATATATTTCTCTAGTTTCGATATCAAATTCATACAAGAATCGACTACTTAATCCAAAAAAAGAAAGGTTCTATTTTCGGTTGAACAAACCCTAATACATCAAGGTTTCAACTATTAAACAAGCATTCATGAGCGGCGAACATATACATATATACTCGCAGTAAAGAAGCGAAGAAACGATGAGAGATTAAGCAGAGAAAAGGATTTGGTTTTGGGTTTTAAAAAGAGTTGAAAATTGAGTTTTGTGATGTGGTTTCCGTTTTGAAAATAATTTTTTAAATTAAGTTTTGAACGGTGTGTTTGGTTATGAATTTTAGAAAGAGTTTTAAAATATTTTTGATTGGAATTGTGATTTTGAGCTTTGTGAGTTAGTTTTTTTAATTTTTTGGTTTTTTAGTTATTTTAAGGTTTTGTTTGGGAACATGTTTTTTTAGTAATTTTTTAACTTTTTAATTAAAATATAATGTAAGAAAAATTAGTATATTTGGGAGAACTTTTTAATTTTTTTACAAAAAAATGTGTAAAAAGTAAAAAGAAAATAGAATATTTGATTTTTTGGTATAAATTATTGACTTTTGGTTTTTTTAGTATTTTTTAACTTTTAGACTAAAAAGTGATATTGTCAAAGAAGTTAAAAAGTCTCGTTTGAAATAGATTTTTTTAATTTTTTTAATTTTATAAGAAAAAAAATGAACTAATTATAGATTAAATATAACATTTTCTCTTATTTAATTAAAATAATTTATTTTATTTTATATGATTATTTTAACTCCAAAGGCATGCCAAACGAACCCTTTAAAAGAGAACTAAACATGGCCTTTGTACTGCGTAGAGAGAGAGAGAGAGAGCTGTGAATGTTTCAGCAGAGGTTGCGATAACAGATAGTTATCAAAATCGCAATCTCAATATCCTACTTACTTACGATACTGTACCGTATTGGATTATCATAACCAATATTATAGGGTTTTATATATTCTCTCTGTAGAATCCCAAATAAATCGCACCTTCAATTAGAGGAATCACAACACAACCAATGCTTCGTTTGTTTAAACAGAGGTTGCAATAACAGATAGTTATCAAAATTGCAATTTCAATATCCTACTTACTTGCAGTATTGTAACGTATTGGATTATCATAACCAATACTACAGGGTTTTATGTATTCTCTCTGTAGAATCCCAAATAAATCGCGCCTTCAATTAGAGAAATTATAACACAACCAATGCTCCGTTTGATTTAGATTTTTTTAGGCACCTGTTTTTTAGTTGATACGGATAAGTTATAAATAATTTTAAAAAAAGTTTGTTTTGACAAAAAGGACCACATTTTCACTAAAAAAAATCTTTAGGAAAATTATAAAAAAAAAATAAAAATAAAAAGATTAATGCTCGGTAGCCCAAAAAGAATGGACTCGAACGGCTCGAATGAGTGTTCACCGGATGTCCACTTGGATGACCGGGTGAAAACTTGTCTTCTGTAGTTGTCGTCTTTGTCTACCGCAACTATCAACCTTCTCACCAGATGACCGACTGGACGTTTGCCCGAATGACCGGTAAGATGAATTTCGAACCATTCAAGCCAACCTTTTTTTCAGGCTATCAAGCATTGCTCAAATAAAAAATAATCCTTTGAGACTTATAATAAAATAAATATTATATTTTTTATTTTGTCAATTTAAATTACAATATTTTAATTTATAAATATTGAATTTTTTTTTATTTTGTCCATTTAAATTACAATCTTTTGATTTGCTTTCAATATACAAAAAAAAAGAGTATTTTTGTTATTAAATTCAATGTAAGTATACATAAAATTTGTAAAATATTATTTTTTTATTGAGTTTAATGACTAAAATATATATATATATATATTGTTAATTTTACTTATAGACAAATAATTTAAATTGAAAATAAATTAAAAATTTAGAGTCAAATTTTTTTAAACATTTATTGCGTAAACTTTTAGGATAATGATAAGATTTAACATCTATGTTGGCATTAACTTTTAGATTAATTTGAGACTAGTTGGACATTTTTCAATTTTAAATCTGAACTTCAAAGAATTTGATATTTTCAAAAATGTATTTATTATCTATTTTCTTGAATACAAACGTGTTGAATGGACTTAATTTTTGAGATTTAGATAAAACAAAAATATAACGTATTTTTTAATGATTTTTCATTAAAAAGCTTATCAAGTAAATTATCAAATACCAATAATAAATATATGAGAAAATCATGCATTATCAAAACTATTTCATTATTTTTTTTTTATTCAAAAACTATTGAATTTGATTCTTTTTAAAAATGATGAAAATAAGCCTTATATTTTCCACACAAAATACCAAATATCAACACTTGTCATTTGATAAAAGAATTCCAAATTGAAAACAAATTGAAAATACAACAGAATATCTAAATTCTTTTTCAATTGAAAATACAAACAAAATATGTAAACAAATTGAAAACACAAAGTCTTACAAATTATTAGGGGTGCTTACGGTTTGGCGGTTCAGTTGTAGTAAAAAAAAATCTCAAATCCGTCATCCGTTCAAAATTAGGTGGATTAAAAAAAATCAATCTGCAACCGTCCGCTTGTCATCACGTATCCATCTAAAATGCGACGAATCGATTCGATTCGATTTAGTTGGTTTGAACATATCAAAATATTCCCTGCTCACCCTTAGTAGCTAGTAAGTCCCATTGCACTGATTTTTTTTTATTTATTTATTTTTAAATGCCCCATACGTGGAATTATTTGGAACTGGACAACTTTTTAAAAACAAGAATAGTTTCAAAAAGTGATCAAAATTAAATGCATAAACTAAATTTATTGTAATTAAAACTCACCCCATATTAAATGTGAATCTATATATCATATGACTAACGAAACATTAAAAAGCACATTTGTTCTGAAAAGCAAACTTTAGATACCTTTATGATGAATAAAACCTTGAGTTGGTACGAAAATCAGCAAAATAAATTTAACTATATATTGACTATAGTAGATATGGTACTCATTTATCAATCAGTCAAGCAAGGGACACTAGGCAAAACTGGACCATTTTTCCTTCCAGCAACATTTTGACATAACGATGTCGTTTCTTTACACAGTTGAGTCGATTGAAGATAGATGTCATTCATATATATATCTTTGCATGGAACTGTCTCACTGCATGCAAAGTGTATCGCTATATCTTCCTCCGACGTCCCGTAAATATAACTGTATCTGATATTGCTAATTTGCACGGCTGATTTCTGTGAAAGTTAATTACATTAATCACAATGTTAAGTTAGATTAATGTATTGTGAAAAGATCAAAAAATTACTATTTTTGAGTACAAAACTAAAAAATCCAAGTAAAAAAACAGTCATAGTCATAGAGTAAGAAATGCTCACTTGATTTTTGCAATGTGTGTGGTCACAATAGTATTGATCGATGATGATGGGATGAACTGAACCAATGGATCTTATATGCTCAAACACAATGTTCCTAGCAAATCCGCTCCCTCCCTAAGCATGTCAAAGGGACAATATAATTAACAACAGAACTAACGAGAAAAAAGTTATTTATCAAATAATATAACAATGACATTATTGATATTAATAGGCATTGAGTTTTTTTGTATTAAAGTGATAAGCTTACAAATTTGCCTCATATATTATATTCTTGATATCATGACTCTAATAATCATGTGTTCACAAATTACCTGCCATGTCTTGATTCTTGCTCCATTTGAAGTTCCTTTGAATTCCACATTGCTTACATAGACATTCTCTACTGTCTCATATTGCCCTTTTATACCTAAACTTCCAATACTTTTACCAAAGAAGGAATTTAAAAATAAATGAAATCAATTTCAAAATAATAACAACAATAACAAAAGATAGAGGGAACTGTAAAAAGGTCTTCCCTGTTACCTTATGCCATGACCTGGTCCACATGTGATCATGCTAATGTTGAGATATGATGAACCATCTCCGATGGAAATACAATCATCACCTGCATTAATATTTTTGACTTAAAATTTGATAAACAACCAAATTAAAATATACATATGTAGAGCGCCATGCATCGACTTTCAGTTCCAAATCTTTTGGATCATTGCAAAATGCTTCCAATGATAGAATTATGTAGGAATCTCAAAACAGAAGATCTTGCACAATAATTTTTTTTTTTTTTGGTCACACGGTATAAAATTAAGAGAGATAGTATTATTATGTTTGATAATATACCAGTCCCAATGTGAGTTTGGCTTATGAAGACGTGTGTGGAATGTTGAATGTGTATGCCATCAGTATTTGGGCTATCGCCGGGGGCAGTGATGGTGAGATTATAAACATATACCCATGTCGACCTTTCCAACGCCATATGCATTTGAGGGCTGTCTATGAAGGTTAGGTCACTTATATGCACATGGTTGGAATGTGCTATTACGAACCCCTATAAAAACATGAAAAATTATTAAATGTTTTCAAAATATTATTTCGAAACATTATGTAGTACTTACAATGTAAACATAGGAACAAAATAATTTAAAAATAAAGAATCTAGTGTCACTCACCGTTGGTTTTGACCCATGGTACTGAAAAGAAGAAAAGAAACTTATATTAGTAATGCCAAAAAAAAATATTTATTTTGTACAAAAAATTTAAATTAAAATGGTGTAACAGTGATAATTATTTTAAAAATAATTAAATGAAGTAAGAGAGGAGGCTTCTTGCCTTTCTAGTGTGATTGACATTGGAGGAACCCCACCATTTGGTACCCTGGGCATTAATAGTACCAGAGCCATAAATGTAGAGACCATTGATCTCAGTAAATCCTATCCATTGACGGCAGTTACTTCCGTCGCACTTCCATTTTGAAGGATGACTTGGTGCTGTTAGGTTTCCACCTATCTATAATAAACCATATCAATTTAACAATTCAATAAGAATATATTAAAAATAAATAAATAAGAGAAAAATGAAAATATTGAAATGTATGATAGGATAACTTATTTCTAGTTGAAAGAAAGATTGTACCGTGTTATTGGGCCAGTATAAGCCCACAATATTAAAGTAAATATTTCAAATTATTTGTACTAATGATTCTAGTTGTACAAAAATTTTAATAAAATATTTGAGACGCAAAAAATAATTTGACCTATAATGATGACATATGATATGAGAAAATTTATGAATCTAAAATTGTAATTACCACAACGTTAACAGCTTCGGAATTGCAAGGGCCACTAAAGATTACAGGTTGTAGCAAGAACTCATAGCCATCAGGAACGTGCATGGTTGGACTAAAACCCGAAACTTCCCTTGCCGAGCACGTAGCCTTCCATGCATTCTCAAAAGACTGCATACACAACTAAGCTTATAAGCATCTTTTTTTCTTTTTTTTTTCTTGTTTTTTTTATAATTATTATTAATAATATAATAACAATGTTATCGACTTAAAAAATTAATTTAAAAAAAAAGCCTAGTGTAATTCAGATTAAGTATAGATCTCATTATACAAAAGTTGAATCAAAACACTTCACTTTTCGAGATAAATTTCTTAACATATTTTTTGAGTTATTATCTTTTCTGATAATACCCTAGGAATCCAACTTATTTTTCCTTACAATCATCAATTCTTCTATAATCTATATATATATGTATATTTGATATGAATTTAATCTAACCAATTAGATAAAAAATTTTACGTGACAGTGTAAATTTTATATCTATTACCTATATATACGTGACAGTGTAAATTTTATATCTATTACCTATATAAAAACAATGTAAGGATGGTGTAACACAGCTGCTTCTTTGGATGGTGTAACGCAGCTGTTGCTTTGGTTTGTAACTGAGCCACGCACACGACACTAGAAACAGTTGAAGAATAAATACAGAGAACTGCACGTCCACCGCCATCCATTCTACTCAAGGCCATCACGGATTCATGGTATTTGATTTACAATTATAGGTGTACCTTGTTTCCTCCACATTCTCTCACACACACACACACACTTACACAAACCCTTGATTCGATTTAAATCATGAATATTGCTAATTGATTTTTGGGGCTTCATGTGGCGATTGATTCATGGATGGGATTAACTGTTGAATTGCAAAGAGGTTATGGAATATGGCTTGTGAGTTTTTTCTTACTTGAATTTAAAGTTCCATTGTATGATACTTCAGCATGTTATTGATTTCTAACTTTTTTTTGCCCATCATGTGCTCGACTATATGCTCAAATAAATGACACATAGAACCACCACCACCATCACCAACACCAGTAGTACTTATCTGGTTTGTGTTGAAAGTCTAATAGGTTATTGGAAAAAAAATTATATTATGATCTTGAGGATAAGTTTCATACATGTAATTTGTCTAAATTGATGTCTTTAATCATAGTAGGAACAAAAGTAGGATAGTGAGAAGGATTAAAATGATTAAAAAGGCAAAATAAAAACTTTGAATAACTCTGATTAGATCAACCAGCTCAATTCATTTTTAGTGACCAAAATTAAAGAAAAAGGAATTTTGACACTTGCGATAGAAAACTACACCCACAAAAAATATACAAGAGAGCTCATATTATAAATATCTGTATAAATAAACACCCATCGGCACCCAATTGACGAGTGCATAAGCTGTTGCACTTACAACCCATACGCAAAATGAATCTCAAATGGAAACTTTTATTAAGTTTCTCTTGATTTAAGGAAGAAACTAAATAAGATGAAACTGGCCTCGTTTGGGAACATCCTTTTTTAGTAACTTTTTGTCTTTTTGGCTAAAATATGATGTAAAAAAAACTAGTATGTTTGAGATGACTTTTTGACTTTTTACGAAAAGATGTCTAAAAAGTAGAGAAAAAAGGAAATCTTTGACTTTTTAGTATAAGTTGTTGATTTTTTGACTTTTTTAATAATTTTTTGACTTTTTAATTAAAAAAGACAGTTGCCAAACGAGGCAATCTCAGTTTTAAGTTGTCTTATTTTTGAAAGGTAGTGGGCCTCTCAAGTCATTTCCTCGTATATCCTTTGGACATGTGTCTTGAGCTTTATTGTATATTCCTTCTTCTTTGGTAATAAATGCTTACCATAAAATAACAAAAAAAGAGAGAAGAAAACACAGAGCTAAGTCTTCAATCCTCAAGATACATTGAAAGTTTTCCAAGGAAGGTACTGACATTTCTATTGGTCCCGCTCCTATTGCTGCCTCACATGATATCTCTCGGGAATATGTTCAAATGAGAGTGTGGTAGGCACATATCCCATCATATCGAAGATAAGTTTTTCACACATTTTGAAGTATTCATGTAGTGTAATTAAAAACTGTGGCCTGTGTTTGCTTTTTTAGTAGCACACTGTAGTCTATAACATTCCGGTACAGTAGATTTTATTATGGTTTTTGGTTATGTTTGCTCACATTATATAAATCCCTTTGTTTAGAGGAGGAATACATATCTAATATTTGTCTTAGCTTAAAAGCCTAATTGTTAATTTTCTTTTCTAAAAATTTGTTTATGTTGTCCTGATTACATAGTTTATTGATTTGCAATATGGCTTTAACTACCACTTGGAGTTCATTGTTGGTTATACAAATCTTGTTGGTTATACAAATCTGAAGCCATATGGGTCTTCAATCTATCAGCCACGTCTTCAATCTATCTCCCTCTCTCTCTCTCTCTCTCTCTCACACACACACACACACACACACACACACAAACCCTTGATTGCTTTGGTTTAGGCTTTGTCATTCTTCACTTATTTGAGCAACCAATTCAAGTTGAAAAACCTGTAAGGACCTTTCCCTCTGGGGGTAGGAAAATCATGATCGGGATAGCGGACCAAAAGCTATGGAATTTTTTTATTAGCAGTTCTCTATAACGTCGTGTGTTCAATTTTTTATGATATATATGTATCTATGTTCAATGATTATTTTGTATTTGATAGACAATGGTCTTGTTGGGCATACAAAACTTGTGCATAGAAGCTATTTGAGGATTTGTCAAAGAGACTAATACTTCATTGGCTCCAAGGTTTGACATAGATATAAATATTGTTATGATATATGATTTGTTTTGTTAGTAATTCTTCATATGGTATGTGGATTCAATCATTTCACTTTTTATTTGAGTGAAACATTTGTCTAACCTTTCTATTTTGTTAGGATTTCCCCTCTTGTTTGTAAGAGGAAACCACAAGAATTCGACCAGTCAGGTGTTTGAAGATGTTTCCGAGAGACAACCCATCAATCCTGCTGTTGAAAAACTTATTGTATACCATTAGTATGCAAGAATAGAACAATCCATCTTCTTAGTACCCAAAAGGCAGAAAAAGTAAGTGAAGAAAAATTTAGAATTGGTAATAAATAAGTCTAATTAATAGGTCTGATTGGTAAGTATCCAATTCCTTTATATATATATATATATATAGAGGTGATGCTTAATTTGAATTTAACGCTCTCAAACTTAAATTTTTATATTTAATCAAATCTATTTGTAGATTGATATTATGATCCTAAAATTATCTAAAAACACCTTAAGAATACTATATATTGTGATGTATCTTATTCTTAGTCAATAATAGCACCAACTAGTAATACTATAAATATATATAAACATAAGTTTAATTGATAATAATTTGAAGTGGTCCATGATATTTGGAAAACAATATAACAATACAAACACATAAGCTTTTACATAAAATAAAATGACATAATGTAATGGTGCAATGCATAATGGAAAAGGGCAAGGGACGCCAACAAAAACATTAAAGGCATAATTTTCATATAATGGGTGGAAGTCTAGTTACTAAAAATCAATATATATATTATGTGAAGGATCCATTGAAATTAAATTTTCCCTTAAATCCCAAGATGATAAGGGTCTTATATAAATAATTTTTTATTTACAGTTTGTTGTTTTCAATTCCAACTGAACAAATCATTATGGATTTAGCTTCCAGGGCTTTCTTACAGAAATTCCCCCAAAAATCAATACATACAAATAAGAGAAACATTTTTTATTTTTTGATAAGTACAAATAAGAGAAACATATTAAAATGAAGAATTTTAAAAACATCTAGGACGGCCACCTAAAACATGTTTTTCCCGGTGAGCTCCACCTACGATCTTATCCTCTATCAGTTCATCATGCAATTTCTATATTACTTTAGACTAAAGATTCTTTTCAGCCTAGTTGTTTCCCTTGTAGCAAATAGATAACTCAACTGGAGAAGACTACAAGCCCAACAATGAAAAAGATGGGATGAAAACAAAAAAACAAAAAAAACAAAAAAATAAAATTTTAAGACATCTAATTAGTTTCACAGTATGATAAATTAACAGATACTGCTGATTCCATCCTGGAGATATATAATTTTCTTCCTGAGCTATTTTGATTTGTAGTTCCATTTATTCATTTCCCAACACTACTCTTATTTGATTGAAAAAGCATACTTCAAAACAATCTTATTTCACCGTCTAAGAAAAAAAAATATAATCTTATTTATTTAAAAGCATGAAAAATATTATGACTGAAACATTTTTAAGGAAATAACTACTTGATCAGCAAACAGTTTTAACTTCTCAGAATAGAGCAACAAACCACACATAACCTGATAGGACAACATTAAAAAATGATTGAAAATATCAAAAAAAAATTAAAGCAGGAAAAAAAAAACAAAAAAAAAAATTCCTCTCAATGGCATATATAGGTTTCGAAGAACAACCACCGAGGAAATCAAAAACAAAAATCAAGAATAAAATTCTTGAAAGTAAAGGAAACAAAAGGCAAATTCAATTTGAATCATGTTATGCCACAGAATGTACAACAATGATAGAGACCACTAATTTTGGAGCTCTAAAAAGATCATTAATAACATGGCACTCAATAAAAAAAGAAAAAAAATACAACACCAAGGCCAAAATATCAAATCATTCATGGTGGGACCCACTGTCACATCATTAGTGGTAGCACTAATTAGTGCTCTCACTCATTTTTTCAGAATTTAACTATAACTGATGCGGAATGGAGCGAGATTAACATAAGCATTTGAGAGAGACTGATGTCTACTACAACTATGGTATGTAGTCAAGTCCATCGAGCAAGATCAACCAATTAAACAAGTAAAATAAAATTAACAGTTAATTAAATACTATTAAATTTCCAACAAATTTACCATGGATAATAAAAAGAAGTTTTCAAACAACAATAATAATGTTATTAAAAAAATTAAAAATCGAAAGTATTTTTGACCTGGGTATCATCAGTAGATCCATCTCCAACCGCTCCAAAATCTAACACATTAAAAGTTTGATTTTGACACTCTACTGATATTGCAGAAACAAGGAAGAAAACAATACAAAAGAGTAGCACACAGTTCTTCTTCATGGTTGGAGAGAGAGAGAGAGAGAGATAGAGAGTGATGATGAGTGAGAATGAAATTATCAGAGACTCCAAATACATATAGTTTAAGGAATGGGATATGATTGGTTTGACATATGAGAATGACAATCCAAAGTGAATTGAGTCTCCTATTTAAACTGAAATTAGTCTTTTATTATTATCTTTAGTCTTTTATTATTATCCACTAGGTGACTCGTAATTATTCTGTCATGATTTTATATAATATAGATTAAATTATAAGATAATAAAATAAACACTAATTTTAATATTAAAAATAATAGTAAAATTATAAAGAAAATTAGTAATGATAAGCTTTGAAGGATTAGGAATCGGTTGCTTGCCCTAGGTCGGTCTGTCAAGGGAGGAGATGTTGATTCAGGATTATCATGTTGTTAATAGTTTCGACCAATTATAATTGACCAACTCAATCCAACCAAGTGAGATCTTGAGCTCTGCCTCAAGATTTTATTAACATGGTCCCAAACCATTAAAAACAGGTGTCTTGATGTTAGTTTACCATTGCACATTCCATCAAACTGAGGCGCTTGGCTCGATATGATGCATGCATGCGAGTGAGTAAACTGCACATATCGTCTAATATTCATTTTGAAGCTTGTTAATTTTTTAAGTTCAAATTGATATGTCTATCTATATGCATTACAAAAAAAATTAAATTATTCAAACCTTGGCTTCTGATTGGCTCAACAAAAATTTATTGAAGATAAAAATTTAACACATTCTCACTTCTGATTAGATCAACAAAAGTTTATTTAAGATAAATAAATTCAATTTCAACACATTTTAAAACTCATTAAATTTTGACGTCAAATTAGTGTTCTAGCTTAAAGTAGGAGTGTTCACGGTTTGGTTACGGTCGGAGAACTTTTAATCCGCCATCCATTTGCTGGATTGGTGGATTAAAAAAAAATCAATTCGCATCAATTCGCCAGATTGGCTGATGGATGTTGATTGACAAATAGATATTAATCGATTTGACAGTTTAAACTTTTACAAATTTTGAATATAATACAACTTATCAATATTTTTTTTAGAATAATAATCCAACTCAACATAACTAAAAGATTATCAAGTAAATTGTCAAATATCAATAATAAATACATATAGAAAAATAATGCATTATCAAAACTATTTTATTACCTTTTTTTTTTATGCAAAAACTATTTAAATTGATTTTTTAAAAAATGACAAAATTAAACATTATATTTTTCATGCAAAAATACTAAATATCAACACTTGCCATTTGATAAAAAGATTTCCAAATTGAAAATAAATTGAAAACACAATAAAATATCTAAACTCTTTTTCAATTGAAAACATAAACAGAATATCTAAACAAATTAAAAACACAAACAGAATATCTAAACAAATTAAAAACACAAAATTTTACAAATTACTACGAGTGCTCATGGTTTGAAAGTTCGATTACGACCAAAGGAACCTCAAATCCACCATCCGTTCAAACTAAGTAGATTAGAAAAAAAATTAATCTACAACTGTCCGCTTGTTATTACGCATCCGTCCAAAATACAACGGATCGATTCGATTTGGTCGGTTTGAACGAACCAGAATAAACACTACTCACCCCTAATTTAAAGGACAACAGTTAAGGATGAAGATGCTTGTCCAAAATGAAAGTTTAGTCCAATTAAATTGCTTTGACTAATCCAATATCAATCACCGTAATACTATGTTTGATTGGGAGATTTGAAAAAAAATTAAGAAAAAATATATATATATATATAGATGAAGTGAATAAAATATATCTATACTTTATCTAGTTTCACACACATTTTTCTTTTACTTTTTCAAATCTCTCTTTAAATCTCCCAATCAAACATAAGGGGTTGGTTTGGTGGTTAGTCACTTGGCCCTTGGAACCACATCCATAGCCTAAGAGCTATTTTAGGAAGATGGTTACAATCAACTTTTTACTTAAAAGTTGATTATAATCAACTTTTTGTGAGAGAGGAAAGTGGCTTATAATCTGGAAAGTGGATTATAACCCACTTTCCAAAAGACCCCTAAGATTTATCTGACTCCCGTAGAGGGACGATTTTTGTGAATCTCAGAATTAGTTGGGGTTTACCAGAATAACAGATTATCAAAAGAAAAAAAAACTTTCCTATGCATTACTAAACCCATATTTGCAGCATATATGATCATACTCCATAGTTCTATATCATTTAATCAACAACTAGAAAATTGAAGACAGATGCGATGATTTCCTATATTAACATTTTAGCTCATAAACTAATGCTGAACACTGTCAGCTTGAAGAAGACCCTCGCGGATCTGCGAGGCGATATCTTTTACTGCACCAGGCCCATGTGGGATGAAAACTGCTGAGGACTTTGAGTTGGAACCAATTTCCTTCATGGTGTCGAAGTATTGCGTCACAAGCACCATGTCCATGATATCCTTGGCAGTTGTTCCAGGCACATTCTCAGAAAAAGCAAGCACGCTGTCCCTCAATCCATCTACAATAGCTTGGCGCTGCCTGGCAATACCGAGCCCTGAAAGGTATTTAGATTCAGCCTCCCCCTCTGCTCGCTTGATCTGCAATATTTTCTCTGCTTCAGCCTTCTCATTTGCTGCAATCCTCATTCTAGCAGCTGTTGTGATATAACTAAATTACAATGTAAATCATCTCAATTCTCAAACCTAGGTATGATGCATGATGAGTTTCAACATGTACCCAAAGATTTCTCCTTAAATCATATTTACATGCAAAAGATGTTTGGCATTTACTTATAAATATTAAGACAATCCCATTATATATATATAAGTTGAGGCATGTGCACTGTTACCTGCATTTATTTCATTCATCGCCCTCTTCACATGAATATCTGGTTCAATATCCACAATAAGAGTCTGGACTATTTCAAACCCATAGGCAGACATGGCCTACACAGATTATAGAAGGAAAGACAAAGGCAGTATAAGTGTTGACCTGATTGTCATTAAAAATGGATTCATATTTGTCAAGACAATTTGTCACCTTTTCAAGTTCTTCCTCCACAGCTTTTGCTATATCATTCTTCTGTTCAAAAGCAGAGTCCAAGTCCAACTTTGGTACACTTGCCCTAATAACTGAACAGATCGAAGGAGGGGTAGCCCATTACTTTCAATACAAATCTCAACTGTTAATCCAGTACTATAAACAATTCTACCCAGCACAATGCATCATGTTTACAATTAAAAGAAAAAGGAAAAAAGAAAGAAGAAAAACAAAAACCCTAAAGATGAGGGGTGAATGTGGCATTGCAGCTAGTTCCCCAACCTATTTCATTGCATCATTACAAATTTACGAGAAACTGAAACTACAACTAATATTAGCAGAACAAAGAATATTTGGACCTAAATCTACTCTCTTTCAAAACCTCAAGTTCAGCAGCACTGGATCTGCTTTATGTTTTGAAAACTCATTGAGCCATTTGACATGTGTTCCACAATGTTTTAAATATCAGTTGGTACCTTGGCAGAAAACTTTTTCATCGAAACAAAGATGATAAAAGCTGCATCCATACCATCAAAAACATAGGCTTGGATTTGGACCTTGGTGTTGGAAAGCTTATAGAAAGCATCAGCTCCTTTTCCTGACAAAGCACGGTATTGAATAGATGCAACCACATTGACAAAGACATTATCCTGAAAAGAAAACAATACTCGCAATTTATGAACTGATGGCACCAGTATGCAAACAATTGTCCACATCACTCGATTTATTGTTGAAATAAAAAAGCATTTCAATGAAAAGGGAGAAGCAATAAAAGTAAGCTAAAGAGGTAAATTACGAGGAGTATTCCCCATATAATAAACAAAGAAATAAAGAGGAAAAGAAAATAGTCTAAGAGAAGGAAAGCAAAGCAACTCTGATAGGTTGAAGGAACAAAAAGGCAGAACTACATAGGAAGGCAGATGATATCTATGTAAGACAACAATTACCAAATGAAAATTTTATCAAAAGTAATTGTACATATTAACCAAAGATGCACTTGCATAAAGAGCTGAATAAATATGATTTCTTTTTTCTCACTACGTATATGACAATACAACTGTGGATGCTAGGGTGCTGAAGCACACACCAAAGTGAAGCATTTTAAGGAAAGGGAAGAAAATACGTATTACAAAGATTTAGGAAATCTTTCAGCCTTAACTCAGAATATTGCATAAAAACAATGAAGTCAATCATTTTCTTGAAGCACCATAAACAAATAGTCAACTACATACACAACTACAAGCATGTCACTGAAAAGAGCGCACACAATGGAATTCTATACGGTAAACTGAATGTTATCTTCAAGATATAATCACCTAAGACAATTGATAAACTTCAAGTCAATTTTACTATTCCGAAAATTCAATTACGAAATCATGATTTCCTTTTGCACTGCAATAAACATTGTAAGCAAGCAGATATTCAACTGTTTATATTAAGAGTTCAACTTCTTCATGAACCACCGGAACAAAAACAGTTTCATGGTTATTTTTGGTTCAAGAACAATTTATGTATGCATCATAATAACTGAATAGCTAAGGAGAAAATTTATAACGACCTATTTCATTTCGAGTGATGCCACTTGGGCTCAAAAATTAGACCCACTTTTCAAACCCAATGATGTGCCATTGCCTTAGAATATCTAAGGCAACACTGTCTCTCATATCTTCTCTAATTATCAATTAATCATCTTATTTACATATCATTGGGTCTAAAAAATTAACTTGTATATCATTTTCCATTTCATAATTAAATTACTTCAAACAATGGACATTGGATAAGTAGAACAATGATAATTTGTCTTATTTGGAAAACATGTTACAATAATCTGATAGATTACCAAAAGTTTGAGGCAAACATCATATAGGTGATCCAGTCTGGTTTCCTGCCTATGTCATCTTTTTCTGGTTCTTTTCTTTTTATTTATTTTTTATTTTTGAACATTTGGACATTAAAATTTTTCAGCAAGTTGATGCTACTTACATTTGATTTAACAAATTGAAGAAGCACAAATAAGCATACGTGAAAGCCAATTAGTGATAGTCGTATATGAAATACAAGCAGAATAGAGAAACTTCACGCCTTAGTTTTTGTTTCACAGCGAACATCAAGCTGTTGAAGACGTAATGATAATTTCCCAGCTAACTTGTACCCAAAATACCACGGTATGCAGTGACACCCTGGCTCAAGCACATCATCAAACTTCCCAAAATGCTCCCTAACAGCAACTGTAGACTGATCCACTTGAATGCAACCCCATGCTTGACCCATAGTTTAATCCTACAAGTGAGATGAACTTATGCAGGTGAATTTAGAAATTCTAGTAATAATTAACCAAAATGCAGCAAAATTTGATAAAATGGAAAAATGAAAAATCAAATAACCTATTAGCCATAGAGAGCTCTTATTTATATTTTTTGTTTTATCAACTTGATGCTACATACATAAAATATAAGCTACTTCATTAATCTTAAGATTTTGATACGGACTCAGATAACACTTTACAATATTCTGATTGCAAAAGCATACTTATCAACAAACAAACAAACAAAAAAATGATCTGGTTGGAAGCTTTTGAGCAGTTGAGAGATTTTAATTAGTTTCTACAATGGAAAAGGGCAAGGGACGCCAACAAAAACATTAAAGGCATAATTTTCATATAATGGGTGGAAGTTTAGTTACTAAAAATCAATATATATATTATGTGAAGGATCCATCGAAACTAAATTTTCCCTTAAATCCCAAGATGATAAGGGTCTTACATAAATAATTTTTTATTTACAGTTTGTTGTTTTCAATTCCAACTGAACAAATCATTATGGATTTAGCTTCCAGGGCTTTCTTACAGAAATTCCCCCAAAAATCAATACATACAAATAAGAGAAACATTTTTTTTTTTTTTTGATAAGTACAAATAAGAGAAACATATTAAAATGAAGAATTTTAAAAACATCTAGGACGGCCACCTAAAACATGTTTTTCCCAGTGAGCTCCACCTACGATCTTATCCTCTATCAGTTCATCATGCAATTTCTATGTTCCTTTAGACTAAGATTCTTTTTAGCCTAGTTGTTTCCCTTGTAGCAAATAGATAAAAACAAAATTTTAAGACATCTAATTAGTTTCACAGTACGATAAATTAACAGATATTGCTTATCCCATCCTGGAGATATATAATTTTCTTCCTGAGCTATTTTGATTTGTAGTTCCATTTATTCATTTCCCAACACTACTCTTATTTGATTGAAAAAGCATACTTCAATACAATCTTATTTCACCATCTAACAAAAAAAAAATACAATCTTATTCATTTAAAAGCATGAAAAATATTCTGACTGAAACATTTTTAAGGAAATAACTACTTGATCAGCAAACAGTTTTAACTTCTCAAAATAGAGCAACAAACCACACATAACCTGATAGGACAACATTAAAGAATGATTGAAAGTATCAACAAAAAAAAAAATTAAAGCAGGAAAAAAAAACAAAAAAAACTCCCCTCAATGGCATATATAGGTTTCGAAGAAAAACCACCGAGGAAATCAAAAACAAAAATCAAGAATAAAATTCTTGAAAGTAAAGGAAACAAAAGGCAAATTCAATTAAATCATGTTATGCCACAGAATTTAACTATAACTGATGCGGAATGGAGCGAGATTTATATAAGCATTTGAGAGAGACTGATGTCTACTACAACTATGATATGTAGTCAAGTCCATCAAGCAAGATCAATCAATTAAACAAGTAAAATAAAATTAACAGTTGATTAAATAGTATTAAATTTCCAACAAATTTACCATGGATAATAAATAAGCTAATGACTCGCAAAACAAAAATTCAAAAAGCAAAACCACAAATTCTTATATGAACAACAAAATTGAGATCTGATACAAACAATATAACAAAACTACAAAGCTAAAAACAAATCTCAGTGATATATTTCTCTAGTTTCGATATCAAATTCATACAAGAATCGACTACTTAATCCAAAAAAAAAAAAGGTTCTATTTTCGGTTGAACGAACCCTAATACATCAAAGTTTCAACTATTAAACAAGCATTCATGAGTGGCGAACATATACATATATACTTGTCAGTAAAGAAGCGAAGAAACGATGATAGAGAAACAGAGAAAAGGTTGGTACCGTGGAGAGAGAGAGAGTAGAGCTTAGAATGTCTAAGCAGCGAAAAGGGTTTGGTTTTGGGTTTTAAAATGAGTTTAAAATTGAGTTTTGTGATGTGGTTTCCGTTTTGAAAATAATTTTTTAAATTAAGTTTTGAACGGCGTGTTTGGTTACGAATTTTAGAACAAGTTTTAAAATCAGTTGTGATTCGCACCTCGAATCGGCTCCCCCGAAACGAAAACGACGTCGTTTTCGTCGTTTTTTTTTTTTTCAGGAGGAGGAGGAGGGCCTAAATAATGGGTTGGAGGCGGAAATCGGCGATGGCGATGAGGCGAAGTCGAAAATGGCCGGAGGCACGATCCCTCTCTTCTCTTTCTCTTTCTCTCCCTCTCCCTCTCCTCTCGGAGGTTTGGAAAATGGCGAAAGGAAAAAAAAAAATTGGCCTAAGCCCAAAACGACGTCGTTTTGGGCTTAGGGGGATTCGGGGCCTTGGGGATTCGAGGTCCAAAACATTTTTCTTTTAAAATTTTTTGATTGGAATTGTGATTTTGAGCCGTCTGAGTTGGTTTTTTGATTTTTTGTTATTTTAAGGTCTTCTTTGAGAACATATTATAGATTAAATATAATATTTTCTCTTATTTTACTAAAATAATTTATTTTATTTTATATGATTATTTTAACTCTAAAGGCATGCCAAACGAACCTTTTAAAAGACAACTAAACATGGCCTTTGTACCTTGTAGAGAGCGAGAGAAAGAGAGCATTGAATGTTTAAGCAGAGGTTGCGATAACAGATAGTTATCCAAATTGCAATCTCAATATCTTACTTACTTACGACACTGTACCGTACTGGATTATCGTAACTAATATTATAAGGTTTTATATATTTTCTCTGTAGAATCTCAAATAAATCGCACCTTCAATTAGAGGAATCACAACACAACCAATGCTCCGTTTGTTTAAGGAGAGGTTGCGATAACAGATAGTTATCAAAATTGCAATCTCAATATCCTACTTACTTATGGTACTGTATTGTACTGGATTATCGTAACCAATATTATAGGGTTTTATATATTCTCTCTATAGAATCTCAAATAAATAGCACCTTCAATTAGAGGAATCACAACACAACTAATGCTCCGTTTGATTTAGATTTTTTTAGGCACCTGCTTTTTAGTTGATACGGATAAGTTATAAATAATTTTTAAAAAAAGTTTGTTTTGACAAAAATGACCACATTTTTTACTAAAAAAATCTTTAGGACAGTTAAAAAAAATAAAAAATAAAAAGATTAATACTTGGTAGCCCAAAAAGAAGGGGCTTGAATGACCCAAATGAGTGTTTACCGAACGCCCACTTGGATGACCGGGTGAAAACTTGTCTTCTACAGTTGTCGCCTTTGTCTACTGCGGCTGTCAATCTTCTTACCGGACGACCAGTTGAACGTTCGCCCAGACGACCGGTAAGATGAATTTTGAGCCATTCAAGCCAACCTCATTTTAGGCTACCGAGCATTGTTCAAATAAAAAATAATCCTTTGAGACTTATAATAAAATAAATATTAAATTTTTTATTTTATCAATTTAAATTACAATATTTTAATTCATAAATATTGAATTTTTTATTTTGTCAATTTAAATTACAATTTTTTGATTTGCTTTCAATATACAAAAAAAGAGTATTTTTGTTATTAAATTCAATGTAAGTGTACATAAAATATCTAAAATATTATTTTTTGTGGGGACATAAATTTTGAATGACGACACGTGGCCGAGGTGTCACTGAAGTGCCAATCGGGGTGCCACGTGTCCTGGTCATGATGCTGAGATGATCTCGGCTAGGCCGAGGTTATCTGCGAGAATACCAAAATCTAGCATAAGCAGAAGAGTCCTAGAATGGAAAAAAATTTCAGTTTGGGTAAAGATAAGACTCTTAGAGAATTTATCCTAATCCTACTAGGAGTCCAAGATTGGCAGTAATTCTAAGTCCATTAGAGCTAAGCTTCTATTGGGACTAGGATTGTGTTGGCTATAAAAGGGAGGCACCCCCATGGGTCTAAGGTATGCCTTTTATGTTCTAAATAGTGAGTTAAGCACTTTTGCTATCTTTGAGAGATAACTGACTTGATCGTCGAAGTGCCCTCGGGTGGACGAACCACTACTGGAATCTCTTCTTTTCTGTTGCAGGTCGTCAGGTGTCATCTATTCTGCTAGTGCTCCCCAAGCGAATAACTAATTTGGCAGTGTGGTTAGAAATCATCACCCACAATTTGGCGCCGTTTGTGGGAAAGAAAGAATAATAGATGGCCAACGACGGACAGAAAGAGAAGGTTGGGAACGACACTCCTACTGGAAGCGGGAAACCTGTAGACCTTGACGTCGAAGAAAACAACTACAACAAAGAAGCTCACGATAAGAACCACGAAGGAAAGGACGTCGGCCAGGAGGGCGACGTACCAAAGAAAACGGACCAGAGCGGGTATTACAACAAGGACGATCTCCAGGTATGGAAAGAAAGATGCCTACGGAGGGACGATGAGGTAAAGGCCATGGCGAACAAATTGGCGGACCTACAAACAGTGGTCAATTTCTTGATGCAGAATAATGTCATGCAGCCACCGTTCCCACTGCAGGATACGTCGATTCCAACGGCAAAGAAAGATGCTCGAAAAGAGGGGTAGGAAACAGTTCCTACAGTCTCCCAGCACACTAGGACCGAAAAACACTCTCACTGGCCTTCAAGGGAGGTCGGGCGAGGAAAGTCAAGAAGGGAAGAATTGAGGAGGACGCATCGTACCAAGGAAGCCGACCCTAAACAACATCGGCATGTTCAAGGGCAAGAGTTGTGCTTCGACGCAACTAATGGAGAAAGGTCTAAGAGGACTCACAATGACACAGACAGTAGTGCACCGAAGAGGCTGAAATTCGAAAATAGCCGAGCTCCTGGGCAGACCAAAGAGGACTTGAGGGATTACCTCAAGAGAAAGCAACAAAATGCCGAGGTAACTTCCCTGGTTAAACCGAGAACACCATTATTGGTAGAGTTGGACAAATTTGAGGTCCCGAAAAAAGTCAGTATGCCGAGGTTGCAGATAGACAACGGTAAGTCGGACCCCAACTTTCACGTCGGTTTATACCTAAACTCGATGGCATTGTACACTAGGAACAAGACATTGCTTTGCAAGGTGTTCCCCTCATCCTTCAGGGAAATTGCATCGAATTGGTTTCACAAATTGCCAAAAGGAACTGTGAAAACTTGAGAAGGCCTGGCCGAGATGTTCATGGCCAGGTTCGTGACAAACAAACTACATCCATTAAGGGTAGACGCCCTGATGGCTCTGAAAATTAGTGAGGACGAAAGCCTGAGAGCCTATGCCAAAAGGTATTATGAGGTATTCAACCGAATACCCGAGTGCAACCAAGAGGTAGCGGTCATGTCTTTCAAGAACGGCCTAAAAGATGATTGTCCATTTCGAAAGTCAATGGCAAAGACATTGCCAAAAAGCATAGAGGAGCTCATGGCCAGAATTGAGAAATATGCTAGAGCCGAGGAAGATACACCAGGGACTAAGGAGACAAAGCAAGAGAAAGGAAATGGCTCGCCGAAGCGAGGCCGATATAGCGACCCAAGTTTTCCCTTCTTTATTTATTGTATTTCGGGCTCGGTTCCATGGATGTGTTATTGTCATATTCTCATTTCCATCATTTAGTCTTTGTATTTGAGTCTTGGGTTGTGTTGGGCAGGTTTAAAACAGGTTGGTTGTGTTTGGAAACCAAGAGTTGATGCCCAATTTTTTGGCCTTCACGCTCGAGCGGGGATTTTGACGCTCGAGCAGGCCCTTTGTTATTGCTTCTCCGCTCGAGCAGGCGTTTTGACGCTCGAGCGTGATTATTCATCTCTCAGCATTTTGTTCTGCAGGTCATCGGATGCTCGAGCGTCCACTTTCATGCTCGAGCGGGGACCATCGTTTGCAAAACTTCAAGAAATGTGCATCCGGTGCTCGAGCGGCACTTTTGACGCTCGAGCGTAAGTCTATGCTGACGCTCAAGCGGGGAGTTCCATGCTCAAACGGACCTGTTTTTATATCAGTCCGAACAGCAGCTTTTTGATCACTTTTTCGGCTTCCTCTCTCTCTCTCTCTCTAACTTTTCAAAACACAAACTTGAGAGCTTCTCACTCTAGATCTCAACTTCTCTCTAAGGTTTGATCTAGTTTGAGTGATCTTCTTCCTTAGTTCCTTTGCAAAAAGTGTGGAGCTTGCCTTGATCTTCATTTCAATCCGAAAATCTTGAAGTTTGGAGCATTTTTGAATTTCTTCATCATCCCTTTGGGTTTCTCCATTTGAGGTAGGGATAACTACTCATTTTTATGATCTTTAACATAGATGTTGGGCATTTTGTATAAATGGGTTGATTTGAGATGTTAGGGTTTGAGATTTGAAATATTGAAAAGAGGGGTTTTGTTCATTTTGAACTATACATGTGTATTTGGGTCTTAAGATGAGGTTATAAATGTTTATTAATGATATTTGGACCATTGGGTCAATATTGGGAAAAATGAAAAAATGCCATATTTAGGTTTTATTGGGTCATTAGTGTAATTAATGACTTTTATTGTGAAATATGAAATTGGGATGGAAATGATGAAATTGGCTTAAGATGAGATCGAATGGTGGAGTTGGATTTATTAATCGCTCACTTTTGAAAATGTTGATAATTTATGTGTTAATGCATTTATTATCTGTTTAGAAATAATTGCTTTGGGCTATCGGTGGAGGATAGTCTTGATTGTTATAGACACTGCATGATGATCAGGTGAATTAAAACTAATCGATTGAATATGTCATTGAATATGACGGTTGGAATAATACATCAAATATGTGTATTGATTGATCATGTATATGATAATTGTTTATATACATTGTATTGTGTGGGAGGAGATATGGGATGGACTCCTAAACCGAATATTATTTGGGAGGAGATAGGGGATGGACTCCATTGATACAGCAAATATGTGTATCTATTGTGAAGTATGGAAGTGTTTTGATATGAGTTGTTATCTCATTTAAAAAGGAAGTGCTTTAATATGAGTCGTAGTCTCATTAAATTGTTGTCCAGGTTCTGAGCCAAGTTATGAATTGAAAATTTGATAAGTAAAGGAAAGTAAAATGAAATATGGGCATATCTGTCATGGAATTGGATTATGTTGTACGTTGGTTTGTATGAGTTAAACATTTATTAAATGCTAATATTTTAGTTATTGCTCATATTATATTTAGCATATCTCTACTGGGCGTTGGCTCACCCTATATGGGACATTATTTTCAGGTGTAGGTGATATGCCGCCTCCAAGGTCTTAGTTTGGGGGGTTGTAGAAGTTGAAGGCTTATTTTTTTTGTGATTACCTTTTTGTATTTCATGTATATCAAGCCAAGGGCTTATTTTGTGTAAAGAGTTAGAACTCTATTTTTGTTGAACCCAAGTGTTGACTTAAAAAGTTGTAAGCCTATAGGGTATTTACTTTTCTTGTCAACATGTAATATCTCTTGTAAGAATACTCTGATAAATAGAATTATGCTTTATTCTCTTAAGTTTAAGGATGTCTTGAATGTATGATTTATGGGTTTATTTAGAGGTCGTTACAGCCGAGGTAACAATGGATCTAACAAGCAAGAGATAGGATTGAGGGCTGCACAGGTAGTCACAACTGTATTTCGAATTCCAATTCACAAAGTCCTGGATAAAATTCGAACCCAACCCTATTTTAGAGCACCAGCAACGGTACTAGGAGAGTTTATGGAAAGAAGCCTTGGTAAGCATTGTGCTTACCACAATGAAGATGGACATCTGACTCAGGGTTGCAGAGCCTTGAAAGCACACATGAAAGACCTGGTAAGGCAAGGCCATTTAAGAGACCTTGTAGATGAAGCCAGGATAAGGGAAGAGCAAGCAAGACTACCCCAGGCACCAGCAGCACCACCCCTACCAGCACCACAACCTCAGGCAGACATACCTCGAGTAATCAATGTGATTCACTCGAAGGTGAACGAGAATGAGATTATGGGGGAAACCCAGAAGGTAAAGCACCTACAACATGTGTACCAGGTCGGGAAAAAGAGGCCTAGGGTAGACAAGAGTCAGGGACCAATGGTGTCCTTTACTGAAGAAGACTTGGAGATGATACAACATCCACACAACGATGCCTTGGTAGTATCCTTCCAGGTTGGGGAGTGCCAAGTGAAGCGCATCCTAATTGACTAAGGCAGCTCTTGTGACATCATGTATGTCAGGTGTTACAAAGAGCTTGGCCTTCACCTAGATGATATGAAGCAATTCAACAGCCCAATAGTTGGATTCAATGGAACGCCGACGTGGCCACTGGGAACAGCAAGTTTGGAGGTACAGGCTGGCACCAAAAAGATAGAAATAGAGTTCACCATAATCGACACACCCTCCCCTTACAATGCTATCTTGAGAAGGCCATGGCTGCATGCAATGGGGGCTGTTCCCTCAACATTGCATCAACTATTGCGGTTCCCAACAGAGCATGAAATAGAGGAGGTCAGAGGGGATCAGCTGCAAGCAAAAAACTGCTCCATGGCAGCAATGAAGTCCACTTGTAGCATACGAGAACCAGAAATAGCAGAGATCGAAGACGAGGACGTGGACGTGGAAGTCCTAAAGGACGTCGGCAAAAAGCCAGCCGAGAATAGTGAAGAAACCCTGAAGAAAATCCTTGTCTAACAACGAGATGAAGAACGCTTCTTCCTTCTCGGCTTAGGTTTAGCCGAGGAAGAGGAAAAGGAGCTGGAGGCGTTCTTAAGAGCAAACATTGAGGTGTTTGCCTGGATGCCTTATGAGATGTCTGGTATTGATCCCGAGATCACTTGCCATAAACTGAACGTCGATAGGTCGGCCAAACCTGTAATCCAATGACCAAGAAGATCGACGTTGATGCATGTTGAGGCAATAGAAGAAGAAGTAGACAGACTTCTGGAGGCCAGAGCCATTCGAGAGGTAAATTACCCGACATGGTTATCGAATACAATGATGGTGAAGAAAAAGAATGGTAAATGGAGGGTCTGCGTGGATTTTACCAGCCTAAATAAGGCCTGTCCCAAAGGCAGTTTCCCATTACCCAAGATTGACCAATTGGTGGATGCCACTTCAGAGCATGGAATGATGAGCTTCCTGGATGCCTACAGGGGGTACTATCAGATAGCCATGTACGCCTCAGATGAGGAGAAGACTGCGTTTATCACCCCAAAAGGGCTGTATTGCTACAAAGTGATGTCTTTTGGGCTAAAAAATGCAGGAGCAACTTACCAGAGATTGGTAACCAAGACACCTAATTGGCCGAACAGTGGAGGTATACATTGATGACATGGTCGTGAAGACCAAAGAACCTAAAGATCATCTGGAAGACCTACGGGCAGTCTTTGACATCCTAAAAACATATCGGCTCCGACTCAATGCATCAAAATGTGCATTTAGAGTCGGATCTGGTAAGTTCTTGGGATACTTGGTGACTAGAAGGGGCATTAAGGCCAGACCAGATCAGATCAAGGCCATCCTAGAACTAAAAAGCCCGACGTCGGCAAAACAAGTACAGATGCTGACTGGAAGGGCTGCAGCCCTGAATAGGTTCACAAGCAGAAGCTTAGACAAGTGCAAACCTTTCTTCAGCTTAGTGAAAAAAGCCACAGACTTCTTATGGATCGAAGAATGCGAAGCCGCCTTGACCGACTTGAAGAGGTATTTGACCACAGCTCCAGTTCTCTCAAATCCAATACCTGAAGAGGAGTTGTTCTTATACTTGGCAGTTTCCGAGCACGCAATAAGTGCAGTAGTAGTCAAAGAAGAGAATGGGGGAGCAAAGTGCAGTTTACTACATGAGTAAAACCTTGGCAGATGTAGAGACTAGGTACTTACCCCTGGAAAATTTAACATTGGCTTTAATAATGGCTTCCAAGAAGTTGAACCATTACTTTCAAGCCCATAAAATTTTGGTGTTAACTGAACATCCTTTAAGGTCCCTATTGCAGCAAGGAGATTTGACAGGCAGAATAGTCAGATAGGCAGTGGCCTTGGGCCAATATGACCTGGAATTCAGACCCAGGACAGTAATCAAAGGCCAAGTTTTGGCCGACTTCGTGGCCGAGTTCACACCAAGAGCCATCGTACATCGTGCTCTGTTGAGCTAAGGTGAACGATGTCCATACGAGCAAAGAGGAGCCCAGCCGAGGGCAACAGAACAAAGGAAGGAAGAAAAACTCAGGCCCTGTAGTATTTACATCGGTGACTCGTTTTGACTGTTTGTTTATGGGAGTTCAAACCGACAAGAAGCGGGGGCAGGAGTAGTACTGGTATCTCCAGATGGACAGATACTAGAACAATCCATTCGTTTGGGGTTCAAGGCCTCAAACAATGAAGCAGAGTATGAAGCACTGATTGTAGAACTAAAACTGGCAGTAGCAGTAGAAGCAGATGAGGTGATAGTCTTCTATGACTCTCAGCTTGTAGTCAACCAGACAACAGGCGAGTTCGCAGCCCGAGACGAAAAGATGTCGGCCTACATAAAGGAGGTCGGCAGATTGGTGGCCTTGTTTCAGAATTGCCGATTACAGCAGGTTAGCCGAGATGATAACAGTCACGCTGATGCTTTGGCCAACCTGGCTAGTGCAATACAACTTGGAAAGGCAAGGACGATAATGGTTGACTACTTGTCGGGCCCGAGCATCGAACCACTAACCACAGAGCGTGAAGCATTGTGTGTGGACATAGGACCAAGCTGGATGGATGCAATAATAGTATTCTTGAAAGAAGGAAAACTGCCAGATGATCGCAATGAGGCACACAAGATCAGACTGAAGTCGGCAAGATTTATCCTGACAGCAGAGGGACATCTCTACAGAAGATCCTTCACTGGACCCCTTTTGAGGTGTGTATATTCTTCACAAGTTGAAGATTTTTTGTACGAAATACATGGAGGAGTATGTGGAAGCCACGCTGGGGACAGATCACTTGCTCATAGGACCATTACCCAGGGGTATTGGTGGCCCTACATGCAGAAAGATGCAGAAACCTATGTCAAGAAGTGTGAAAAGTGCCAAAGGTTTGCACCTCTGATACACCAACCAGCAGTAGACCTAAGCCCAGTATCCAGTCCTTGGCCGTTTGCCCAATGAGGCATGGATCTTGTTGGAAAACTGCCCCAAGCAACTGGGCAAAGGAAGTTCTGTTGGTAGCAACGGATTACTTCACCAAGTGGATAGAAGCTGAACCCCTCGCCAAGATTCGAGACATGGATGTAAAGAGTTTCATATGGAAGAACATCATTACCAGGTTTGGGATCCCAAGAGCAATAGTTGCAGACAATGAAACACAATTTGATAGTAAGCTAATCAAGAGCTTCTGTGCAAAATTCAAAATTAAGAATTATTTTTCGACCCTAAGTTTTCCTCAAAGCGATGGACAAGCAGAAGTGTCCAACAAAGTTATCTTAGATGGGATTAAGAAGAGGCTACAAGCAACAAAAGGAAAATGGATGGATGAGTTGCCCAGTGTACTCTGGGCATATTGGACTACGCCGAGAAGATCAACGGGGGAATCCCCATTTGCCATGGCTTATGGCACAGAAGCAGTAATGCCACTAGAGGTCGGCATCCCAGGGATTAGAACTCAGGGAGTAAAGAATGGGATTAATGATGTATAAAGATTTGGATCTTCTAGAAGAGAGAAGGGAGAAAGCAGTAATTCAGCTAGAGGCATACCAGCAGTAGCTTGCCAGAGCTTATAATAAAAAGGTGAACCCGCGAGAGTTCCAAGTTAGTGACCTCGTCCTGAGAAAAGTCGTCGGCAACAAGAAGGATCCCAGAGAGGGCAAGTTGGGCCCGAATTGGGAAGGACCCTATAGAATCATCTTGGTATTGGGCAATGGGGCATATCGGCTTGAAGATAGTGACGGCAAAGAGTTGCCAAGGCCCTGGAATACTTGCAATCTGAAATTTTTTATCATTAGACTTTCTTGTTCTTTGTTATTAGCCGAAGTAATAATAAAATTTTAGCCTGATTTTTTTTCACACTTGTGACTGATAAGATACTTGACAATTTTCTGGAATACATGCATAATGGGAGCCTAAGTGGAACTTAGGTTCACATTAGGGAGCAGAGAGTTGGAAAATGATTCTTGGAAAGGTGCAACTTACAAGCTAAAATTAGTTTAACACTTGTTGAAATTTTAAGTTTACAAGTTGAAGTTAAACTAAGGACATGTTTAACACTTGTTGAAATTTTAAGTTTACAAGTTGAAGTTAAACCAATGTCATGTTTAACGCTTGTTGAAACTTAAGTTTACAAGCTGAAGTTAAACCGAGGTCACGTTTAATGCTTGTTGAAGCTTAAGTTTACAAGTTGAAGTTAAACCGATGTCACGTTTAATGCTTGTTGAAACTTAAGTTTATAAGTTGAAGTTAACCCGAGGTCATGTTTAACGTTTGTTGAAACTTAAGTTTACAAGTTGAAATTAAACCGAGGTCATGTTTTAATGCTTGTTGAAACTTGAGTTTACAAATTAAAGTTAAGTTGAGGTCATGTTTAACGCTTGTTGAAATTTAAATTTACAAGCTGAAGTTAAACCGATGTTGTGTCAAAGGAAGATTGGTTTAAACACTTGTTGAAATTTTTAGAAAAATTTACAAGTTAAGCCAAGGTTGAAACGAAAGAAGTACTTGCGTACTTGCCGAGATAAAAACATTGGTTTGTATCACCCCGAGAAGATTACACAGTCAAGGTGTACTTTGAAGACATGCAAAATATTCTAAGTATAAGAGTCATACAAGAGCAGAAAAAAGAAGACAAACATTCAAAGAAGATATTAGAGAATGCATTAAGAGAAGAAAAAAGACACTTCAGCCTAACATTGAAAAGTAATTGTTTAGATTACAAAAGTGGCACATCGGCCAAATTAAAGCTTACATCGTCTCAAAAAGAAAGGAAAAAAATCTATAGTATAAAGAAAAAAGACCTTAAACAGAACTATTCAGCAGTAGCAACGGCCTGTGTCTCACCACCAGAAGAAAGTTGTAAGAAAATATGAAAATCATGAAATTGAGAAAATATGAGATTGAATGGTGTAGTTGGATCAATTAATCACACACCTATGAGAATGTTGATAATTTATCTGTTTGATGAATTTATTATCTGTTGAGATATAATTGTTTTGAGCTATCGGTGGAGGATAGTTTTGATTGTTGTGGACACTTCATGATGATTAGGTGAATTAAAACTAATCAACTGAGTATATCATTGAATATGACTGATGGAATAACACATTGAATATGTGCTTTGCTTGATCATTGTATATGATAAGTGTTTAAATGCATTGTATATGCATATTGTTTAGGAGGAGATAGGGGATGTACTCCACGGTTTGGGAGGAGATAGGAGATGTACTCTAAACCGGTTTGGGAGGAGATAGGGGATGGACTCCAGTGATAACTAAGTTGGCCGGAGTGTCCAGGGTGAAAGTCCCGAAATCTTGATTACGTTTGCATAACGTGGATAATTGAAGTATTGAAGTGTTGATAATATGAGTTGTAGTCTCATTTGAACTGTTTGGATAAACAATGAACCATATCTATGACTTGAATTGGGTAATGAAATGGAGATGGATTGAAATGTGGTTGTGAATATGAATTGGTCATGGAAGAAACGTACGTGTGTTTATATGAGTTAAACATTTATCAAATGCTGATGTTTTAGTTATTGCTCATATTGGGTTTAATGTATTTCTACTGGGCTTTGGCTTACCCTATATGGGACATCATTTTCAGGTACAGGTGATATGCCGCCTCCAAGGTCTTAGCTTGGAAGGTTTTAGGAGTTGAAGACTCTTTAGGTTGTTTTGTTATTTTTGGTGTTACATGTAAATTCAAGCCAAGGGCTTAATGTGTTTAGAGTTAGAACTCTCCTTTTTGTAACCATGTGTTGGCTTGGAAAGTTGTAAGCCCGTAAGGACATTTGCTTTTGTTGTCAACATGTAATACTTTTGTAATGAATACTCTGATAAATGAATATATGTTTATTACTTTTATGTCTATGGATTTCAAGAATGATTGGTTTATATGTATCTTTTTGAGGGCGTTACAATATACCCATGTCGACCTTTCCAACGCCATGTGCATTTGAGGGCTGTCTATGAAGGTTAGGTCACTTATGTGCACATTGTTGGAATGTGCTATTATGAACCCCTGTAAAAACATGAAATATTATGTCGTACATACAATGTAAATGTAACGCCCTCAAAAATAACCCATATCATACACAATAATAAGATGCATTACTTAAGAAAATAAACCATAATTCATTCATCATAATATTCTTAAATAAAGACATTACATGTAACAATGAAAGTAAATGCCCTAAGGGCTTACATCTTTCCAAGCCAACACTTGGACACAAAAGAATGAATACTAACTCAATTACAAATTAAGCCCTCTGCTTGAGTGTTTACATGTAATTCAAATAAAAACAAGTAATTAAAGACAAAGCTTCAAAAATCCAAATTCCTTCCAAGCTAAGTCCTTGGAGGTAGCTTATCACCTGAACCTGAAAATGATGTTCCCATATAGGGTGAGCCACAGCCCAGTAAAAATATACTAAACCAAATATAAGTATTGAATAAAACAATAGCATTCAATAGATGGTTAACCAAGATAATCAATATACAGTCTCATGACACTAATGGCTTTGACACGTTTCAACGTTTCAGTTTCCATTATTAACAATATGGCTCAGAACCTGGCCAAACTTACAAAAGTGAATTATATATATAATGTTCGCATTACTTCCAATATCAACAACACAAATGAGACTCAGGCTCATATCAAAACACTTCATACTTCCAGTTTGATACACATTTTAGTGCTGTATCAATAAAAACACTTCAATATAAATAAGCACACATAAAAGTGATGCTAATGGAGTCCATCCCCTATCTCCTCCCAAACAAATTCTGGTTTAAAGGTCCATCCCCTATTTTCCCCTAAACCGTGGAGTACATCCTCTATCTCCTCCCATACAATATGCAAATGCAATGCTCAATCAATACACGTAATTTCTGTATTAATTCAATAGTCAAAATTAATGACTTAGCCAATGTGATTAGTTCCAGTTTGCCCTAATTCACATGCAATGTCTATTACAATCATGACTATCCTTCATCGATAGCCCAAAACAGTTATTTCTAAACAAGAAATAAAATATAATAACAATAATAATCTCAACAATTAAATAGGAGAGTGATTAAATAATCCAACTACACCGTTTGAACTTATAAATTCCCAATTCCATGAATTCAACTAATATTCCCAATTTTCCTCAAATTAATTGTACAAATCAATTTATTAAAACAACTAGGGTTTTTTCCAAAATTACCAAAATATCCCTACCATATTAAAATATCAAAACTTAAAACAAAGCCTATAATATGGAGTAGGAAATCCCTACCTCGAAGAAAATAACCCGAATAGAGAAGACGGAGATGGTGATCCAAAATCCAAAGTGCTCCAAATCCAAGATTGTTCAGATTAAACAGAAGCCCTCGACCCACACTATCTTTTTAATAAAGGATCTAGGATAGAAACGCACTCTAAGTAGATCAAACCTAAGGGAGAAGGTGTGTAGAGGGAGAGAGAAGACGGACCTAGGGTTTTGGAATAAAAAAGAATGTGAAAAAGTGATTTAGAACCCGCTGCTGCCTATTTAAACCTGACAGGCTCGCTCGAGCGAAGACATGGTCGCTCGAGCGACCAGACACAAGAAAGCCTCGCTCGAGCGAAGGAAAGCTCGCTCGAGCCAAAAACTCGATGCTTCAGTGCAGAATCCGGAAGCACGCCGGCGACAGAATGCTCGCCGAGCGGCGACTCGAAAACATACACCTCGCTCGCTCGAGCGAAGAAAAGCTCGCTCGAGCGAAGAAACACTGCTCTCAGGTCTATACTAGACGCAATCACTCGCTCGAGCGAAGAAAAGCTGGCTCGAGCCACCAGACACAAAATACAACCCTCGCTCAAGCGACCAAGTCCTCGCTCGAGCGACCAACCCAAAATCTGGACAGCAACACTTGGTTTCCGAACCCAACCAACCTGAAACAAACCTGCCCAACACATCCTACAACTCCAAAAGAGAAAATAAAGGATGACAACAACAATTATACAATGACAGAATCTACGGAACCTAAGTCCGAATACAATAATCAAATGGGAAAAGGCCGGGGTCGCTATAACCTCCCCCCCTTAAAGAATTTCGTTCCCGAAATTATGCATAAGTTTTTCGAAAACAGGTTTTTCTCACATTCCAACAATATGACAATATAATAATAAATAACTTGACCCACTACCGGTCATTTCATCTCTTATCAAGAGGCATCTCACAATATATGTATAGATATCCACCTGCATTATCAATATGCAATTTCCTTTCAAGTTCAACAGTTTTCAGATACATGATTCACATTTTCATATCATATTCAATTTCATGATATCACTCCAATTCTACAATAAATTTAACATATGCAATGTTCCAATAACTCCCATTATCAGGCAAGTTTCAAAATTCTTCCATTAAACCAAAACATTCTCAATGTTTTCCAACTTAAGACATATATATAATGTTCTTAAAGTTCATTAAAATTACCAAATTTCAATACATGATTACACATCAGCAAACAAGTCCGGATATTTTTCGCAGACTTCTAATTCACGCTCCCAAGTGGCCTCTTCCACTCCGTGATGTTTCCACAAAACCTTTACCAAAGGGATGGTCTTGCCTCGCAAAACTTGATCCCGCCTATCCAAAACCTGAACCGATCTCTCCTCATACGAGACATCTTCGTCAACCTCTAAGTCGGTCCAGTCCAACACATGTGATGGATCTGGTTCATACTTCCGAAGCATACTCACATGAAACACGTCATGTACTCCAGATAACTGCGGTGGCAAAACTAAACAATATGCAGCCTCGCCAATCCTCTCAAGGATCTCAAAAGGACCAATGAACCGAGGGGACAACTTCCCGCTCTTCCCAAACCTCATCAATCCCCATCTAGGTGATATCTTCAGAAAGACATGATCACCCACCTCAAACACCAAAGGTCTCCTCCTACGGTCGGCATAAGATTTCTGACGACTCTGGGCTGTAACAAGTCTCTTACGGATAAGCTCAACTTTCTCCGTCGTTTCGCTCACCAACTCCGGACCCAACAGAGGTGCATCACCCACCTCGGCCCAACAAACTAGAGACCTACACGGTCGGCCATACAAGTCCTCAAATGGTGCCATACCGATACTAGACTGGAAACTGTTGTTGTAGGCAAACTCCACCAACGGCAAGTGCCTCTCCCACGACCCACTAAAGTCTAGAACACAACCCCGAAGCATATCCTAAAGGATCTGAATAGTACGCTCGGACTGTCCATCAGTCTGAGGATGATAAGCCGTGCTAAAGGTCAACTTAGTGCCTAAAGCACTCTGCAAACTCTGCCACAACCTGGCAGTAAAACGAGGATCTCTATCTGAGACAATCGTCACTGGGACCCCGTGCAACCTCACTATGTCCCGAATATACAAGTTAGCAAGATGATCTACTGAATCTCTAATGCGCAAAGGAATGAAGTGCGCCGACTTAGTCAACCGGTCTACAACCACCCAAATAGCATCACTACCCCGCTGAGTCCTCGGAAGACCTACAACGAAGTCCATAGTGACATGCTCCCACTTCCACTTGGCAATAAGCAAGGGTTGCAACAAGCCCGCTGGCCTCTGATGCTTGGCCTTCACTTGCTGACAAGTAAGGCACCTTGACACGAAAGCTGCCACATCTCTCTTCATATCCCGCCACCAAAACTGGCGACCCAAATCCCGATACATCTTAGTACCTCCTGGATGCACCGCAAGGCGCGAATGATGAAACTCTCGGAGTACCTCCTCTCGGCAAGACTCCGGCACAAATAGACAGTCTCGGTATCTCACACTCAGGTCGGGATACACCGTCAAACCCTTCTCAACCTTCCCACCGGAAATCTTCTCACGGAGGGATTCTACCTCAAGGTCACCTCTCTGAGCCTCTAACACTCGAGTCACAAGTGTAGGCTGTGCAATAACAAAAAACAATGCCGCAGCCTCAACTGATTCGCCCAGAAGCAAATCGAACTCTCCAATTGCACCCAACATCTCCCATTCTCGGATGGCTATACTAGCAACGTCACCAACAGATTTCCTGCTAAGGGCATCGGCCACCATATTGGCCTTTCCCGGATGATAATGCAACTCGAAGTCATAATCCTCAATAAACTCCATCCACCTCCTCTGCCTCAAATTCAAGTCTTTCTGTGTAAACAAATATTTCAGACTCTTATGATCCGAGAATACCTCGAATTTCTCTCCATATAGATAATGCCTCCAAATCTTCAAGGCAAATATCACAATTTGCTAACTCTAGATCGTGCGTAGGGTAATTCTTCTCGTGAATTTTCAACTGACGTGAACCATAGGCAACCACTTTCCCTTCTTGCATTAACACACAACCCAGACCCTCTCGTGAGGCGTCACAATAGACTGCATAACCCAACCCTCTCTCTGTAATAATCAAGACTGGAGCGGTGGTCAGTCTAACTTTCAATTCCTGGAATGACTTTTCACAAGTCTCACTCCATACGAACTTGACTCCCTTCCGAGTCAATCTAGTCAAAGGCGAAGCTAACCTGGAGAAATCCTTCACAAACCGGCGATAGTACCCAGCTAATCCCAGAAAACTGCGGATCTCAAACACACTCTTAGGCTGTGCCCAATCTTGCACTGCCTCTGTCTTGGATGTATCAACAGACACCCCTTCCCCAGAAACTACGTGGCCTAAGAACTTCACTTCTTCTAGCCAAAACTCACACTTCCCAAACTTAGCATAAAGCTTATGGGCTCTAAGTAACTCGAGCACCACTCTCAAGTGTTCCTTGTGCTCCTCCTCTGAAGGTGAATAAATCAGAATGTCGTCCACGAAGACAACTACAAAACGATCTAAGAATTCTCGGAAAATTCGGTTCATCAAATCCATAAACACTGCCGGTGCATTGGTGAGCCCAAACGGCATCACCAGAAACTCATAGTGGCCATACCGTGTACGGAATGCCGTCTTCGAAATATCCTCCTCCCTGACTCTTAACTGATGATAACCCGATCTCAAATCTATCTTAGAAAAACAACGGGAACCCTTCAATTGATCAAACAAATCATCTATACGAGGCATAGGGTACTTATTCTTAACCGTCACCCGATTCAACTTCCGGTAATCTATACAAAGTCTCAAAGCACCACCTTTCTTTTTAACAAAAAGGGCTGGTGCTCCCCACGGAGAAACACTAGGACGGATATAGCCCTTATCTAGCAACTCCTGGAGCTGAATCTTCAACTCAACTAACTCGGCTGGGGCAAAACGATAAGGTGCCATAGAAATTGGCGCCGTGTCGGGCACTAGGTCAATAGAGAACTCAATCTCTCGATACGGTGGCAAACCAACAAGATCCTCGGGAAAGACGTCCGAGTACTCACAAACCACCCTTGGCAACACAATCTGAGTCTCATCAACCTCACTAATCGAAAGATTAGCGAGTAGACCACTAAGCTCACTCCGCCCTCGTGAAACATACCCCGGTGGCAATACATTGCCAACCCGGTCCCCCAGAAAATGGAAACACTCTCCGCTAACGGTACAACAAGTGACCCTCTGACGGTAGCAATCAATAACTGCCCGGTATGACGATAACCAGTCCATACCCAAAATAACATCAAAGCCCTTCATAGGCATAACTACAAAAGAAAATGGGATTCTATGATCATCGACCTCTATATCACAACCCCTAACACCTTGTTTCAAGATCAATTCACCCCCAAGAGGTGACACTACACAAATAGGAGACGCTAACTGAGCTAACTCCAACTCCAAAACAGATGCAAATGCAGCAGACACAAAGGAATGAGATGCACCCATATCAATCAAAACATTAGCAACCGAGTTGCAAAACAAGAAGGTACCTCTCACAACCGATGGAGCGGCAGAATAAAGATACACGCCTGCACAACCTCGATCAACTCGCTCACCCCTAGGAGCATAAGACTACTGCACAGACTGGGACGATGAAGCCCCCTGATTGGCCCTCGAGGCCTGACCGAGCTGGGCCAGCCGTGACCAAACCTGATGCACTAGGTGTGCCACCCAACTACGGGCAATACCTCTTCATGTGCCCTACCTGACCGCACTGAAAACAAGTGAGCGGCTGGCCTCTACCCTGACTCTGGCTCTGAGATCGAGCCGAAGAAGATGCTGTTCTCTGCCCTCCTCCCCTCTGAGGACAAACTGGAGACTTGTGGCCCAGCTGGCCACACTTGAAACAGGTAATGTCTCCCTGGCTACCTTTCCCAGAACTTGCACTCGGCACTGGAAAAGTGGATCTAGAAAAGCTACCCTGAGACTGCTGAGGAGTAAAACCTCTCTGCCTCTTGCCATCGCCCTGGCCATCCTGACTCCTCTTGGAGCCTTTCTGCTCTTCCTCCTCTTCCTGCATCATGATCTCCGTATGGGCTGCAGCATTAACCAAACATCCATAATCCCGAATCATACACCCAACAATTCTCAACTTAAGGCCGCGCCTCAACTTCTTCTCAAACTCAATGCAACGGCGTTCCTCAGACGCCACCAACTCAGGTGCAAACCTAGACAAACTAGTGAATATAGCCTCAAACTCGGTCACTGAAGAACTTCATCGCTTAAGTCGCAGAATGGTCTCTCGGCTTCTCCCGATCACTGGAGCTAAAAACCTCTCCTGGAAGGCATTCACAAAAGCCTCCCACGTAGCTCCTATGACCCTTGGTGAACTTCCACCATCGACCGCATCCTTCACCGAAGGATGCCAAGGTCACCTTCAACCCCTCGTCTTCGATGCCAAGCATCTCAAACGTCTTCGTTGTCTGTTCGAGCCATTCATCTGCCTTAAGCGGCTCTTTTGGATCACCCACAAATTCGTCCGGATTGGACCGGAAGAACTCCCTCTTCAGAAAAGAAGGTCCAGCATCTGCAACAACAACTTGGGCTGGATTCGCAGCCCTCAGAATGCCAACTGATTCCCTGAATGCCCCTGCTATCTCTCGGGCTAAAGCGCCCATAGCCTGCTGGCCTACTGGTTCGGCCACATTGGCCTGACCAACTCCCTCCTGTACTGTCGGAATCTCCTGTACTACTGGAATCTCCTCTGGCACAGGCACTTCCTGCCTACCCGGCCTACCGCGTCCTCGTCCTCGTTCTGACATCCTAATACAAGAAACAAAGACGTTAGCACATTAATAAATGTGCCGAAGCTAAACACTCTCGTCCTAATGCATTGGACAACAATAATTCATTCCACGTAAGCACATAATTACATAAGCACCTACGAATTTCATTCCCGGATAATGATAGTCCCAAAGTGTTACTATAGTTCCAGTTGGAAGCAGCAGTGATCAAGTGCCTTTCCAACAAGACTACCAGAAACACAAGGGTCCAATCAACATCCCAGAAACTACGTTCCATACCCACATAATCATATAAACATGTTATCAAATAAGCATACAACAGTACACTAAGTCTCTATCAAACGAGACGAACCCAACGTGATACTAATCACTTCCCATGTACCCAAAGTATTCAAACCCGGTACGCTCTGATACCAAGTTGTAACGCCCTCAAAAATAACCCATAACATACACAATAATAAGATGCATTACTTAAGAAAATAAACCATAATTCATTCATCAGAATATCCTTAAATAAAGACATTACATGTAACAATGAAAGTAAATGCCCTAAGGGCTTACATCTTTCCAAGCCAACACTTGGACACAAAAGAATGAGTACTAACTCAATTACAAATTAAGCCCTCTGCTTGAGTGTTTACATGTAATTCAAATAAAAACAAGTAATTAAAGACAAAGCTTCAAAAATCCAAATTCCTTCCAAGCTAAGTCCTTGGAGGTAGCTTATCACCTGAACCTGAAAATGATGTTCCCATATAGGGTGAGCCACAGCCCAGTAGAAATATACTAAACTAAATATAAGTATTGAATAAAGCAATAGCATTCAATAGATGGTTAACCAAGATAATCAATATACAGTCTCATGACACTAATGGCTTTGACACGTTTCAACGTTTCAGTTTCCATTATTAACAATATGGCTCAGAACCTGGCCAAACTTACAAAAGTGAATTATATATATAATGTTCGCATTACTTCCAATATCAACAACACAAATGAGACTCAGGCTCATATCAAAACACTTCATACTTCCAGTTTGATACACATTTTAGTGCTGTATCAATAAAAACACTTCAATATAAATAAGCACACATAAAAGTGATGCTAATGGAGTCCATCCCCTATCTCCTCCCAAACAAAATCCGGTTTAGAGGTCCATCCCCTATCATCCCCTAAACCGTGGAGTACATCCTCTATCTCCTCCCACACAATATGCAAATGCAATGCTCAATCAATACACGTAATTTTTGTATTAATTCAATAGTCAAAATTAATGACTTAGCCAATGTGATTAGTTCCAGTTTGCCCTAATCCACATGCAATGTCTACAACAATCATGACTATCCTCCACCGATAGCCCAAAACAGTTATTTCTAAACAAGAAATAAAATATAATAACAATAATAATCTCAACAATTAAATAGGAGAGTGATTAAATAATCCAACTACACCGTTTGAACTTATAAATTCCCAATTCCATGAATTCAACTAATATTCCCAATTTTCCTCAAATTAATTGTACAAATCAATTTATTAAAACAACTAGGGTTTTTCCCAAAATTACCAAAATACCCCCACCATATTAAAATACCAAAACTTAGAACAAAGCCTATAATATGGAGTAGGAAATCCCTACCTCGAAGAAAATAACCCGAATAGAGAAGACGGAGATGGTGACCCAAAATCCAAAGTGCTCCAAATCCAAGATTGTTCAGATTAAACAGAAGCCCTCGACCCACATTATCTTTTTAATAAAGGATCTAGGATAGAAACGCACTCTAAGAAGATCAAACCTAAGGGAGAAGGTGTGTAGAGGGAGAAAGAAGACGGACCTAGGGTTTTGGAATCAAAAAGAATGTGAAAAAGTGATTTAGAACCCGCTGCTGCCTATTTCAACCTGACAGGCTCGCTCGAGCGAAGACATGGTCGCTCGAGCGACCAGACACAAGAAAGCCTCGCTCGAGCCAAAAACTCGATGCTTTAGGTCTGCAATCCAGAAGCATGCTCGAGCGACAGAATGCTCACTCGAGCGAAGGACTCTCAAACATACACCTCGCTCGCTCGAGCGAAGAAACACTACTCTCAGGTCTATACTAGACGCAATCACTCGCTCGAGCGAAGAAAAGCTGGCTCGAGCCACCAGACACAAAATACAACCCTCGCTCGAGCGACCAAGTCCTCGCTCGAGCGACCAACCCAAAATCTGGACAGCAACACTTGGTTTCCGAACCCAACCAACCTGAAACAAACTTGCCCAACACATCCTACAACTCCAAAAGAGAAAATAAAGGATGACAACAACAATTATACAATGACAGAATCTACGGAACCTAAGTCCGGATACAATAATCAAATGGGAAAAGGCCAGGGTCGCTATAGTAAACATAGGAACAAAATAATTTAAAAACAAAGAATCTAGTGTCACTCATTGTTGGTTTTGACCCATGGTACTGAAAAGAAGAAAAGAAACTTATATTAGTAAAGCCAAAAAAAAATATTTATTTTGTACAAAAAATTTAAATTTAAATGGTGTGACAGTGATAGTTATTTTAAAAATAATTAAATAAAGTGAGAGATGAGGCTTCTTGCCTTTCTATTGTGATTGACATTGGAGGAACCCCACCATTTGGTACCTTGGGCATTAATAGTACCAGAGCCATAAATGTAGAGACCATTGATCTCAACAAAGCCTATCCATTGACGGCAGTTACTTCCGTCGCACTTCCATTTTGAAGGATGACTTGGTGCTGTTAGGTTTCCATCTATCTATAATAAACCATATCAATTTAACAATTCAATAACAATATATTAAAAAATAAATAAATAAGAGAAAAATGAAAATATTGAAATCTATGATAGAATAACTTATTTCTTGTTGAAAGAAAGATTGTACCGTGTTATTGGGCCAGTATAAGCCCACAATATTAAAGTAAATATTTCAAATTATTTGTACTAATGATTCTAGTTGCACAAAAATTTTAATAAAATATTTGAGACCCAAAAAATAATTTGACCTATAATGATGACATATGATATGAGAAAATTTATGAATCTGAAATTATAATTACCACGACGTTAACGGCTTCAGAATTGCAAGGGCCACTAAAGATTACAAGTTGTAGCAAGAACTTATAGCCATCAGGAATGTGCATAGTTGGACTAAAACTTAAAACTTCCCTTGCCGAGCACGTAGCCTTCCAAGCATCCTCAAAAGACTGCACACACAACTAAGCTTATAAGCATCTTTTTTTTTTTTATAATTATTATTAATAATATAATAACAATGTTATCGACTTAAAAAATTAATCTAAAAAAAAAGTCTAGTGTAATTCAGATTAAGTGTAGATCTCATTGTACAAAAGTTGAATCAAAACACTTCACTTTTCGAGATAAATTTCTTAACATATTTTTTGAGTTATTATCTTTTTCTGATAATACCCTAGGAATCCAACTTGTTTTTCCTTACAATCATTAATTCTTCTATAATCTATATATATATATATATTTTATATGAATTTAATCTAACCAATTAGATAAAAAGTTTTACGTAACAGTGTAAATTTTATATAATACTATAAATATATATAAACATAAGTTTAATTAATAATAATTTGAAGTCCATGATATTTGGAAAACAATATAACAACACAAACAAATAAGCTTTTACATAAAATAAAATGACATAATGTAATGGTGCAATGCATATGCATTCATCTATACTGTACTTTTCTCTATTTTTTTTTTTCTTTCACTAAGAGAAGAAAAAAAAATTGTGAAACTAAACTGAAGAGAAGTGATGTGCCAAAACAAATCCATAAAAAAAGAAGTTTTCAAACAACAATAATAATGTTATTAAAAAAAATTAAAAAATCGAAAGTTTTTTTGACCTGAGTATCATCAGTAGATCCATCTCCAACCGCTTCAAAATCTAACATGTAAAAAGTTTGATTGTTACACTCAACTGATACTGCAGAAACAAGGAAGAAAACAATACAGAAGAGTAGCACACATATAGCGATCCCGGTTTTCCTTCCGTTGTTTATTGTATTCCGGACTCGATTCTGTAATGCCCTCAAAATAATACATAATCCCAACATCTAACAGTTCTATATACCCGATAGATAAGTCACGTTTCCGTACATACATCAGAGTTAATGTTACAAAAGAGTATTTCATATAAGTTACTAATGTTTACAAAGATAATAGAATGCCCTGTGGACTTACATGTTTCCAAGTTGCTACTTGGTTACACAAAAGAAGAGTTTTAACTCTTTTACAAATAAAGCCCTCGGCTCGTATTTACATGTAATCAACCAAACAAATAACAAGCAGAGCCTTCAACTCCTAAAACCTCCCAAGCAAAGATCTTGAACTTGGCACGTCTCCTGTACCTGAAAATGGTGTCTCAAGTAGTGTGAGCCAAAGCCCAGTAGAGATAAACTAAACCCAATATGAGAAATAACTAAAACATTATCACTTGATAAAAGACTAACACGTGTGGACCAACTCACACCCTTCTCATACCCCAACAACAATTACAACCAGGTTTCAATCCACTTCTCTTATTTATCCAATTCAATTACTAAGTATGGTTCATTATCTAACCAAACAATTTAAATGAGACTGTAACTCGACTTATTAACACTTCCGTTATCCACAATTCAAAATGAGACTACAACTCATGTAATTAACACTTCAAAAGTCAACTTCATTCATGCACTTCAATTTATAAGGTTTCGGGATTTTCACCCCGGACACTCCGGTCAACTTAGTTTTCTATAGAGTACATCCCCCATCTCCTCCCAAATAAAGATACATATACAAAGTATTTAAACATGTAATCACCTATGAAGTACATCCCCTATCTCCTCCCAAACAAAATACAAATAAGCACATGTGGAGTACATCCCCCATCTCCTCCCAAACAAAGAGTACATATACAATGTATTTAAACATATAACCAAATACAAAGTATATCTCCTATCTCCTCCCAAACAAAGAATACATATACAATGTATTTAAGCATATAACCACACATGGAGTACATCCCCTATCTCCTCCCAAACAAAGAATACATATACAATGTATTTAAGCATATAATCAAGTACGGAGTACATCCCCTATCTCCTCCCAAATAAGATACATATACAATGTATTAAAGCAAATAAGCACATCTGGAGTACATCCCCCATCTCCTCCCAAACAAGAATACATATACAATGTATTAAACTCATCATCTTATACTATGGTCAATTAAGGCACATATTCAATGTGTTCTTCCCACTATCATAATCAATGACATATTTCAACTGATTAGTTTCAGTTTGCCTAATCATCATGCAGTTCTACAACAATCAAGACTATCCTCCATCGATAGCCCAAAGCAGTTATTTCTAAACAGATAAATGAATTTACCAAACAGATAAATGATCACATTTTCCATAGGTGGGTGATTTATCAAACCAACTACACCAATCAGTCCCAATTCCATCCAATTTCATGATATTCAAAACAATCTCATATTCCTCACAATTACCAAATAATTACACAAATTAATTATTTAAATTTAATTTGGGCATTTTCTCTCCTTTCTCAAATATTGATCCTAAGACCAAATCTCACCTATCAAAACCTACAAAACCTCATTGTAAGACCTCATATACTTATGGAGCTGAAAACACAAAACCCCTCTTTAATATAACACAAACCTCAAACCCTAACTTCCTAAATCACCAAATTCCAACATCTATACTAAATGATTAATATTTATGTTAAAATGCATAAAAAGGAGTAGATCATCCCTACCTCAAAGTTAGGAGCTCAAAAGAGATGAAGAGAAAAACCCAAGATGCTCTAAACGAGAGATTTTTCGAATCAAAAGATAGCCCAAGCCAAGGGACTAGGATAGAAGAGCTATAGATCAAGAGTATTTGTAGAGAGAAGGGGAGTATAAAGAAAGAGAGAGTCGGATCTAGGGTTTGGAAGAAAAAAGAGATGAAAAAGTGAGGGAGAAACACGCTGCTGCAACTGATATACTCGAGGCTCGCTCGAGTGAAGGAGTGGTCGCTCGAGCGACCAGACACAGACAAACCTAGCTCGAGCGTACAAAGCCTCGCTCGAGCGAACAACATGAAGCTTCAAGTCTGCAACCCAGAAGCACGCTGGAACGAAGGACCGCTCGCTCGAGCGAAGAAACTCAAAACATAGGGCTCGCTTGCTTGAGCGAAAAAAAGCTCGCTCGAGCCAAGAATGACAACCTTCAGGTCCAAACTGGACGCAGACGCACACTCGAGCGCAAGAGATCTCGCTCGAGCGAAGAGACACAAAACCAAGGTTCGCCCGAGCGACAAAAGTCTCGCTCAAGCGAAGGAACCATATGTTCCAACACCCAACCAACCTGTTCCAATCTTACCCAACATATCCCAAAACTCAAATGCAAAGTATAAAAGGATGGAAACAAGAATAAGACAACAACCACAACCACTAGACTTAAGTTCGAAATATAATACATAACGGGAAAAACCGGGATCGCTATAATCTCCCCCCCTTAAAGAATTTCGTCCCTGAAATTAGATATACAAGTTTCAAAATTGTGATCTTTCAATACTCACATGATTATAATACAACAGTTATCAACATGATCCTCTACTGATCATTCCATCTCTTTTCAAGAGAACAACTTCACAAACATAGCTCAATAGGCATTATAAACGTGCATTCTTTTGAATTTTAACCAATTTCAACATATATAATTCATGTGTTCCAAAACACTTTCAATGCTTATAACATACTTACATTTCCGAAATACATTCAACATATACCATGCTTCAAAATTTCAAACATATACAATGTTTCTACATTTGATACAACGCGTACAATATTCCATATTCTCAAGTCATACATAGTGTTCAACTGAAATCAAGTTCCCGAAGCATCTATAACATATACAATGTTCATAACCACATTTGCACCTCTAAAACATATTCAACATATACTATGTTAAAGTAAACCCTCATTCCCGTATTGTATTCAACAATTACAACGTTTCCCATAGTCTAATACATGGTCAAACATTAACAGACAAGTCCGGGCATTCTTTTCTTGGACCTCTATTCACGCTTCCAAGTTTCTTTCTCAACATCGTGATGTTTCCACAACACTTTAATTAATGGAAGTATCCTGTTTCACAAGACTTGATAACAATAATAACAGTACGACAACCTTAACCAGTACAACGTTCTGAAACCTTCACCACGTCTCGACTACTGATAATACCAACCCAATGTTGTGTACTTAATTCTCCGACATAGGAAACATGAAATTACTCGTACACAAGGCTTTCGGCAAACCTTCACAAAACGAGTACGTAAAATAAAGCGCGAATAATCAATTCCTAATCCTTGCCAAAGACACACCACAGGTAACCAGCCACTCAGGCTAAGTCAAATCTAATTCCTCATGAGATACCTCGTTTAGGTTAATGAAATTGCTTTAATTATTTCATTTGTTTCAAAGCACTCGATTTTTATTTATTTATTTATTTTTAATAATAAGGTGTTCAGATTTTTAATATAAACACCACATTAACAACTGGCCACCGCTGAACCAAAATATTTTCAAATTATTTTCCTGAAAATAATGGTCGTAATTTACGTTCCGGTCCAAAACCGTTTTAGTTTATGAAGAGTACCCAATTTGTGGTCTTCCTCCAAATTTTCATCAACAAAGTTATTCCACAAAACTCGTCACACTCATAGTGATGACGCAACGCCCAAAACAAAATTTTCGTAGTGAGGATCCCTCTAAATTTTGAAATGCCTACCACACAACAATACCAGGGAGGAAATTGCACGCCCCCTAATCACGAAATAACGTAAGCGCTTACAAGGTCGAAGTCCTCAACCGAAATTCAAAACCGACTACTATAGCTTAACATAACCTTCTAACTGCCCATGTGGAAGTCACACTCCACATCAAGACACTTTGATTTTCCCATTCACCCCTCACACGTATGCCTACATGGCACACACCTCCTCGTTCTAAAAAAAATACTCACACCTACGTTGACTAGCAAGGCTAACTATGCCACAACATCTCTCGTTAATACATAACCGCTCAAACCGAACACATGCCAACATAGCACCGTCATCCCTTAATGACCTACAAGGTCAACTCTTTATTCCACATTCTATTTGTCACTCGTCCCGAGAGTACAATCAAAATATTAAGCCTCCGTGTCAAACCACTATCCATCGTCACTACTGAACAACCACTAGGAACCAAACCCCGACACAATCGCATGTCGCCGACAAGGCTTTCAAAGATTCACCATCCTAACTCTCCAGAAGAGTAAAAGTCCTTACCTTCCTCGCCATTATACCAAACCTCCATCCGCGAACACCATACCACTGTGACTCTACTCACGGGTCACACCCTAACCACGGGCTATACACCCAATCAACCCTTCCGATAGCATCTCCTGACCTAACCAGTGTTAAGGTACATACCTATCGCATTCAAACATAATAAAAGAGTCCTGAAACTTAGGAAACACCCATTATACTACTGCCCGAGATATAAAACCTGCTGCTCACAACACACCACTCCCCGATGCCAACAACCACAATCTTAATAAGGGACTAACACTCCCTCAAATAAAACAGCCAATCAGTACGTATACAGATTCGGCAACGTTACCCACCATGAAGGTACAAGTCTATTCCTAACGAAATTATGTGATATGCCTCTGTAAAACATCACGTTAAATATACAAAATCTAGTGTTAATCGCACACTTCATATCCTTTCGAGGAGTTCTCACGACAGTAGACCAAAGTTTCTACCACGCACATAAGATCAAATAGGTAACACCCTTGAAATTCCGCACACCCGACAAGTATAACTGTTCTCGCCCCATAGTAATCCTAACCAGGATACGCATCCCTCAATAATTCTTCCTAATTTCAAAACAGGGCTCACCAGCCCTCATTTTTCTAAACCAAATCACACGCATTATTACAAAAATTTTACGGTTTCACAACAACTTATTACATTAAATAAACTTTAGAGTCACAACATGCTCTAATATGCCCAACCCATGGAAATCAACAAACACAGACATATATATATAAACAAGCAGTTTTGATGTTTCAACATTCCCAAAACACATTGGTTACACAACAAAACTTAATGATTACAAAACGATAATTCACCGGTTACAAAACGGATTAGTCAAAACAAAACCATCCCATCGGTATTGCCACTGTTATCGTCCCCCGCTAGACCGCCAAAGTTGGTCATTCTCAAACCCAAGATATCCTATGAGCTTACAGGCCATGAACAAGAACTACTGACATGCCCCAACTGGCCACACCTGGGACAACTGCATATTTTCCCAATTGGGGCTTGGGAACTTGACTCTCCCGAGGCCCTCGAAATCTGGCTTGTTTGTTCCACATAACGGTATTGCCCCTGCCTAGTCGAATAAAGCTGAACCCGACTAGGTTGCAAAACTCCCAAAGAAGCCCCTAACTGGGTACAGAAACGTTTGATATGACCTGGCTGGTTACATACCCAACAAGTAAATGGCTCCCAAGTACGAGACTGGTTTAAAATCTAAACTGATGAGGACCCCAACGACTGCATCCCCAATGAGCATTCGATCGATCCAAAACCTGGTCGGCTAGATGATTCTGGTGGTGCAATTACTGGTCGAACTGCCAACCCTGCCCTCTTCCTCTGTGGGCAAGCCGAAGACTTATGGCCCAGCTGACCACATTTGAAACAACCAGCAGACCCCCTACTCTGAGACTGGCCTGAAACCTGAACCTCTCTGGACCTCCCAACCGAAGAGTCCGAAACCCCTAACGAAGAAAAGGATTTAGCCTAGGACTGAGCATGTGCTCGCCTCCATCTCTTACTGAGCCTAGAGTGCTTATGAACCGTAGGAGTTACCGAGATGGCCTCCTTCCTAACCCAACCAACACTCACAAGCATGACCTTCTCCCTATTTTGCCCCATAACTAGTACCACTGCCTCTACATGAGCTACCGCCTTAACAAGCACACTATAACTCCTATGCCAAGACCCAGCAATCCTTTCTCGGATGTCGTCACACAGCCTACTCTCAAACTCTGAACAATGCAATTCCTCCGTCTCCGCTAATTCTGGGGCAAATCTCGACAGGTTAACAAACTATGCTTCAAACTGTACCAAAGGTGTAGTACCTTAGCGTAACTCCACAAACTGTTTCCACAACTCTTCCCGTGTGGAAGGTGGGAAATCACTACTTCCTCGTCTAGGCATCCTAGTAAAAGTAACAAAGGTATTAGCACATTATCAAAGGTGCCAAAACTATTTCACTCGCGTCCTAACACAATGGACAACAGTAATTCATTCCACGTAAACACATAATCACTTAAGCATTTACGACTTTCATCTCCGGATAATGGCCATCCCGTGGCGTTGCTAAAGTTCCAATTAGAAACAGCAATGATCAAGTGCCTTTCCAACAGGACTCCCAGAAACCCAAGGATCCAATCAACATCCCAGAAACTAAGTTTCATACCCATATAGTCACATAAACATGTTATCATATAAGCATATAACATCATACATAAGTCTCTAATAAGCGAGACAAACCCACTGTGGTACTAACCACTTCCCACGTACCCAAAGTATTCAAACCCGATACGCTCTGATACCAAGTTGTAACGCCCTCAAAATAATACATAATCCCAACATCCAACAGTTCTATATACCTGATAGATAAGTCACGTTTCCATACATACATCAGAGTTAATGTTACAAAAGAGTATTTCATATAAGTTACTAATGTTTACAAAGATAATAGAATGCCCTGCGGGCTTACATCTTTTCAAGTTGCTACTTGGTTACATAAAAAAAGAGTTTTAACTCTTTTACAAATAAAGCTCTCGGCTTGCATTTACATGTAATCAACCAAACAAATAACAAGCAGAGCCTTCAACTCCTAAAACCTCCCAAGCAAAGATCTTGAACTTGGCACGTCTCCTGTACCTGAAAATGGTGTCCCAAGTAGGGTGAGCCAAAACCTAATAGAGATAAACTAAACCCAATATGAGAAATAACTAAAACATTATCACTTGATAAAAGACTAACACGTGTGGACCAACTCACACCCTTCTCATACCCCAACAACAATTACAACCAGGTTTCAATCCACTTCTCTTATTTATCCAATTCAATTACTAAGTATGGTTCATTATCTAACCAAACAATTTAAACGAGACTGCAACTCGACTTATTAACACTTCCGTTATCCACAACTCAAAATGAGACTACAACTCATGTAATTAACACTTCAAAAGTCAACTTCATTCATGCACTTCAATTTATAAGGTTTCAGGATTTTCACCTCGGACACTCCGGTCAACTTAGTTTTCTATAGAGTACATCCCCCATCTCCTCCCAAATAAAGATACATATACAATGTATTTAAACATATAATCACCTATGGAGTACATCCCTAATCTCCTCCCAAACAAAATACATATAAGCACATGTGGAATACATCCCTCATCTCCTCCCAAACAAAGAATACATATACAATGTATTTAAACATATAACCAAATACGGAGTACATCCCCTATCTCCTCACAAACAAAGAATACATATACAATGTATTTAAGCATATAACCACACATGGAGTATATCCCCTATCTCCTCCCAAACAAAGAATACATATACAATGTATTTAAGCATATAACCACACATGGAGTACATCCCCTATCTCCTCCCAAACAAAGAATACATATACAATGTATTTAAACATATAATGAAATACGGAGTACATCCCCTATCTCCTTCCAAATAAGATACATATACAATGTATTAAAGCAAATAAGCACATCTGGAGTACATCCTCCATCTCCTCCCAAACAAGAATACATATACAATGTATTAAACTCATCATCTTATACCATGGTCAATTAAGGCACATATTCAATGTGTTCTTCCCACTATCATAATCACTGACATATTTCAACTGATTAGTTTCAGTTTGCCTAATCATCATGCAGTTCTACAACAATCAAGACTATCCTCTACCGATAGCCCAAAGCAGCTATTTCTAAACAGATAAATGAATTTACCAAACAGATAAATGATCACATTTTTCATAGGTGGGTGATTTATCAAACCAACTACACCAATCAGTTCCCAATTCCATCCAATTTCATGATGTTCAAAACAATCTCATATTCCTCACAATTACACAAATTAATTATTTAAATTTAATTTGAGCATTTTCTCTCTTTTCTCAAACATTAATCCTAAGACCAAATCTCACCTATCAAAACCCACAAAACCTCATTTTAAGACCTCATATACTTATGGAGCTGAAAACACAAAACCTCTCTTTAATATAACACAAACCTCAAACCCTAGCTTCCCAAATCACCAAATTCCAACATCTATACTAAATGATTAATATTTATGTTAAAACGCATAAAAAGGAGTAGATCATCCCTATCTCAAAGTTAGGAGCTCAAAAGAGATGAAGAGAAAAACCCAAGATACTCCAAACGCGAGATTTTTCGGATCAAAAGATAGCCCAAGCCAAGCTCCAACTTTCTTACAAAGGGACTAGGATAGAGGAGCTATAGATCAAGAGTATTTGTAGAGAGAAGGGGAGTGTAGAGAGAGAGAGTCAGATCTAGGGTTTGGAAGTGAAAAGAGATGAAAAAGTGAAGGAGAAACACGCTGCTGCAACTGATATACTCGAGGCTCGCTCGAGCGAAGGAATGGTTGCTCGAGCGACCAGACACAAACATACCTCGCTCGAGCGAACAACACGAAGCTTCAGGTCTGCAACCCAAAAGCACGCTCGAGCGAAGAAACTCAAAACATAAGGCTCGCTCGTTCGCTCCAGCCAAGAATGACAACCTTCAGGTCCAAACTGGACGCAGACGCACGCTCAAGCGCAAGAGATCTCGCTCGAGCGAAGAGACACAAAACCAAGGTTCGCTCGAGCGAAGGAACAAAGACCTGGATAGCAACCATATGTTCCAACACCCAACCAACCTGTTTCAATCTTACCCAACACATCCCAAAACTCAAATGCAAAGTATAAAAGGATGGAAACAAGAATAAGACAACAACCACAACCACTAGACTCGAGTCCGAAATATAATACATAACGGGGAAAACCGGGATCTCTATAGATTTCATAGATGATTGTTGTTGTCTCTATTGTGTCTCCGCCCTTTAAATCTTTGTATTTGAGTTTTGGGTTGTGTTGAGCAGGTTTGAAACAGGTTGGTAGTGTTTTGAAACAAAGAGTTGGTGCCCAGATTTTGGCCTTCACGCTCGAGCGAGGCTTTTTACGCTCGAGCGGGCCGTTTTGCTTTTGCTCTTCCGTTCGAGTGAGAAGTTTGACGCTCGAGCGGGATTTTTCAACCTTCAGTATTTTTCCTGCAGGTCATTGGATGCTCGAGCATCCACTTCCACGCTCGAGCGAGGACCTTCATCTGCAGAACTTCTGAAAGTGTGCATTCGGCCCGGCGGCGGCACTTTTCACGCCCGGCGAGTTCATGTCTACTTTCGGCGGGGCATTCCGCTTCGTATCGAGAGAAGCCATTTTTAAACCACTTTTCGGCTCTCTCTCTCTCTAGCTTTCCAAAACCCTAATTTGAGAGCTCCTCTCTCTAGAACTCTCTCTCTCTCTTTCTCTCTACATTTTGATCTTGGTTTAGTGAGACCCAACCCTTGTGCCTTTATTAAAGTGGTACAGCTTTGTGTGGGCTTCGCTTTGATTCGAAAAACATTGGATTTGGAGTACTTTCGAGTTTTTCCATCATCTCCTTTGGGTCTCTTCACTTAAGGTAGGGATAACCTACTCCTTTCTATGAGTTTTGACATAGATATTATGTATTTTGTATAGATGGTGTTGTTTGGAGTTGTTGAGTGAAGCTAGGGTTTTGAAATTGAAATTATAAAAGAGGGGTTTTCTATTTTTGGGGTCCCAAGTGTATGAGTGGTCCCTAAAATGAAATTATTGGGTTTGATTGATGAAATTAGGCCTTGGGTGCAATATTTGAGAAAATGGAAAAAAAGACCTAATTTAATGAAATTGATTAATTTGTATAATTAATCCAGGAAGTATGAGAATATGAAATTGAGTTGAAAACCATGCAATTGGGAGATTATGAGATTGAATGGTGGAGTTGGATCGATTAATCACTCACCTTTGAAATTGTAGATAATTTATCTATTTGATAATTTATTATCTGTTTAGAAATAATTGCTTTGGGCTATTGGTGAAGGATAGTCTTGATTGTTGTAGACACTGCATGATGATTAGGTAAATTGAAACTAATCAATTGAGTATGTCATTGAATATGACGGATGGAATAACACATTGAATATGTGTTTTGCTTGATCATTGTATATGATAAGTATTTAAATACATTGTATATGTATATTGTTTGGGAGGAGATAGGGTATGTACTCCTAAACCGATTTGGGAGGAGATAGGGGATGGACTCTAGTGATAACTAAGTTGGCCGGAATGTCCAGGGTGAAAGTCCCGAAATCCTAATTGTGTTTGCATAACGTAAATAATTGAAGTATTGAAGTGTTGTTAATATGAGATGTAGTCTCATTGAATTGAGTTATGGAAGTGTTAATGTTATGAGTTGTAGTCTCATTTTAAATTGATGATGATCGAAGTATTGTTAATATGAGTTGTAGCCTCATTATAAACTATCTGAATGAATAGAGAATCATATTTATGAATTGGCCTAGTTAATGAAATGGAAAGGAGTTGAAACATATTGGTAATTATGGATTTATTATGAAAGAGATGTACGTTTATTTATATGAGTTAAACATTTATCAAATGCTAATGTTTTAGTTATTGCTCATATTTGGTTTAGCGTATCTCTACTGGGCTTTGGCTCACCCTATATGGGACATCATTTTCAAGTGCAGGTGATATGCCGCCTCCAGGGTCTTAGCTTGGAAGGTTTTTGGGAGTTGAAGACTCTTTTGGTTGTTTTGTTATTTTGGTGTTACATATAAATTCAAGCCAAGGGCTTAATGTGTTTTGAGTTAGAACTCTCTTTTTGTAACCAAGTGTTGGCTTGGAAAGTTGTAAGCCCATAGGACATTTTCTTTTGTTGTCAACATGTAATACTTTTGTAATGAATACTCTGATAAATGGAATTATGCTTTATTCTTTTATGCCTATGGAAGTCATAAATGTTGGGTTTATATGGATTATTTTGAGGGCGTGACGACACAATTCTTCTTCATGGTTGGAGAGAGAGAGAGAGAGTAATGATGAGTGAGAATGAAATTATCAGGGAATCCAAATACATATATAGTTCAAGAAGGAATGGGACAGGATTGGTTTGATATATGAGAATCACAATCCAAAGTGAATTGCGTCTCCTATTTAAACTGAAATTAGTCTTTTATTATTATCCACTAGTATGTGACTCGTATAATGTATGAAATTTATTTTTTAAATGAAAATTTAATTTTGAGTCTTAATACTTTATGCATAACAAATATTAACAATCTAATGGTTGTTACAAAAATTTATCACTGTATGTGATCCTATGTAAAATACACTCATAAAAATAATTTCTTTTAAAGTAAAAAAAAGGGATATATTCTCAACCTGAAATCAAATATCATTATTTTCGATGAATCATGATTCTTTAAAATAATACTCACACTATTTATCATTTGACATTTATTAATTTATCTTCTAAAAATTTAACAAAAAAAGTATTGAGTTCCATTATTTTAATCAATCAACATCAAATTGGACGCTACATGTGTAAATAAGTCACTTATAAAAATATGATGTCTCACATAAAATCACAATGAAGTTAGCTTTAATTAACTTAATGATATTTTATATTATGATATGTGTTACAGAAGAATAATTTTAATTTTAATTTAAAATAAAATTTTAATTTTGATTATTAATTTTAATAATCTTAACTTTATCGTTTTATAAAAGTATTACTTGAATACTTATATATAATCAATTTAGTTAAATTATTTGTTTATTTTGATAATTTTAGTTCTATCGTGCTATAAAAGTGTAATTATTATGTAATGATTTTATATGATATATATTAAATTATAAAATGGTAAAATAAACACTCATTTTGATATTAAAAATAATAGTTAAATTAGAAGAAAAAAATTAGTAATATAAACTAAAAGTGATTCTAATTATTTTTTTTATATTTATTTGGCAAGTAAAAATAAGTAGAAATAGAATTACACAAAATTTATTTAAAAGATTAAATATAAATACGTTGTGATTGGATTGAGAAGAAAATATATAAATTAATTATGTACAATATTGATTTTTTCTTTAATTTTTTTTGGCATTATTTATACATATTGTAAATATGTATATAAAATTTAAATAAAATATAAATATTTTGTAATAAATAATTTCATGTTAAATAATATATTAAATATAAATTAATATTAAGACATTAATAAGATAGGAAAAAAATAAAAAAATATAATAGAAAGTTAATTTGATATGTGCGATGCATATAATTAAGCACATTCTATCTTATTTTTTTTATTTGTATATTGAGATTTTTTTTTCCAATATCATAATAATTAAATTAAAATATTAACTATATAAAAAAATTGACAATGACAAACCAAAATACATGATAAAAAATAAGTATTTCTCAAATAGAATCCATATAAAATTGGTTATTATAATTAAAATTGAAGTTGTGTAAAATTTTATATGTAAATGGAAAATGCATGTTGATGTGATTTTTTTTTTTTTTTTTTAAAAGTAAGCCTTTAAAATGTGCTACATAACAAAAGAAAATTACTACTAATATATATATATACTAACAGTTGACTTGTGCAATATACGTGCAATTTTTTTTTTTTAAAAAAAATATTTGATGTACAATGTATGTTATAGAAGAATAATTTTAATTTTAATTTAAAATTAAAATTAAAATTAAAGTATTATTTTTAATTATTTATTTTGATAATATTGACACTATCATTCTAGAAATTGTTACTTGAATACTTACATATATTAATTTTAGTTAAATTATTTGATTATTTTACTTCTATCGTATTATAAAAATATAATTATCATATAATAATTTTGTATGATATATATTAAATTATAAAATTGTAAATTAAATATACTGATCCCGATTTTCCTTTCCTTTGTATATTGTATTCCGAACTTGGTTCCGTGGTTGTGTTGTTGTCTCATTTTCATTTCCTTTCCTTACTCTTTGTATTTGAGTCTTGGGTTGTGTTGGGCAGGTTTGAAATAGGTTGGTTGTGCTTTGTAACCATTTGTTGATGCCCAGAATTTGGCCTTCATGCTCGAGCGGGGCTTTTGACGCTCGAGCGGGCCCTTCGTTGTTGCTTCTCCGCTCGAGTGGGCGTTTTGACGCTCGAGCGTAAATTTCCATCTCCCAGTACTTTTGTCTGCAGGTCTTCATACGCTCGAGCAGAGGTTTTGATACTCGAGCGTGACCCTTCGTTTTTGTTCCTCCGCTCGAGCGGGGAGTTTGACCCTCGAGCGGGGACCATGGTCGGCAAAACTTCTGGAAGTGTGCAATCGACGCTCGAGCGGCGCTTTTGACGCTCGAACGTGAGTCTGTGTCTGACGCTCGAGCGGGGTAACTATTATATCAATCTGTATTTCACCTTTTTGGATCACTTTTTCATTTCCCTTTCTCTCTCTTACTTTCCCAAAACCAAATTTGAGAGCTCCTCTCTCTAAAACCTTACTTTCTCTCTAGGGATTGATCTAGTAGGAGTGATTTCCTCATCTTAGGCCTTTGTAAAAGTTGTGGAGATTGTCGAGGGCTATATTTTGATCCGAAAATTTCTTGGTTTGGAGTACTTCTAGATTACTTCATCTTCTCCATTGGGTTTCATCTCTTGAGGTAGGGATTCCTACTCATTCTTATGTGCTTTAACAGAGACATTGAGTTATTTGTATAGATGGGTTGATTTGAAACATTGAGATTTGAAATGTGTTATTTTCAAAAGAGGGGTTTTGTTATTTTGACTCATAAATGTGTATTTTAGGTCTTAAAATGATAGTATTGATGTTATTGTTAATATTTGGACCTTTGGGTCAATATTGAGAAAAAGGGAAAAAATGCCATATTTGGGTATATTTAGGTCATTAGTGTAATTAATGACAATTATTATGGAAATGTGAAATTGAGTTGGAAATAATGAAATTGGTTCATTATGAGTTAGAATGGTGGAGTTGGATTTATTAATCGCTCACTTTAAAAATGTTGAGATTATATATCTGTTGAGGCATTTATTATCTGTTTAGACATAACTGATTTGGGCTATCGGTGGAGGATAGTCTTGATTGTTGTAGACAATGCATGATGAGTAGGCAAACTAAAACTAATCAATTGAATATGTCATCAAATATGACGGTTAGAATAATACATTGAATTTATGTATTGATTGATTGTGTATATGATATGTGTTTATATACATTGTATTGTGTGGAAGGAGATAGGTGATGTACTCCACGGTTTAGGGGAAGATAGGGGATGGACTTCTAAACCGGATGTTATGTGGGAGGAGACAGGGGATAGACTCCATTGATACAGCAAATACGTGTATCTATTGAATTATTGATACAACAAATCTGTGTATCATTTGTGAAGTATGGAAGTGTTTTGATGTGTTATTGATACAACGAATCTATGTATCTATTGTGGCTTATGGAAGTGTTTTGATATGAGTTGTTATCTCATTTAAATTGTTGAAATGGAAGAGTTATTGATATGAGACATATTCTCATTTGAAGTATATGGCCAGGTTCTGAGCCAAGATTATGAATTGAGAAATTGGATAAGTATTGAAAATGAAATGAAACATGGACACATTTGTCATGTAATTGAAATGGGTTATGAATTTATTCATGTGAGTTAAACATCTGTCAAATGCTAATGTTTTAGTTATTGCTCATATTATGTTTAGCATATCTCTACTGGGCATTGGCTCACCCTATATGGGACATTATTTTCAGGTACAGGTAGTATGCCACCTCCAAGGATGTTGCTTGGGAGGCTTGAGGCTGTTGGACTCTTTTGTTGTATTACATGTATATCAAGCCAAGGGCTTATTTTGTGTAGAGTTAGTACTCTCTTTTGTAACAAAGTGTTGACTTGGAAAGTTGTAAGCCTATAGGGCATTTACTTTTGTTGTCAACATGTAATACATTTTGTAATGAATACTCTGATGAAATGTAATTATGCTTACTTCTCTTATGTCTAAGCATGTCTTGAATGTTTGATTGTGGGTTTATTTTGAGGGCGTTACATTAAATATTCGTTTTTGATATTAAAAATAATAATTAAATTATAAGAAGAATTAGTAACATAAAATTAAAAATAATTCTAACTATTTAATTTTCTTTATATTCATTTAGAAAATAAAAATATGTAGAAATAGATATATATTTAATTTTATTTTATGTTGTGGTCGGATTATCATATAATGATTTTATATGATATATATACATATATATTAATTTATAAGATTGTGAAATAAACACTGTAACGCCCTCAAAATAAATCCATAAATCATACATTATTGACATGCTTGGATAAAAAGAATAAAGCATAATTATATATCATCAGAGTATTCATTACAGAATGTATTACATGTTGACAACAAAAGTAAATGCCCTATAGGCTTACAACTTTCCAAGTCAATACTTGGTTACAAAAGAGAGTACTAACTCTTCACAAAATAAGCCATTGGCTTGATATACATGTAATCCAACCAAAATGACAAAAAGAATCCAACAGCCTCAAGCCTCCCAAGCTACGTCCTTGGAGGTGGCATACTACCTGTATCTGAAAATGATGTCCCAAATAAGGTAAGCCAACGCCCAGTAGAGATATGCTAAACATAATATGAGCAATAACTAAAACATTAGCATTTGACAAATGTTTGACTCACATGAATCAATTCATAACCCATTTCAAATACATGACAAATATGTCCATGTTTCATTCCATTTTCATTACTTATCCAATTCCTCAATTCATAATCTTGGCTCAAAACCTGGCCATATACTTTAAATGAGATTATATCACATATCAATAACTCTTCCATTTCAACAATTCAAATGAGATAACAACTCATATCAAAACACTTCCATAAGCTACAATAGATACACAGATTCGCTGTATCAATGACACACAAAACACTTCCATACTTCACAAATGATACACAGATTTGCTGTATCAATAATTTAATAGATACACGTATTTGCTGTATCAATGGAGTCCATCCCCTATCTCCTCCCACATAACATCCGGTTTAGGAGTCCATCCCCTATCTTCCCCTACACCGTGGAGTACATCTCCTATCTTCTCCCACACAGTATAATGTATATAAACACACATCAATTCAATGTATTATTTCAACCGTCATATTCGATGACATATTCAATTGATTAGTTTTGGTTTGCTTAATCATCATGCATTGTCTATAACAATCAAGACTATCCTCCACCGATAGCCCAAAGCAGTTATTTCTAAACAGATAATAAATGCCTCGACAGATATATAATCTTAACATTTTTTTTAAAGTGAGCGTTTAATAAATCCAACTTCACTATTCTAACTCATAATGAGCCAATTCCATTATTTCCAACTCAATTTCACATTTCCATAACAATTGTCATTAATTACACTAATGACCCAAATATACCCAAACATGGCATTTTTTTTCCCTTTTTCACAATATTGACCCAAAGGCTCAAATATTAACAACAACATCAACAATCTCCTTTAAGACCCAAAATATACATATATGAGTCAAAAACAACAAAATCCCTCTTTTGAAAATAATACATTTCAAACCCTAACTTTCCAAATCAACCCATCTATACAAATAACTCAATGTCTATGTTAAAGCACATAAGAATAAGTAGGAATCCCTACCTCAAAGTTAGAGCTCGAACGGAGAAGAAGACCAAACTCAAAGTGCTCCAAACTTTAAACTTTTCGGATCAAAATATAGCCCTCAACGATCAACACACTTTTTACAAAGACACCAAGGAAGTGAATCACTCTAGCTAGATCAAACCTTAGAGAGAAGGAAGATTCTAGAGAGAGGAGCTCTCAAAATCGGTTTTGGGAAAGTAAGAGAGAGAAAGGAAAATGAAAAAGTGATCCAAAAAGGTTAAATCCCGATGTGTTATACCAGTCGCCCCACTCGAGCATCAGACACAGACTCACGCTCGAGCGTCGAAAGTGCCGCTCGATCGTCGATTGTACACTTCTAGAAGTTTTGTAGACATGGTTCCCGCTCGAGCGTCAAACTCCCCGCTCGAGCGGAGGGACAAAATCAAAGGGTCACGCTCGAGTGTCAAAACTCCCGCTCGAGCGTATGAAGACCTGCAGACAAAAGTACTAGGAGATGGAAATTTACGCTCGAACGTCAAAACTCCCGCTCAAGCGGAGAAGCAATAACGAAGGGCTCGCTCGAGCGTCAAAAGCGCCGCTCGAGCGTGAAGGCCAAATTTTGGGCATTAACCAATGGTTCCAAAGCACAACCAACTTATTTCAAATCTGCCCAACACAACCCAAGACTCAAATACAAAGAGTAAGTGAAGGAAATGAGAATGAGACAACAACACAACCACGAAACCAAGTTCGGAATACAATATACAAAGAAAAGGAAAATCGGGATCGCTATAAACACTCTTAATTAAATTAAAATATCAACTATATAAAAGAAATTTAACAACGACTAACTAAGAAAGAATCACGTAACAGCATTTAAACTCAAAAAAAAAAATAATGAAAACAACCAAAACGATAAATACATCTCAGTACGTGAATAGATTAATCATTTGAGATATGATATCAAAACATAAAAGAATTTATTATTCAACAATTTAAAAAGTAACTCAAGCAATAAATCCAAATTTTAGAGATTCATTGAGAGTATCATTGTTATACAGGTTTTTCCTCCTGTGAGTTATGATTATATAAAATAATGTAGGAAATGAAGTATAATTTCATACATAGAATCATTCTAAAATTTAAACGATAAATCCTTAATATAGAATAATTTTGGTATTGGGTATAAAATAATGCACGAAAAAAATAAGAGGGGGAAAAAAAAAAGAAGAAGAAGACAATTTAGCATTAAAAAAAAAAAATTCCTAATACCCTTGAAAGAATTAAGAAGAAAAAAAATATATGGAAAAGAAATATTTGTCAAATAGAGTCCATGTAAAATAGGTAAAGTAAGTATTATTTAAATTAATTTTGGGTTTCTATAGAACTCTACATGTAATTAAGAAAATACATATTGATGTGGCTCTTTTAGAAAAAAGTAAACCCTTGTAATGTGCATGAAAAAAATATTAATTTTAATAACATGCTAGCAGTTGACTCGAGCAATGTACGTACTATATTTTGTTTCCAATGATGGTATAATGTGCATTATAAAATAATAATTTAAAATTAAAATTGAAGTATGATTTTAATTATTTATTTCGTTTTATAAAATTGTTACTTGAATATATATACATTTTAGTTAAATTATTTATATATTTTGATAATTTTAGTTCTATCATATTATAAAAGTTTAGTTATCATATAATAATTTTGTATAATATATATTAAATTATAAGATAATAAAATAAATACTCATTTTGATATTAAAAATAATACTTAAATTAAAAAAAGAATTAGTAATATAAAATTAAAAGTAATTCTAACTATTAAATTATCTTTAATTTTCATTTGAAAAATAAAAATATGTAGAAATATATATTGTATAAAATTTATTAAAAAAATTAAATATAAATATGTTGTAGTTGAATTATCATATAATGATTTTATATGATATATATATATATATATAAAATTATAAAATTGTAAATTAAATAAAGTACATATAAAATATGTAAAGTTAGTATAATTTAAATTAAGTTTGAGTTTGTATAGAACTCTATTTGTAATTAAAAGGCTCTTTTATTGTGGATTATCTCAATTTACGATGAAAAATATATTAAAAAAATATTTGTCAAATAAAGTCCATATAAAATACGTAAAGTTAGTATAATTTAAATTAGATTTGAGCTTGTATAGAATTCTATTTGTAATTAATAAAATAAATGCTGACGTGACTCTCTTAGAAAAAAAAAAAAAAAAAAGTTCTTATAATGTGTGTTACCTAAGCATGAAAAAAATACTACTTTTAATAATATATATATATATATAAAATATGATATTTTCAATCTCTGAGAGTTCTTCTTGTAGTTAAACTTCTATCTTTTCTAAGTTTTTTTGGATCCTTTTGTTAGAGTCCAAAGGAGAAATAATTTTTACATACTTATCAACGTATGTCTTATTAGAAGGCGATTATTTTATACAATAAAATTAAACACCTTTATGTTGATATTAATCTAAAACATTATCTAAATTGATGCATCGAGAATGAAAAACACATGAATAGATAGATTTTTATATATATTTTTTGTATTTGATTTATGTATTTTTAAATTTATTGTTTGTTTTTCGTATTTTTTTTTTCTTAGTGAATTTTTTTAATATTTTATATTTTTTTTATTTTTTAGATTCACATAATTTATTTATGAATTTCTTTTCTAAAAAACTCACCAAATATAAAAAATATAAAAAAAAATATGAAAATTCAGTACATTTTCATATTTTATTGTATTCAATGAATTTTTCAAAGATTTTTGTATAAATTTTATTTTTTTAATTATACCAAGATTAAGTAGATCTAAAAAGTAAAAAAAAAAATAATTAAAATATTTTAAAAAATATAAAAATACTAATTAAAAACTTACAAAACTATTTTTGAAAAACCAAACAGATTTCCAAAAAGAGAAGTCAAGCCCAGGGGTGGGTACAAGGCTATTGGCCAACTTTTTTAAGAACTTGGGATTAGTATTTAAATTTATAAAGTTGGGCTGTAAAAGCTTTTTCCGCTCACTTATAAATAGGTCACGCTTGGGAAAATAGTAATTACGATCCGACCGAGCATTATTATTTTAAAGTAGTAATGGTAAATATCATTTTATGTACATTTATTATAGTAATTTAAATTTTATTAAGATATGTATAGTACTATTTTTTTTAAATATCATTTTTTAATAATAAACAAAAACCGCCTAACACTAAACCTTGCAATAATGTATGGCCGTAATGTGTATTCTTTTGTTGTAAAATTTTATGTTTTAATTTTGATTTAGAAAATTCAGAAAAGGTGGCCTTTAAATTAAAATGGAGACCTAATTTAGGGATAATAGGTTAGAAACTTTTTTTTTTTTTTAATTTTATTTGAGGGGGTTAGAAACGGCTGTTTGGATCAACTTTCTTTTATTTGATTTTTTTATTAGCTAATTTTAATTTTGGCAACCCAAAAGCTACATAAAATTAATCCACATAAAACAATTCTAGCAATAATTCACCCATACTTTATGTGATTATGTGGTTAACTCTGATTGATTCTGTCTAAATATTTATTGAATTCGCAGGTTTCCTCCCAAGAAAAATATTTGGGCTTCCTCATGCCTTTTATGATATAATTCTAACTATTTAATTTTCTTTATATTCATTTAGAAAATAAAAATATGTAGAAATAGATATATATTTAATTTTATTTTATGTTGTGGTTGGATTATCATATAATGATTTTATATGATATATATATACATATATATTAATTTATAAGATTGTGAAATAAACACTGTAACACCCTCAAAATAAACTCATAAATCATACATTATTGACATGCTTGGATAAAAAGAATAAAGCATAATTATATATCATCAGAGTATTCATTACAGAATGTATTACATGTTGACAACAAAAGTAAATGTCCTATAGGCTTACAACTTTCTAAGTCAACACTTGGTTACAAAAGAGAGTACTAACTCTTCACAAAATAAGCCATTGGCTTGATATACATGTAATCCAACCAAAATAACAAAAAGAATCCAACAGCCTCAAGCCTCCCAAGCTACGTCCTTGGAGGTGGCATACTACCTGTACCTGAAAATGATGTCCCAAATAGGGTGAGCCAACGCCCAGTAGAGATATGCTAAACATAATATGAGCAATAACTAAAACATTAGCATTTGACAAATGTTTGACTCACATGAATCAATACATAACCCATTTTAAATACATGACAAATGTGTCCATGTTTCATTCCATTTTCATCACTTATCCAATTCCTCAATTCATAATCTTGACTCAGAACCTGGCCATATACTTTAAATGAGATTATATCACATATCAATAACTTTTCCATTTCAACAATTCAAATGAGATAACAACTCATATCAAAACACTTCTATAAGCTACAATAGATACACAGATTCGCTGTATCAATGACACACAAAACACTTCCATACTTCACAAATGATATACAGATTTGCTGTATCAATAATTTAATAGATACACGTATTTGCTGTATCAATGGCGTCCATCCCCTATCTCCTCCCACATAACATCCGGTTTAGGAGTCCATCCCTTATCTTCCCCTAAACCATGGAGTACATCCCCTATCTTCTCCCACACAGTACAATGTATATAAACACACATCATATACATAATCAATCAATACATAAATTCAATGTATTATTTCAACCGTCATATTCGATGACATATTCAATTGATTAGTTTTAGTTTGCCTAATCATCATGCATTGTCTACAACAATCAAGACTATTCTCCACCGATAGCCCAAAGCAGTTATTTCTAAACAGATAATAAATGCCTCAACAGATATATAATCTTAATATTTTTTTTTAAAGTGAGCGATTAATAAATCCAACTCCACCATTCTAACTCATAATGAGCCAATTCTATTATTTCCAACTCAATTTCACATTTCCTTAACAATTGTCATTAATTACACTAATGACCCAAATATACCTAAACATGGCATTTTTTTTTTCCCTTTTTCACAATATTGACCCAAAGGCTCAAATATTAATAACAACATCAACAATCTCCTTTAAGACCCAAAATATACATGTATGAGTCAAAAACAAAAAAATCCCTCTTTTGAAAATAATACATTTCAAACCCTAACTTTCCAAATCAACCCATCTATATAAATAACTCACTGTCTATGTTAAAGCACATAAGAATAAGTAGGAATCCCTACCTCAAAGTTAGAGCTCGAACGGAGAAGAAGACCAAACTCAAAGTGCTCCAAACTTTAAACTTTTCGGATCAAAATGTAGCCCTCAACAATCAACACACTTTTTACAAAGACACCAAGGAAGTGAATCACTCTAGCTAGATCAAACCCTAGAGAGAAGGGAGATTCTAGAGAGAAGAGCTCTCAAAATCGATTTTGGGAAAGTAAGAGAGAGAAAGGGAAATGAAAAAGTAATCCAAAAAGATTAAATCCCGATGTGTTATACCAGTCGCCCCGCTCGAGCGTCAGACACAGACTCACGCTCGAGCGTCGAAAGCATCACTCGATCGTTGATTGCACACTTGCAGAAGTTTTGTAGACATGGTTCCCGCTCGAGCGTCAAACTCCCTGTTTGAGCGAAGGGACAAAATCAAAGGGTCACGCTCGAGCGTCAAAACTCCTGCTCGAGCGGAGAAGCAACAACGAAGGGCTCACTCGAGCTTCAAAAGCGCCGCTCGAGCGTGAAGGCCAAATTCTGGGCATCAACCAATGGTTCCAAAGCACAATCAACCTATTTCAAACCAACCCAACACAACCCAAGACTCAAATACAAAGAGTAAGGGAAGGAAATGAGAATGAGACAACAACACAACCACGGAACCAAGTCCGGAATGCAATATACAAAGGAAAGGAAAACCGGGATCGCTATAAACACTCTTAATTAAATTAAAATATCAACTATATAAAAAAAATTTAACAACGACTAACTAAGAAAGAATCACGTAACAGCATTTAAACTCAAAAAAAAAAAAATGAAAACAACCAAAACGATAAATACATCTCAGTACGTGAATAGATTAATCATTTGAGATATGATATCAAAACATAAAAGAATTTACTATTCAACAATTTAAAAAGTAATTCAAGCAATAAATCCAAATTTTAGAGATTCATTGAGAGTATCATTGTTATACAGGTTTTTCCTCCTGTGAATTATGATTATATAAAATAATGTAGGAAATAAAGTATAATTTCATACATAGAATCATTCTAAAATTTAAACGATAAATCCTTAATATAGAATAATTTTGGTATTGGGTATAAAATAATGCACGAAAAAATAAGAGGGAAAAAAAAAAAGAAGAAGAAGAAGACAATTTAGCATTAAAAAAAAAATTCCTAAGAAGAAAAAATATATATGGAAAAGAAATATTTGTCAAATAGAGTCCACATAAAATAGGTAAAGTAAGTATTGTTTAAATTAAGTTTGGGTTTCTATGGAACTCCACATGTAATTAAGAAAATACATATTGATGTGGCTCTCTTAGAAAAAAGTAAACCCTTATAATGTGCATGAAAAAAAATATTAATTTTAATAATATGCTAGCAGTTGACTCGAGCAATGTACGTACTATATTTTGTTTCCAATGATGGTATAATGTGCATTATAAAATAATAATTTAAAATTAAAATTGAAGTATGATTTTAATTATTTATTTCGTTTTATAAAATTGTTACTTGAATATATATATATATACATTTTAGTTAAATTATTTATGTATTTTGATAATTTTAGTTCTATCATATTATAAAAGTTTAGTTATCATATAATAATTTTGTGTAATATATATTAAATTATAAGATAGTAAAATAAATACTCATTTTGATATTAAAAATAATACTTAAATTAAAAAAAGAATTAGTAATATAAAATTAAAAGTAATTCTAACTATTAAATTATCTTTAATTTTCATTTGAAAAATAAAAATATGTAGAAATATATATTGTATAAAATTTATTAAAAAAATTAAATATAAATATGTTGTAGTTGAATTATCATATAATGATTTTATATGATATATATATATATATATATATTAAATTATAAAATTGTAAATTAAATAAAGTCCATATAAAATATGTAAAGTTAGTATAATTTAAATTAAGTTTGAGTTTGTATAGAACTCTATTTATAATTAAAAAAATAAATGCTGACGTGACTCTTTTATTGTGGATTATCTCAATTTACCATGAAAAATATATTAAAAAAATATTTGTCAAATAAGGTCCATATAAAATATGTAAAATTAGTATAATTTAAATTAGATTTGAGTTTGTATAGAATTCTATTTGTAATTAATAAAATAAATGCTGACGTGACTCTCTTAGAAAAAAAAAAAAAAAAAAAAAAAGTTCTTATAATGTGTGTTACCTAAGCATGAAAAAAATACTACTTTTAATAATATATATATAATATGATATTTTCAATCTCTGAGAGTTCTTCTTGTAGTTAAATTTCTATCTTTTCTAAGTTTTTTTGGATCCTTTTGTTAGAGTCCAAAGGAGGAATAGTTTTTAGATACTTATCAATGTATGTCTTATTTGAAGGCGATTAGTTTGTACAATAAAATTAAACACCTTTATGTTGATATTAATCTAAAACATTATCTAAATTGATGCATCAAGAATGAAAACACATGAATAGATAGATTTTTATATATATTTTTTGTATTTGATTTATGTATTTTTAAATTTATTGTTTGTTTTTCGTATTTTTTTTTTCTTAGTGATTTTTTAATATTTTACAATTTTTTTTTTTTTTTTTTAGATTCACATAATTTACTTATGAATTTCTTTTCTAAAAAACTCACCAAATATAAAAAATATAAAAAAAAATATGAAAATTCAGTACATTTTCATATTTTATTGTATTCAATGATTTTTTCAAAGATTTTTATATAAATTTTATTTTTTTAATTATACCAAGATTAAGTGGATCTAAAAAGTAAAAAAAAAATAATTAAAATATTTTAAAAAATATAAAAATACTAATTAAAAACTTAAAAAACTATTTTTGAAAAACCAAACAGATTTCCAAAAAGAGAAGTCAAGCCTAGGGGTGGGTACAAGGCTGTTGGCCAACTTTTTTAAGAACTTGGGATTAGTATTTAAACTTATAAAGTTGGGCTGTAAAAGCTTTTTCCGCTCACTTATAAATAGGTCACGCTTGGGAAAATAGTAATTGAGATCCGACCGAGCATTATTATTTTAAAGTAGTAATGGTAAATATCACTTTATGTACATTTATTATAGTAATTTAAATTTTATTAAGATATGTATAGTACTATTTTTTTAAAATATCATTTTTTAATTATAAAAAAAAAACCGCCTAACACTAAACCTTGCAATAATGTATGGCCGTGATGTGTATTCTTTTGTTGTAAAATTTTATGTTTTAATTTTGATTTAGAAAATTCAGAAAAGGTGGCCTTTAAATTAAAATGGAGACCTAATTTAGGGATAATAGGTTAGAAACTTTTTTTTTTTTTAAATTTTATTTGAGGGGGTTAGAAACGGCTGTTTGGATCAACTTTCTTTTATTTGATTTTTTTATTAGCTAATTTTAATTTTGGCAACCCAAAAGCTACATAAAATTAATCCACATAAAACAATTCTAGCAATAATTCACCCATACTTTATGTGATTATGTGGTTAACTCTGATTGATTCTGTCTAAATATTTATTGAATTCGCAGGTTTCCTCCCAAGAAAAATATTTGGGCTTCCTCATGCCTTTTATGATATAATTATGAATATTATGTCACGGATCAAAATTAAAAAATAAAAAATCACGTACATTACTAACTCTTGTGTCCCAATCAAGTGATTTGAATTCTCTTTCGACATTGTGCTCTATAAAAAATTATATCCTCAATTAAATTAATTAAATTTATTTATTTTTACTATCACATCTCATGTCAATTTAAGGTCCTAACATTTATGTTTAGGGTGATTTATCGCCTAACATTTCTATTTATGGTGATTTATTGCTAATTTTTTTATGTACAAAAAATAAATAAATAATTGCAAGCATCAACCATGTTATTAATGATAGTTAGTTATAACTATTTGTCTACCTATATATACCAGTGTGTGTGTGTCTGTGTCTGAAAATATCAAAAAAGTTATAATCATATGTTTGTGATGCTTACTGCAAATTTGAGCCTGGAAGGGAAGGTGAGCCAGATTTCGGAAGCAATTTCAGTGCCAAAGATCTCGGCTGTGCCAGTAAGGAGCCGAAGGCGGAGAGCGTGTCAGGACCAACTTCAATTCTCAGCTCGCATTCTTTGTCTAGCTTCACCTGCCTCATTGCCGATGGTCCTCCTGCCCCTGCCGGTGGACCTACAGCTGAACCACCGAACGCCATGATCGATCTCTTTCTGGTGTATCTCTCCTGCTCTTTGCTCCCCTGTCTTTGAATATTTTCAAAACCTACTGCCAAATTAGAGCAGCTACAAGGGTCATTATAGCTCATGCTTACACTTGGGAGTGTTAATTTCTACGGTTTTCTCAAAATATTTTGCTCTGTTAATATAAATATGTAATGTATAATATGTAATATATTAATATATGTATACAGTTGCTAGCCCAGATAGATAATATATTAATATATGTATACAGCTGCTAGCCCAGATAGATAGAATTTCTTTTCTTTTGCTTTTCTGCTTTCGGTTGCTTTTGGTCGCCTTTCATTATTCTATTCCATTTGTATCATAATTCTGTTTTGTAACAACTCCTATATAATGGAGCCTCCATTTGGTTTAGGGCTTGAGCTTTGATGGCAGTGCGCGAATGAAACTTGATATCATATTGCCCCAATTCTACAGCCCACTTTAGAATTCTGCCGGCAAAATTAGCCTTTTCGAAGAGCACCTTAAGTGGAAATTCGATTAGCACAACGACTGTGTGGATATGAAAATAGTGTGCTAGCTTTCTGGAGGCCATCATTAGGGCTAGAGCCAATTTTTCTAGCGGCAGATATCTTGATTCAGCCGGGAGTAAGGTCTTGCTCACGTAGAAGATGGGAAGGTCCTGGGTACCCTCATCACGGACTAAGACGGCGCTTACCGCATGTTGAGAGACTGCCAAATAGAGATACAGTTCTCCGCCCGGTTTTGGTGTGACTAGGATAGGGGCTGAGGAAAGGTATGCTTTTAGATCCGCCAATGCACGGTCACATTCGTCATCCCAGAAGAACTTGGCCTTCAAAGTTTTGAAGAAGGGTCTGCAACGATCCGAAGACCGACTTATAAATCTGTTCAGCACGGCTGCTATCCCAGCAAGATGTTGCCCGTCCTTCGTGGAGTTTGGGCGCTCCAGCTCTTGTATCGCCTTGATTTGGGAAGGGTCGGCTTCAATTCCTCGGTTTGTGGCCAAAAAACCCAGAAACTTTCCGGTGCCAACTCCGAAGGCACACTTGGAGGCATTCAAACGCAGCTTGTGATGTTTAAGTGTAGCGAACATCTCTGCTAGGTCGGCGAGGTGTTGAGACTTTTCCTTGCTCTTTACCACCATATCATCTATGTAAGCCTCCATGGTGCGGCGCAGAAGGGGAGCGAACATCTTGGTTACCATCCTTTGAAAAGTTGCCCTAGCGTTTTTTAGTTCGAATGGCATGACCTTGCAGCAGTACAGGCCATGCGGAGTGGTGAACGAAGTGATCTCTCGGTCTAGTTCATACATGGCTATCTGGTGGTAGCCACGATATGCATCAAGGAAGCTGAATCTCTGATGGCCAGCGGTCAAGTCCACCAGCTGGTCGATTCTTAGAAGGGGGAAGCTATCCTTTAAGAATGCACGGTTGACCGTCTTATAATCAACGTGCACCCGCCACTTGTCATTCTTTTTCGGCACCACCACCGAGTTAGATATCCACCTAGGATATTGCGCTTCTTTTATTGCCCCTGTTTCCAACAAGTTCTTGACCTCTTCCGCCATTATCTTGGCGTGGTGCAAGGTCGAGCGTCATGTCCTCTGAATGACCGGCCGTGCATTTGGAAAGACGTTTAACTGGTGGCAAATGAAGCTAGGATCGACGCCAGGCATATCGTAAGGCGTCCATGCGAAGGTCTCCATATTAGAAATCAAAAAGTCAACGTACTTAAGTCGCTCGGCGCTGGACAGGGATGAGCCCAAAAGAAAGAACTTGTTTGGGTCATTTTCATCTACGCGCACTTCCACCAAGTCTTCGACTGATTTCTCCTCGGCTTTTCTTCCTACATCTTCCAGGACTTCCTTCCCTTCCGGGCCCTCTATTATCTGCACAAAGCCTTTGGCAGCTTTGCTGCTATTTACTGCAACGAAGTACTGTTTTGGCATCACCTGGTCTCCCCAAACCTTTTCTATCTGTCTGGTTGGTGCCAAGAAGCGCAGGACCTGATAGTAGGTCGATGCTACTGCCTGCATAGCATACAACCAGCCCCTGCCCAAAATTAAGTTGTAGGTCGATGAGACTTTAAGCACCCAAAACTCCACTTGCTTCATGACTTATCCCGCTTTGATCGGCAATATGATCTTTCTGCTCGGCCATTCTGGTTGAGAGTTAAAGCCAACCAATGGAGATGTTGCGGGAGCCAAGTCCTTGTCTTTCAACTTCATCTGTTTGAATGCGTCATAATACATGATCTCAATCGAACTTCCATGGTCAACCAGAATTCTTTTGATGTCGAAGTCTTTGACGCGGAGGGTCACCACTAGGGCGTCATTATGAAGCACTTGAATTCTTTCCAAGTCTTTGCTAGAAAAGGTCAGGACATCTTTTTCCTCGGTCTTCCCTTTCTTCACGGCGGTCTGAACGGAAAGCACCTCTCTCATGTGCTCGACTTTCTTGATCATCCCTCTTAGTTCGCAGACCCTTGCCGGCTCAATAATGCCATGGATAATATTAATCACGCCCTGCGACGCTGCATCCAGGACGGCGAGGCCGTTTGGCTCACCCTGTCCCTAGGGAGCGACTTTCATACCGTCATCTATGCACTGGTCCAGATGCCCCGCCGCCACCAACTCCTCCAAATATTGTTTGAGCGGCACACAGTCCTCCGTTTGATGCCTTCGTTCTTCATGGAAGGTGCAGCGATACCTCAAGTTGAAGCCGCTCTGCGTGTTTCCCAACTTGGCAGGCCAACAGATGTAGGGTTCCCCTCGGATTTCACTCAAGATGCGGTAAATAGGGATTTTAAAAGCCGTGGTGATACCGGTTCGCGCTTTCAACTTTCTCTTGGAGTCTTCCTTTTCATCACGAGGAGCGTTAGCTCGGTCGTTTCCGTGACCTTTGTTCCTATCATCGCGGTTGGAGCCACAACGTTGATCTTTTGACTAGTCGTTTGGGCGGTTGTCCTCCTGCCCTACCGAGTAAACCTTCCCCGCCACTCTTCTGTCCACCGGGACTGGATTCTCCTTCTCGGTCGCGGTGGCAACATCGTCCTCCACTCGGATGTGTTCGTTGATCCGTTGCATCAAAGATTCCATGGTAGTGGGTTGGTGCATCGTAAGCGAATCTCGCAGCCTATGTCCGACTGGGAGACCCTACTTGTATTAGGTGATCGCAAGATTGGTGGGCCAGTCGAGGATCTCGTTGTAAGTTTCCCAATACTTGGCATTGTATGCCTTCAAAGAACCTCCAGATTCCATCTTAACGTCTAGGAGATGGTCGACCTCCTTTGGTGTTCAAGTGTTGGTTTTGAATTTGGTGACGAAAGTCTCTACTAGTTGTTGCCATCCCTCGATGCTCCCCTCCGGAAGCCTTTCGAACTACTTCAGGCCCAGTTCGCCTAAGCTTGCTAGGAATATGAGGCACATGAGGACGTCATTGCGCCAATGTCCTGCCATAACTTGCCGGTAATGACTCATGTGCATGTACGGATCGGTCTTGCCGTCATACAACGTGAACTTAGGCTGGTGGAATCCGGCAGGAAGCGGCATGCTCTCAATTTCTGGGGACAGCAGAGTAGCGGTAAGTCTTGCTAGCTCCTTGTCCCCTGGTGTTATCATCCTAGGTGCTAGTATTGCCACTTCCTCACTACAACGGATCTAGGAGCCCAGCCTTTGCGATGCCGGCAACCTTTGGGTCTGTCTACGGCGAGCCCTCTCTTCCAGTACATCCCTCAGGTCTCCCGAATGGACGGAGAAAGAGTATCTTGACGTCGACGAGGGGTGTAAGGGACAATAGCTGCCGTCGCAAGTATAAGACCTTTCTACCTGAGGGTCGGAGTCTCCTACCCCATAGCTTCTGGTGATAGAGAGAGATGACGTCCTTTCTTGGTAGCAACTGCCAAAGCGAGGGGACGGGGTGCGCTCATTGAGGTTACCCTCTTCAGCAGCACCCTTCCCTTTCATCTGGCGCTTCAGCGCCTCCATTTCAGCTGCCATCTTGCGAATGAGTGCGTCCTGGTCTTTGAGTTTGTGCTCCAGGCACTAAGCATGTGACTCTCCTCGTTGTCAGCGGCCCTCTGGACTCTTCGAGCAATCAGTACTCCTTGCGCGTTTGTCGCGTGCAGTCTTGGAAGAGGTCTTCAAGCCCGCTATGGTAGGAATAGCAGGACAGCTATTTCTCCGTCGGACAGACTCCGGTGTGATACCATCGACGACGGATAGTGGAGTTTCGTCATGGTTAACCATGGAAACGGTCGAAAAAGCTTGAAGAGCAAGGTTTGTCTGTCAAAAGTTTTCCCACAGACGGCGCCAATTGTACAGGAGTGAAATATCCTTTGTCCTCCGTACTCCTTCAACTCAAGCTTTACGTAACGTCGCCTCGCCTGAAAACAGAAAGACAGTAAGCTGCCCGGTGATGTATTGCCAAATAGACCCTCCGACAGTCAAGTCAGCACACTTGAAGAAGAGAATACTCTTAGAGAGAGAATTTAGAATTGCTTAGATTGCTTACCTCCAACGTCCCTCATTCCTCCTTTTCTAGGCCGGCCATACAGTATCAGGGATTGTGGACGTACTACCTCTGCTGTCCTTCCCTATATAGGTGGTAGTGATCCCATCTACCTTCCTTATGCGTGTAAAGGCCAAAACCTCGAAACAGCGTACGTGGAACTGCCAAACGGTATTGACACGTACCAGGAGTGGATTTCCCCTCCATCACACCATTGGTCCAGGTGGCACACTCAACCGGGATATCATGACCGACCTATCCCTTGAGTAACACCACCCTGATCGGGATGGCCAAGCTATAAGAAGTCGGTCCACCTGGGCTGGCCGATGGTGTAGAGTGCCGACCTTTCAGCCGGTCCAAATTCTCTCCGAGCTATGATCGACTCGATCCAGATGCACAACCGCAGGTCACACCAAATACCTAGCCAAGTCACAGCTCGGTTGGGCACATGCATGTCTGTACACTCTGGTCAGCGATGTGGCTCGGCCAATCGTGATAGGCCGAGAGGCCGTTCTGATTCAATCTGGTCAAAAGCGGTTTGATCCTAGCAGGGCCCGCCGTCGTGACCCGCGATACCATAGCTTGGCGCAAATCTCCCTCTCAGTATATGAATTGATTAATAATTTGTAATATGATATCAAAATATAAAAAAATTTACTGTTCAACAATTTAAAAATTAAGTCAAGCAGTAAATCCAAACTTTAGAGGTTCCTTGAGAATATCATTGTTGTGCAGGTTTTTCTTCCTGTGAGTTGTGATTATATAAAATAATGTAAGAAGAAGTATAATTTCATATATAGAATCACTATAAAATTTAAACGATAAATCCATAATATAGAATTGGTATTGAGTATAGAATAATGCACAAGAAAATAAGAAGAAGAAAAAAAGATAATTTAGCATTAAAAAAAATCTTAATATCCTTGAAAGAATTAAGAAGAAAAAAAATATATGGAAAAGAAATATTTGTCAAATAGAGTCCATATAAAATAGATAAAGTTAGTATTATTTAAATTAAGTTTGGGTTTCTATAGAATTCTATGTAATTCAGAAAATACATGTTGACGTGGTTCTCTTAAGAAAAAGTAAACCCTTATAATATTCCACCTAAGTATGAGAAAAATACTACTTTTAATAATATGCTAGCAATTGACCCGTGCAATGCACGTACTATTTTTTGTTTCCAATGATGGTACAATGTGTGTTATAAAATAATAATTTTAAATTTAATTTTAATTTAAAATTAAAATTATAGTATGATTTTAATTATTTATTTTGATAATGTTGGCAATATCGTTTTATAAAATTGTTACTTGAATACACACACACATATATATTAATTTTAGTTAAATTATTTGTGTATTTTGATACTTTTAGTTCTATCGTATTATAAAAGTGTAGTTATCATATAATAATTTTGTATGATATATATTAAATTATAAAATAGTAAAGCAAATACTTATTTTGATATTAAAAATAATAATTAAATTAAAAAATAATTAGTAACATAAAATTAAAATTAATTATAACTATTTAATTTTTTTATATTCATTTGAAAAATAAAAATATGTAGAAATATATATTATATAAAATTTATTAAAAAAATCAAATATAAATATGTTGTAATTGGATTATCATATAATGATTTTATATGATATATATATATATTAAATTATAAAATTGTAAAATATCAACTATCAATTATATTAAAAAAATTTAATAATGACTAGGTAAGAAAAAATCGTATAACAATATTTAAACCTAAAAAGAAAAGTAATGAAAACATCCAAATGATAAATATATCTCAGTGTGTGAAGTAATTAATCATTTGCAATATGATGTCAAAATATAAAAGAACTTACTGTTCAATAATTGGAAAAATAGCTCAAGCAGTAAATTTAAAATTTAGAGGTTCCTCAAGAATATTATTGTTGTGCAAGTTTTTCCTTGTGATTATATAAAATAATTTAGAAAATGAAATATAATTTCATATATAGAATCACTATAAAATTTAAACGACAAATCCATAATATAAAATAATATATAATTGATATTGGGTTTAAAATAATGTACATGCAAATAAGAAAGAAAAAAAAAAGGCAATTTAGTATTATTTATTTATTTATTTTGAAGGAGTTAAGAAGAAAAACGTGAAACACAAAATTGGTATTGAGTTTGTGAATTATCTCAATTTACGATGAAAAATATATGAAAAAAAAATATTTGTCAAATAGACTCCATATAAAATATGTAAAGTTAGTCTAATTTAAATTAGTTTGAATTTGTATAGAATTCTATTTGTAATTAATAAAATAAATGTTGACGTAAAAAGTAAGCTCTTATAATATGTGTTACTTAAGTATGAGAAAAATACTACTTTTAATAATATATATATGATATGATATATAATATGATGATTTTCAATCTCTCAGAATTCTTCTTGTACTTAAACTTCTATCTTTTCCGAGTTTTTTTAAGTCTTTTTGCTAGAGTTCAAACGAGGAATAATTTTTAAATACTTGTCAACCTATGTCTTATTTATGTCCAAAAAAAAAAACCTATGTCTTATTTGAAGGCAGTTAGTTTATACAATAAAATTAAACACCTTTATGTTGATATTAACCTAAAACATTTTCCAAATTGACGCATGGAGGATGAAAACACATGGATAGATAGATTTTTATATATTTTTTTGTATTTGATTTATGTATTTTTAAATTTATTGTTTATTTTTTGTATTTTTTTAATAATATATATATATATATGATATATAATATGATGATTTTCAATCTCTCAGAGTTATTTTTGTAATTAAACTTCTATCTTTTCGGAGTTTTTTTGGGTCCATTTGTTAGAGTCCAAAGGATGAATAATTATTAGATATTTATCAACTTATGTCTTATTTGAAGGCGATTAATTTATACAATAAAATTAAACACTTTTATGTTGATATTAATCTAAAACATTTTCTAAATTGACGCATCAACAATGAAAACACATGAATAGATAGATTTTTATATATTTTTTTGTATTTGATTTATGTATTTTTAAATTTATTGTTTGTTTTTTGTATTTTTTTAATAATATATATATATGTATGATATACAATATGATGATTTTCAATCTCTCAGAGTTCTTTTTGTAGTTAAATTTTTATCTTTTCCGAGTTTTTTGGGGTCCTTTTGTTAGAGTCCAAAGGAGGAATAATTTTTAGATACTTGTCAACTTATGTCTTATTTGAAGGCGATTAACTTATACAGTAAAATTAAACACCTTTATGTTGATATTAATCTAAAACATTTTCCAAATTGACGCATCAACAATGAAAACACATGAATAGATAGATTTTTATATATATTTTTGTATTTGATTTAGGGCAAATTACAAACACCCCCGAGGTTTGGTGAAAATACAGATTTCCCCCTGAGGTTTGAGAAATTACATCCCGCCCCCTGAGGTTTATATTTCCATAACAAATTGCCCCCTGAGGTTTTTATTTTCATACAGATTCCCCCATAATTTCTCCTAATTTGTTACGAAAATTTGACTCTCAGGAAGTAATTTGTAATTTCTCAAACCTCAGGGGGGAATCTGTATTTTTATCAAACCTCAGGGGGTGTTTGTAATTTGCCCTTTGATTTATGTATTTTTAAATTTATTGTTTGTTTTTCGTAATTTTTTTTTTGTTCTCAGGGGATTATTTTAGGGGCATTTTTTAATAAATCTCTTTTCACCTACTTATGTTTAATTTAGTCCACATTATTTTCTTATATTCCAATAAGTCATATGAGTGACATAGTTACCAAAATACTCCTAATAATATTCACATTTACAATATGAATGTTCCGTGATGTGAATGTTCACACCGTCAATGTGAATATACACATTATAAAATATGAATGTTTATATCTCTAAATTACTAACCATTCAAAAAATATTTGTAAGAGTAGAATTATCCATAAAATACTTTAAATATGAGAATTAGGATTTGATAGATCAAATGTTCAAATAATAGGATTTATTGGAATACAAGAATATCTTATGAACTAATTAGGATACAAACACTTAAAAAAAAGATTTTCTAATAAATCTCCCATTATTTTAATATTTTACGCAATTTTTTTTTTATTTGATTCACATAATTTATTTATGATTTTTTTTCTAAAAAACTCACCAAATATAAAAAATATAAAGAAATACAAAAATTCAGTACAGTTTCATATTTTGTTGTTTTCAATGAATTTTTTAAAGATTTTTGTATAAATTTTATTTTTTTAATTATACCAAGATTACGTGGATCTAAAAAGTAAAAAAAAAATGATTAAAATATTTTTAAAAATATAAAAATACTAATTAAAAACTAAAAAAGCTAGTTTTGAAAAACTAAGTAGAGTTCCCAAAAAAAAGAGGGAAATTACCCACAGGTCCCATGTGAAACATGTAGACACCATTTAATCCTGTAACTTTTTGAGTAGACCCAAAAGTCCTTATTTCCTCTCTCTCTTTCTCTCTCTCTCTCTGTTTTTTGCCTCCGTCTTTACGTTTTCCAATCTCTTTTTTTTTTTGCATTTTTCTCTCATTGTCTTTGTCATAGATGACGACCGGTGATCATGTCTTTCTCCATTGATCGGGGTTCACCGATAATCACCAACCATCGAAATCAACTCGTGACTTCACTCTCACCGATGGCGAAGATGATATATTTCTGACGAAGAAGATGAGTGGATCTACTTAGATCTGATGTAATCAGATCTGAGTAGATCTACATCAGATTTGGCTAGATCTAAATAACAAATAGTTGCCGGAGTACAATCCTCTCTCTACATCCGCCTTTCTCCTTCGATCTCTTTTTTTTTTTTTTTCTCTGCTATACACTTCTATTTTTCTGTTCTAATGGAGAAAATTTTCAAATTCTGAACAAGTAGTTTTCGAGTTTTAGTTACAGGCGGTGAAAACTGTAAAATTTTGCAATTTCAATTTTTTTTTTTTGTGCTGGAATGAATCATGGTATAAAACTGTAAAATTTTACAGTTTCATAACATGTTTTTTAATTTGATTAATAAGGATAAATGCTTAATAAATTTTTGTTTTGAAACTGTAACATTTTACAGTTTCAAAACTTACTTTTCAGTTTGATCACTATTTAGAGATTATTTGCTTGAACCTTACAAAAATTGAAAAATAACATATGTTTTTCCCATTGTTGCTGTTTTTTGTCGTTTCATTTTTTTTCCTTTTAGTTTATCAATATTTAGCACATTTTGCTTTTTTTTTTTTTGCTATAATTTATCCATTTATTCTCTTTTTTTTTTCCGGCAATATTCTAGACATTTCGGTGAGTCTCCAGTGATGTTCTTAACGTCCAGTGAACGTTCTGAATATTTCGGCGACTTCCATTAACGTTCTTAACACTCCGGTGAACTTCCGGCGAAACTCCGGCGACTTCCCAGTGATTTTGAATATTCCGACCAGTCTCCGGCGACCGTTTGATGGAAGTCCGACGGTAGTAAGATGTGAACAGTGTCTGTAAAATTTTTTTTAAAAAAAAGAATTTTTTGATAATAATTAAAAATATATTAGACTAATTGGTGTAAGTGTTTTGTTTGAGGATTAAATGAGTCTTGAACTTGGTACATAAGACTTATTAGTAAGTTTTTCAAAGAGAAGTCATGCTAGGGGTGGGCACAAGCCCGTTGCCCACTCATCTCAGCCCACTTTTTTAAGAACTTGGAATTAGTATTTAAACTTATAAAGTTGGGCCGTAAAAGCTTTTTAGGCTCACTCATTTAATAGGCCACGCTTGAAAAATGGTAATTGCGATCCGACCCAGCATTATTGTTTTTAAGTAGTAATGGTATATTATATTTTATGTACATTTATTATATAATTTAAATTTTATTAAGATATGTATAGTACTATTTTTTTTTAAATATCATTTTTTAATAATAATAAAAAAAAAACCGCCTAAGACTATACCTTGCAATAATGTATGGCCGTAATGTGTTTTCTTTGTTGTAAAATTTTATGCTTTAAATTTGATTTAGAAAATTCAGAAAAGGTGGCCTTTAAATTAAAATGGAGACCTAATTTAGGGATAATAGGTTAGAAACCGTTTTTAATTTATTTTTTTTATTTGAGGGGGTTAGAAACGACTGTTTGGATCAACTTTCTTTTATTTGATTTTTTTATTAGCTAGTTTTAATTTTGACAACCCAAAAGCTACATAAAAGTCCATAAAAAATAAATATTATTCCATATAAAACAGCTGTTTGGATAAACTTTCTTTTATTAACTAGTTTTAACGACGTCGTTTTGACACATTCGAGTCATTCGGACCACACAAATTCGGGCTTCTATAAAATATGGGAGAATTATTGCTAGAATTGTTTTATGTGGATTAATATTTATTTTTTATGTAGCTTTTGGATTGCCAAAATTAAAACAAGCTAATAAAAAAATCAAATAAAAGACCAAAACGACGTCTTTTTGAGACATTTAAGCTATGAAAATTCGAATCACCTAACATTGTTGTATTTTATGTGATTATGTGGTTAACTTTGATTGATTCTATGTCTGAATATTTATTGAATTCGCAGATTCCCTCCCAAGAGAAATATTTGGACTTCCTCATGCTTTTTATGATATAATTATGAATATTATGTCATGGATCAAAATTAAAAAATAAAAAATCACGTATATTACTGGATCAAAATTAAAAAATAAAAAATCACGTACATTACTAAATCAACCCTTGTGTTCCAATTAAATTAATCCTCATGCCAATTGAATTCTTTTTCGGCATTATGCTCTATAAAAAATTATATCCTCAATTAAATTAATTAAATTTATTTATTTTTACTATCACATCTCACGTCAATTTAAGGTCCCTAACATTTCTATTTAGGGTGATTTATCTGCCTAAACATTTCTATTTAGGATGATTTATCGCTGAATTTTTTATGTACAAAAAAAAAATAAATAAATAAAAAATTGCAAGCATCAACCATGTTATCAGCTAGCTATCTGTGAATGTACACATTACAGTGAATCATATGCAAAATAATCCTCTCAGCAGAATAAATGGGTTTCACCTCTTAAAACCCCCTTGCAGTGTCAGTACAAGCATTATACATACACAAATCAGTGATAAGATTAACACTAAACGATTTGAGGAAAATGAGAAATGCAGTTAGTTGGGCAATTTAGGTTTCAAGCCATGTCAAAGTTCCCATGATCAAGAATCTGCTCGGGAGTTCCCCAGCCGATGGTGCAAGGTATGTAATTTTCTTCCTGAAAATGATAAATTAGAATTTAAGAAAAGAATAGAAAAAAAAAGCGTATGAACCACATCAAGTAATGAAGAATTTTGAAATCCAAACCTCTGAATATCTATGTCTGTGATATAGATGAACCCCGCGACATTACTGTAAGAAAAAAGTTATTATTCAGTTCATGCACTTAAACGAGGTTAAAAAATTTACAGATGAGTCAACTTAAATCATTTTCCAAATGTACATTATAGTGGCGACATTCAAAAAAGTTTTACTAATTCACCTCCCATCTTATGACACCATGGATTTTGAAAAAAGAAAGGCAAGGACATTGCATATACCTTGAAATAATTTGGTCTGGTTCTTTGGCGAATGAAACAGCAAGAACCAAATGAAGCAAATCCCGGTTGATATTCACAAGAACCAATCGTGTAGGGTCAGCAGCAGGCTCTGCGCCAATTGGCAGGGCTGAACGCGGGGCCTGTGGTCCACCACCAATTCTATAGACAGACAAATCACTGAAACTTGTGATATTGGAATGTGGGGAAAGATCATTTGCAAGGCCATAAAAATATTCCTGGAATAAAAAATATCGGCATGGTTTAGCTTTATAACAAGGAAACACAAAAGGATTTGTTGAAAAAGGCAGGAAATTTGTAAATAATCATTCAAGATTTTCTCCATACTAACACAAATAACTAAATGATTGACAAAATTCCTATATATATAACCAAAAAGGCTGATGTTTACCCTTATTCTGTAGCTCCTGGCCTTTTGACGGACTTTTGCATTCCTCGATACAACACCACCTGATTTTTGAAGTTTCACAACATCAACATTTGGCTTGCTTTTCAATACATCTTTCAGCATGCTGCAAAGTTTCTCCTGCACAGAGTTTGGGTGAGCTTAAAAACATGAACCACCCCAGGGTGAAAATTGAATCTGAAATAGTTTCTTAAGTTACTAGCAACCAGTGCACGTGCAAAACTAACGGACAAAATTGAACTTAATGACATTCAGTAGCAATGCAGTGAGATACAGCCACAATCGTAATATTTAAAATCAAAAAATAAAAAGAAACTTCCCAGAAGCACGATCAGAGTGTGGACATAATTAGTTTATCTGGAGAAACATGGTTTTCGATTGTTAAAATGGTAAATTTGAGCTGAAAAGTTTATCAATGTATCTCATTCTTTGACATGTCAACAACGGCATTAATGTTGTTTGAATATCATAATATATTAAGCCCAATGTTGCAGTTAAGTAAAACTTATTGGCAGCTTAAAAAAATACAAAAATTAAAAATTGAAGTAATCCAATCGCAGCTGTAAAAAAATTGAGCACTTGCAGCTTATTGAATTTAGAAAACGAGATAAACTAAAAGCCTGACAAGTTATACCAAACAGTTGGCTTTGCCAAAATGCAGCAGCCCACAACAAACATTTTCAAAACTTATGGCAAAAAAAGCTGCTTCTAAGTTGTTTTACTGAAGTGGCACGCAAACAACTATCCTAACCAAATCAAAGCAAATGCAATTCATAATAGGATTAGTTTTAATTAGATCACAGCAATGCACACATGACAAAAGTTTTCATATGGAAAGCATTTACCTGACCCAAAACCAGAACAACATTAGCATTGAATGCATCAATTGCATGAAGAAGCAACTGCATCAACATACAAAAAGATACTATACTAATTAAACAACATATTCCAAATAATCGATACTAATAGAGCACCCCTGAATTTTAATATAACAAGCAGGACTAACAATGGAAACTTGAAACTCAGTTACCTCATAACCAACACCCTCTATCCATCCCATGGTATTTATTACCATGCCTGCAGCTCGAGATTCTGCATTTCCAGTGAACTGTCTCTCCAGAGTCTGAGCAAGCTCCTTCACAAGCACCTTGTACAAATCTGCATTGACACTGTGAAGTACCAGTTCTAAGAACATCCATGATAACTGGATACAGAAAAGTTAAAATCAAACAAGAAGTGATAAATGGAAATACAAGCTTCTGTATTCACGTGTAACCAATCTAATAAGTAAAATGAAAGGTGAACAACTAACGGTCAAAATTGATGAAGAAAAAAAAATCATTACCTAGGAGTTGTGTGTCCGTAGAAGTAAACAAGAGGCATTTCCAGAGGGATTCCATCCACCGGATCAATTGGCATTTCAATTGGCGTAGCAGCAATACATCCAGGAATGGTTATAGTTCCTTGGCCAATATCCATATCCACAAAAGTAGGTTTCCAACCTTGTTTGGCTGCCCAACTAAGAAGCATCCTTGACAAGGTACTCTTTCCAGAATCTGTAGGCCCCACAACAATTACCCTGGGACCCTGAACCAAGGAAAAAAAAAAGAGACCTGATAAATAAATCAAATCACACGAGGGATAATCTGAGTTGTATTAAATTATGAATGCACATTCAGGAAACTATCTCCTCAATCCCCCAAATACCTGGGAACATGGCACAAATACACCTTAAATTTCCCACCAAAATCTTTTTCTCTTCAACCCAAACCTTTAGTAATCAAACCCAAAAAACAATCCTTGGCTATTCTTTCACTAAACAAACCCTACCAGCCAAATAAACTGGAATTACATCTACAGGTGCTGCAACACTTATGTTACAAGAAAGAACACTTCAACAGACATAGCACTGGTTTTGAATACTTCAGTCTCATCTAATATGCATCAAAATGCAGTTTAGTCTACAAATCAATGGGATAGTTATGTTTTGTATTCATTTATACACCAATATTTCCTTGTTGAAAAAAATTTAGCCAAGCAGACATCATAAGCGGTTTCTTTCTCCCAATCTTATTAAAAAATGAATTCTACTAAAGAAAGTAATTGTGCATCTATCCACATGTATGTAAATATTTATTATTACACCTCAAGTGCCACTTATTATCATGCTGTCTAGATCCCAATCTTTATTAAAGTAAAACTCATTGATGTAGTAGCCGTGTAGATTGACAAAAGCTTGAAACATAAAACAAAAAAACAACGCCCAAATAGTACACATTAATGTATGTTTTAGCTCTCATGGTGCGTTTTGGCTCACTCAAAGTGAGTACCATTCCTTTTTTTAGTTTCAATCACTTGGTGACTGATTTATACTTTCATTATCCAATTCAATTTGATCTGACATAGGAATTTCAATGTTCTAAAGTATGCCTTCTTTTCATTGTCTTCAAAATGTTTGATAGAATTTCTCCATCACGGAAGTTTGGTTTAGTAGTTTAGCCAAACATGAGGGAAAATAATATTTTACCATAAACATTTACAGGAAAATATTTTACAATTGCAAATGTTTTATGCCAAAACATATGGGGCATTATGAAATTTTAAGGCTGGAAGTGTTTGGATCAAAACAACAAAGAAGGGTAGAAATCATTGTCAACGTCTTTCTTGGAAGTGTTGAAGGATATCTCTTATTTATGATGGAATTTGCTACTCAATTTCAAAAGTGATTGCTCCCATGTTCAGTCAAAACTGCACTGTAAAACAACTAGTTTGGAAACTTTTACAAGATTCCAGATGATAAATAATAATTAAACAGGCATATGATTCCAATTCCATGTACCATTTCTTTCTTTGTTTTCTATTTGTATCTTTTCTTTGGCAAATCAAATGTACAAATAAAGTAATACCTGTGAAGAATCAGAGTCATTAGGTGATGCTTTAGCACGATTTCTACGTCCTTCCAGTACAGCATGCACATTTACATAGCTAATCATTGGTGTCTGTAATCAATAATGCAAAGCTTTATCATCATTAAAAAAAAACTTTTTGAAATACTACTGTTAACAAATATGCCAGCATAATACTAGATTATGATGCAAAACTGATTTAGAGAACAAGCATACTTCATCTGCTGTATAATCAGTTTCAGTAGTGCCATCCAATTCAATTGTGGCTCCATACCAAGTATAAACCTGATACATGAGATTGAATATCAATCAAGACGAGGTTAGAGAACACACTAACTTACAATATAAACAATAATTTATTCCAATCACTTCAGCTGAGTTCCTTTAGTAGGTGTCAGAAAATTTATACTAAATGATATGCTACCAAGCAATTGGCTCAAATGCACTTTGATTATTGGCCAATAAAATCCTACCTACTGGAGAGATAGTTGGAGAGGTGACAACAACCCTGAACACCAATAAACCAGAAAAAGATGGCTTATTTTGTGAAAGAATTTTTGGGCCTATAAAAGTGGAATTTGTGCTTGTGGAAATTATCGAGTAATTGGAGATGAAAAGTATCTTCTTCTTCTTCATTAATGATTACAATATACAACTAGTTTTAACATTAACTGGAAAGGCCTCCCTGAAGTTTTGTCTTATGGAAAAAAAAAAAAATTCCATTAGGGATCAAAATATAGAGTGAGATTGGATTCACTGTCATTTTGATTAATGATAGTTAGTTATAACTATTTGTCTGCCTATATATACCAGTGTGTATGTGTGTCTGAAAATATCAAAAAAGATTATAATCATATGTTTGTGATGCTTACTGCGAATTTGAGCCTGGGAGGAAAGGTGAGCCAGATTTCTGGAGCAATTTCAGTGCCAAAGATCTCGGCTGTGCCAGTAAGGAGCCGAAGGCGGAGAGGTGTGTCAGGACCAACTTCAATTCTCAGCTCGCATTCCTTGTCTAGCTTCACCGGCCTTATCGCCGATGGTCCTCCTGCCCCTGCTGGTGGACCCACAGCCGAACCTCCGAATGCCATGATCGATCTCTTTCTGGTGTATCTCTCCTGCTCTTTGCTCCCCTGTCTTTGAATATTTTCAAAACCTACTGCCAAATTAGAGCAGTTGCAAGGGTCATGGGAGTGTTAATTGCCAGGGTTTTCTCAATTTTTTGCTCAAAACTTACTACTGATAAGAGAAAAGGATTAAAAAAAGGGGGGGCCCATTTTACAAACATTTAAGTTGCCTCATGAAAGATTTTTGCCAGCCAGCTCTACCTATGGTCCTATCCTCAATCGATTGAATCATGTATTTTCTCTGTGCCTAAGCAGCCTGGGAGTGGGTACGTGCATGTCGATAGGGTAAAACTTCAAAAGTTAAGATACGGGTATAGTCCGGTACATCCTATATGACATATAATAATTAAAAAAATCAAATGCAAAAATTAATTAGTTGCACTCATGCTTTATAGCTTTTGTGTCTTGACTAACATTCGTTTTTAGCCTACTAGTCCCTGTACCAGATAGATAACTCAGCAAAAGGCAACAAACCACCAACCAAAAGGATGGAATGTAAAAAACAAAAGAAATGAAATCAAAAACATCTAATCTGGTATTTATTGCATAATGTAATAAATTAACAGATACCATTGATCTTAGAGGTGTGAACTAGTTACTTTTCTTCAAGCGTTATTTTGATTTGTAATTTCCATTCATTGAGATTACCCCAAGATTACTGTAATTTGACAGAAGCAATTGTGATACCTAGATACAATCCTATACATGTATAAGTAGGAATTTTATCCAGAGTCAAGCTTAACCAATATGAATTATGGTTACAGCTCCCCCTTGGTCACAAAATATTTGTAATTTATTAGAGCATAGCAACAAAACACACATAACCCACAGGACAACATTTAGAAAAACTATGATGGGAAAAAAAAAAATCCTGACAACAATTGGGAAAAAGGAAAGGGCCTTGAATATAGAATAGAAAATCGCACACCGCAGTTCCTCATACTCCATTTGGGCATGGGATCTTCTAAGCACTGGATCATGTGTTGAGATTCATGTACCTCAAGATTCTCACATGATTCAATGGTTGGGAATACATTGGGACATGAAGACAGAGCATTTATCAGCAGGGCTGGCCTTGAGTTTTTCGAGCCCAAGGCGACCATTAAAATGGGGGTCTTCTATATGAAACTACAAAAAAAAAAAAAAACTGTGGGGCAAAATGAAATTACTGAATTTAATTTAAATTGAATTAGTTTTTCTATTTTTTCCTTTCATATACAGAACAACCATGATTATAAAATTAATCTAAATTGAAGAGAAATTCAACTAAGAATCTTAGTTGGAGATGTGATTAAAATTCACAGGTGTATCGGCCATTACGGCCGTAACGGTGGCGTAACGGCCGTAACGGCCCGTTACACCCGTTACAGGGCTTTTTTCGTTGATTATTTTCAAAAAAAAAACAAAAGAAAAGGCTGAAGATGTGGTACACACCTTTGTTGAGCTTTTCTCTTTTGTCTTTACAGCACATGAACCACTTCGAGGTGAGATTCCATCACAAATTTTCAGATCTGGAAATACGGACAGTGAGAAATAGAGAGAGAAGAGAGAAGAGGGAGGAGGAGAGAAGAGAGAAGAGGGAAAATGGAGGAGATGTACCTGTGTCTTCAAGCTGCCTCTGTTCTGTGTTGAGAGTCACTGGTCTGTTCAAGTTGGAGATGTACCTGTGTTGAAGACGAAGTGCCCCTCTGATCTGTTTTCTTTTTTCTTTTTTTTTGGTTTGTTCAGCTTCCTTCCTGGGGAAGATGCACATTTGTATATAACATTTGTTTTTATCTTTTTGTGTGGACCACCGTGGCCTCCACTGACCGTTTTTATTTTTTATTTTATTTTTTGTTTTTAACAATGATTTTCGGGTTTTAAAATTGATTTTTTAATATCTTTTTTTTTTTAAAAATCAATCCCTCAAAAAAAAAAGTTTATAATTTATTTTTTAATTTTTATATGATTATATTAGAATGTAAAATCGAAATGTATATATAGTGATTGTATTTTTTTATAACTATTTTATTTAGTATTTAATTTGAAATATTTTTTTTAAAATTTTTGTTATTGTAATGTATTGTGACAAAAATTTTGATGGCACAAATTTATTTTATTTTTTTAAAAAATGTCTTTCTATAAAACAAAAAAATAAAAATAAAAACAATAGCTCAAACAATGCCATAAAAAATGTCTTTATTCCTAATTACATTAGCATGTAAAATCTAAATGTATAAATAATGGTTGAATTTTTTTTATAATCATTTCATTTAACATTTAATTATAAATATTTTTTTATTTTGTTATTGTAATGTGTTGTGATAACAATTTGTTTTTTTAATAACAAAATTTGTTGTGACAACAATTTCATGTAAAATCTAAATGTATAAATAGTGGTTGCATTTTTTTATAATTATTTTATTTAGTATTTAATTTTAAATATTTTTTTACAATCATTTCATTTAAAAATATTATTGCATTTTATAAATTTTTATAAATAATTTTAAATATTATTTCATTTTTTTTACAATCATTTCATTTAATAAATGTAAATATTGTTTATTTAGTTAGTTCAAGTTTTGCTGAAAAATAATTTTGTAAACATTTAAAATAAATTAAAAAAATGTATCAATGATGCAAAATTCAAATTGAAAAATGCCACGACAAAATGGTGTCAATGATAAACCCCCAAGTGATGATATTGGTTGGACATTTGGAACTCAAGTTGAAAGCACTAGGCATCGTATTATTTGCAAATTTTGTGGACATCACATTAAAGGTGGGATTACGCGTTTCAAACAACATTTAGCACATCAAGCGGGACAAGTGCATTCTTGTCCTAATTTTAGTAAAAACATTATGTAAAATTTACTCTCTGTTATTTGTAATTTATGCTATGATGTTATGTTCTTCAATTAAGGATGTATACTTTTTTAAAACTATTTGAGTTAAAATGTACATATGCTTCCACAAATATAATAATTAAAAATAATTTTATACATCTAAGTCCAATAAAAAAAAAATTTGCCACAAGTGTAATATGGATTTATGACATATAAAGTCATTAATTATTAAAATAAAATGTTAAAAAATTCATTTTCTAGTGATTTAAAAATATGAAATATATTGGATCATACTTAAAAATTATGAAAATTTTATCAAAATTTATTTTAAAACTCAATAAATATGATTCTAAAAAAAAAATATGCGTATCGGTAAGTTTTTTACAAATTGTGCGAAAAATAAAAAAATTCACAATTCCGTAATCAAGAATCAATTACTGCCTTTTACACCTTAAGAATCAAATCACCACTACCGTACCATTACGCACCGCTTTTAGAAATTCAATAGAAAGAAGATCATGAAATCAAGTTCAGAATTTTCTATAAAGAAGATCCATAGCTAAAGGTCCCAAACAAAGATAAAGAGGATCAAAGATACCTCTTGAGAGGATTAAGCGAGAGGGACAACAACAAACCTACAGAGGTAGAGCAGTGAACAATGTTTGTATTGCCTTCAATTTGAGACACTGAAGCAATCTGTTGTTAGGTTGGAGTCTGGGGTAAGTGGAAAACATTTCATCTAAGATGTGTTTTGAGCAAATTATAAATAGAATGCCTTAATCACGGAACCGGCAGGTATTGTGGTATTATGTTTTCAGGCCGAAATTTCCCAGTATTGGCAAAACTGGCCGAAACCATGCGAAAACTTAGCCGAAATGGAATTGATGGTACGGTAAGATCTGGCTGGTACGGAACCGGATTAACGACTCTCCTACAACCATGGTATGTAGTCAGGTACATAATGCAAGATCAATCAATGGTACTCAAAGACCCAAATTTGCAAGAAAAGGAATTTAACAGTTAAATAAAGGGCATTCAATTTCCAACAAAGTTACCATGGATAATAAGGCCCTATTTAGTATCCTTCCTGTTTTCTCTTTCGATGTTTTCATTTTTGTTTTTCATGATTTTAAAAACAGGAGTAATGAAAAGGATCCATAGTTTCATTTAGTGCAAATAAAGTTTTCAAAATTTCAGAAAATAATTTACAAATAGTGTGTTTCCCCAACCAAAAAAAAAAAAACACTGGAAACGCATGCCAAACAAAATAATTTTCATGTTTTAGTTTTCATTCTGTTTTTGAGTATAGAAAACAGAAAAAGAAAACGAGACCAAACACGCCCTAACATCAAATTCAAAGGAAAATTCGCAAATTGTTAACGTGAAGGGGTCAGATACAAACTATATAACAAAACTACACCCCTCAATGGAAATTTCATATAACTTTCAGCGACAGACCATGATTTTCCACCGTAAATCATACGTCAAAACAACCATAATTCATCAAATTCATAAATATATATACTGCTAATTCAAGTTTGTTTTTTTGTTCAATTAAACAAACCCTAATTCATCAAATTCATAAATATATATACTGCTAATTCAAGTTTGCTTTTTTATTCAATTAAACAAACCCTAATTCATCAAAGCTTTAACTACTAGAAAAGCATACATGAATCGCAAATGTATAGATATATACATATACAGGATGTAACTAGTAAAGCGAACCTTGTAGCAAAGGAGTGAAGCGAGACGGAGAGCAAACTGAAAAAACCTCACCGACCGGTTTATCAGAACCAATCCTTCTAAATCAAACCGTTCAAATGAACCAAAGATAAATTTTCAATTGGTTCGGCTCGGTTTGAGATCGACGATTTGGGCCAGTCTTGTTGAGTTTACGGAGGCTCTAGCAGTCTCTTTTTTATAATCCAAACTATATAATATATAAAACTCGTCGAGTACTATAGGCCTGCAAAAAATCACTTTGATCGAATATTCATAACTATGTGATCAAATCAGTTTTGTATAAAAAAAATGGATGGTCAACAAATTAATGATTGACAAAAAACTAAATTGATCACATAGTTATCGATATCCGATCAATGTTATTTTTTACAGAGATATAATACTCGACGATTTCTACATATTGATCGGTTCAAATTATCAAAAAGAAACCCATACTGGGCCTCCACTGGCCCAGTAACATTGTCCAGTCCGAGATCGGACTGTACACAAGCTGAACCCATTTTGAATTTTCAGGGTCATTGATCGGACAGTCCAAATGACGTCGAATCTTGACTCACGCTACATAGAAAAACGGGAAACAAATTTAATCTTTTTTAAAAAAAATGCTCGAGAATTTTTATTAATACTATAATTGTTTTTAATGTATTTATATATATATTTTTTAAATACAGTATATCATAATTTTTTTCAAAAAACGAGCAACAATTTTATTTGAAAAATAAAAAATGCTCGCTATCAGAATTTATTATCTGGTTTTTGAGAAACAAATTATATACTTCATGATGTAATTCTAACTTGGTAAAAAATAATTTTGTGATGGCTTTTTTGCCATTGCAAAAAAATTTAACAAATTAATTATTGCAAAAGAAATTTTGTTGTCACAATTGGAGAGTAACTAAAATTTACGGCATTGATGTAATTCTAACTAGGTGAAAACTACAAATTAGATAAATCATGGTGGGTTAAATAAATGTTCATGGGTGTCACTTTTGTATTTGAGAAAGTTCGGTGATGACAAAAAATTATCACCAAACTTGTCACGATTATTGTTCATTTATTAATTTTTTTTAATGTAAGATGGTATCCACTCTTAGACTTCATTTCGCAACACCATGTTTATTGACTTATTTGATTCATATGACTTTTTATTTTTTTATACTCCTTTTCGTAATAATTAAAAAAGTCAGCTTGTAAGTTTTATGTAAAATAATCATAATTTTGTGTTTTTTGTGACCAATTTTATTGTCAAAGGCTTCGTTTGGGAAGCCAAGTTTGGCCTTTTTTTTGACTATTTTAGTCACAAAAAATAAAATGAACTTTTTAACCTAATAAAATAAAACATCACATCCAACCCATAATCATTACATTCTTTCTCTCACAAAAAGTCAAAAAAATCAAAAGTCCTTATCAAACGAGACTTTTTAACCCCAGGCTAAAATAGCCAAAAAAACCAAATATCAAAGAGGCAACCCACTTCCCAAACGAATTTTGATCAAGAGAGTCAGAGGATTAGGGATATGCTTGATTTGGGCAATGTATAAAAGTGTTCAGGGCTATTGTTGCCTAATATAGGGTAATCTTAATGGCCAAGTGATTAATGGTGCCTTTCGTTACCCAAGTAAGAAACGTACATACAACAGGCAACAAGGAAACTCTATTACATTTGTATCATTGCTTCTTGTAGTCGGAGCACAGTGGTGGAAGGAAAAAGTTAGGATCGATTGATTCTTCAATGCTAGCTAGTTACTCATAAATTTATTTAGAAAAATATCCATAAACAACATTTGTTGAGATTCATTTCAAGAGGTCCCATTGTACATAATTGAATTCACATCACATATTAATATTTTGGTTAATTTTTTTTGGTTTTCTAGCTTTTCTCATGGTGTACACACAGTTTTCTTTCTGTCTAACAAGAAATCTGTTCCTAGAAGTAGGAAATGGACATTGTTTGTTTGTACTTCTCTCATGTTTCTTTTCTTCGTATCAGAGCCAGCTAACTACTACAAACCCTCACTTCTCGCACTAACTTTATCGGGTAATCTCATTACCATAATATAAAATTTATCATTATCATCGTTATATATATACTTAATATTTACTCATAACCTGGAGTGAAAGGAACGGCAATAAAATTGGCCTCGTACCTTTTCATTTATATGAGCACATCTCAAATTAGGGTTGGTTTGGGGTGTCTTAAAAAAGTGTACTTTTTGTCTTTTTACGAAAAGATGTGCAGAAAAGTAGAGAGGTGATATGATGGAAAAAAGATAAAAAGATGGATTATATAAGTTATGCCAAACAAGGCCTTAATGTGCATGAAAGCCACATTTCCTCAAGCACAAAAACCCAACACCACCAATTTCACTTCTGAACCCAACTATATGTTGTGTTTCATTATCTTCAATTAGTTGGTGTTGTCTTGTGCTTCCATGCTTCTGTTATTGCACACATTAGCCTAAATTGCCATCGGAGGCAACCTAGACGTTGATCTCTATAAGATCTTATCAACAATCTTCTTCTACTATTTTTACATGGTCAGCCATTTGAGCTTGTTGTGGTGTTTCCGAACTCTGACTCTCAATTGGGTGCCCGGGACAAAGGTCTGTATTATGGAAGATGGCTTGAAGTTTGCCACTTCGGTTTTCGCCACCATGCTTCTTTCCAGCCCTGTGTTTGAGTCTGTATATGAAGTCGATGGGTACACTTGCTGCTCTCACTGGGCTTGTCTATGCCACTGCTTTCTATGCTTATGGATTTCTACTTATCTGTCATGCATTGAGAGATATTAAGAATTCAGACTGACCCAATTTGTCTTACGTGTTTGGCTGCTGAGAAAGTATGGGAAAGTGGTTCAGTTTCTGGGTAATTAAATATTTTTTTGCTTTTTTTTTTGTTTTCATTATGGCACAATTCAGGCAAATTCCTGTAAAGCATCACATACTATTCAGAAGAATAATGCTATGTGTACTAATTAATGTACTAACTAATATACTAACCGATGATCTGGTATAATTTTAAAAATTTTGAGTATTTGTAATTTGTATAATAAATGAGGTCAATAATAATGATATAACACTAATTGGTACACTAATGTATATACTAATTAGCGCATGTAGTACCACCGTATTAGCTTTCAATGGAACAATCTACATTTTGAAGTGTCCAAAACTCAAATCATTATGAAACTTGTTTGATAAACTGTTTTTGAATTTTTTTTCCCTCACAGATAATATGAAAACAATGGTTCTTTTAAGTTTTTCATTAGTTTTATTTCCAAAAACTTGAAAAAAAACTATAACATTGAAAACGAAAACAATTCCAAACCAGAAGCGATATATGTTTGTTTCAATTACTTGAAAGAGACGTATCAATTTTGAGATTCAATGTTAAAAGAGCCTTTGTTTATGGGCTCTTAAAAAGTATACGAGTTTCAAGCCCCCTCCGTTTATATATTTTCGAGGAGATTAGAGACATCATTATCTAATAAATTTAGGAGGAGGATCTCCTCCACTCCAAAATTTAGATTGGGGAGCGTTGTTTCAGACAGTGAGATCCACCACAGGCTCCGTATCGATGATTTAAATCATTCATTTTATTGGGTATTTCATATATTTCATCCACACAAAAAATTAAGTTAAGCCGATAATTGTAACTAATTCAATTTATTATATTTGTCATAAAAAAAATGACAAAAAAAAAAAAAAAACCATACATTTTTTTTAATGACAAAAATTAGTTACAATTATTAAATTAATCTAATTTTTTTTGGTGAATGAAATGTACAAAATATTCAATAAAATAAACAATTTGAATTATCAAAACGCAACCTGTAATTGACCCACGGACCGGAACGCCACCAAATTCGCAACTGGAAGGGACCCTCCTCCTAAATGGATGTGTTTGAATTTTCAATGTTAAAAAAAAATAAAAAAATTGAAGTGCTACTTTCCATCTCTGTAAGTATGAAACTTTCAATGAAAAATGGACAAAGAATGGAGATGCGGGGTATCGATCCCCGTACCTCTCGCATGCTAAGCGAGCGCTCTACCATCTGAGCTACATCCCCTTGGTTGAAAATTTAATATAGTTTTAATTTAATTAATTATTATTAAAATCTAATTACAGGACTCCACACCTCAGCTACTTGTTTTGGATTGGCTGGATGGTGGAGGCTTATTTGTTTTCATTGTCGTCCCAACACACATTTGTTCTCTTGAATATGGTTATTCAGTTATGATCACACAATCATTTTTGTAAACTTATGATTCAGTCAGGGTTTATAAATGTATTAGTCCAAATTGCAATTTGTTTTCCTATTGATTTTGAAATCTTGAATGTATTTTTCTAAACAGACACAAAGAAATAGTTGTAAGAAATAACAATTTTACTGATATATTAGTTGCTTATCACTCAAACCAAACATAAGAAAATATGAGAAAAAATAAGAAAAATTGCTTAATGACTAGGGTTAGGTCCATTTCATACTACCGAATTAGATTTCTTGGTGATGTGCTAGAGTTTTTGACTTGATTGAAGATCGAATTTTTTTTAGTTAAATATTTATATATATTTAGAGTGAGATGTGTGAAAATGAAATGAGAAATTTTTTACTTTTATGAAAGTGATTTTTTTTATAAAGAATTTCATACAAATAAACGCTGGAGAGGGAAGTGCAAGGGGTATGAACACCCACCTTATTCACTAAGCCAATGGGCTTGCTTTCATAAAAAAGTTATTTTTGACTTCCCACCTAAGTATGGTAGGGAAAGTTCAAATAAATAAATAAATAAAATTTTAAATTTTAATGACTTAAAGTCTCGTTCGGAAATAAGTTATTTTAGTAATTTTTTAAATTTTTTACAAAAAAGATGTGTAAAAAAATAAAAAAAAGTAATGTGACAACTTATAGTGATTTTTTGACTAAAACATATAGTTACCAAATGAGACTTTAGTTACAAATAATTTATCTCTTAAGATTATGTTTGAAAGATAAAAATCTTAAATGAGAATGAAAATGGGAATCTCCACTATTAATTATTAAATTTGTGTACCAATCAGCGTGTTTGGTTTTAATTTTCTAGATTCAATTTTTTGAAAATTAAGTTTTTTTATTTTTTATGTTTTTTTGTTTTTAATGAATATTTTTAAAATTTTAAGCAATTTTTTTTACTTTTTTATATACACCTTACTTAGATGTATCTAAAAAGTAAAATATTTATAAAAAAAATATGTTAAAAAATCAATAAATACACACAAATATGAAAAATGTACTGAATTCTTGTTTTTTTTTTTTTTTTTGTATTTTTAGTATTAGTAAATTTTCTAAAAAAAATTTCATAAATATTATATTTTTTAAGTGTATTTATGTTAGATTTATCTGAAAATTAAAAAAAAAAAATTTGTTTAGAATATTAAAAAAAATCAGTTAAAATGCAAAAAATAAAAAATAATAATTTTTTAAAAAATGAATCCTGAAAATCTAAACAAACAAGTTGAATGCTATTCAAATGTTTGTTTTTCTTAAGAATCCCCAATGGGAATTTAATAAAATTAGGAATATTGTGGGGTTAATTATTTTTTACTTTTAAACGGTTAATATTTCTCTAAAAATATGAGAATCTCATGGGGGAGGGAAAGAATTTATTTATTGGAAAAACAATAATGCTACAAACCCCGGATAAACTACCGAGAAGATGACCGAATGACCATACTTGGCATGTCCACGCAAATTATGGCCCTGTTTGACAGAGCTGTGAGAGACTGCTTATAGCTTATGTCCAAACAGCTTATACCTTATAACTTTCAGCTTAAGCTGATTTCTACCTTATTCTCAAAGCATATCCAAATTTCATAGAATAAATTTGATTTAAACTTCCACAAAGCTATAAGCTATAAGCATAAGCTAAACCAAACATATCAAAACAGCTTAAATTAAGCTGAAAGCTAAAAATAAGTGCTGACAAACAGGGCCTATGTGGGGGCTTGCCACTCAAACGCCAAAATCCTCACGTGATGTGCTGCCTGTTTTCCTTAATGAGAGTCCAAGCTAAAATAAAAAATATATAAAAATTCATAGTATCAAAAAATAATATTAATGTTGTAATTATTATATATAGAGAAATTTATTAATTTTATTAATTTTTTTTAAGTACGTATATTTTAATTAGTTTATAATATATATATTTATATTTTAATAGATCTTATTATTTGGATATTTAGCAGTTGTTTGACATGTGAGTTGATTTTTTTGGCTTTTTAACATTTTGGCTATTTTAGCTCTGGCTAAAAAATTCTTTAGGTTGATTTTTTTTAGCTTTTCAAACTTTTGTGAGAGAAAAAATTAAATGATTATAGTTTAGATGTAATATTTTATCTTATTGACTTTTTAACTTTTTTTTTTGTGACTAAATTAGCCCCAACCTATGATGCCAAACGAAGCCTTAATTCATTAAATTCTAATTCTCATACTTAAGGTAGTTTATGGGTAATTTTATCCTTACAAATATTTTTAAACGCTTAGTAATTTGATAATGTGAACATTCATATTTTACAACGTAAATATTCACATCACAAAACATTCACATTATTCGTGGGGATTTGTTCTGACCTTATTTTGATGATTCAAACCGTTCATATTATAGTATTTGTCGAACATATCATCTACCTAAAAAAATTAGGTTAATCAAATATGCATAGTCCCATGATTGAATTCTAATTATTTTTAAAAACGTTATTAAAATTATGATAGTCCTTTGTGCTTTTATAAAAGAATATGGTCTTCTTAGTTGCCCCAGACCCATCCAAGCCTGATTCGAGTTAAATCTGAGTTACCTGAATTGCACATAAATTTTAATTTTTTTTAGTGCAGCTAAGTTAATTAATTTGTTAAAATTAGGCCATTTACATACTTTTTATATATAAAATCATTAATAACATCAAAAAAAATAATTTATATAAAGTAAAAAAGATATCGTTATAATGGTATTTACAATTTATGAGTGAGAAAAAAAAAATAAGTAAAATTTTGTATTGTGTTATTTCTGTATATAATATATTTAATATGATTTAACGATCTAAATATAATCTAATGCCTACAATAATTTATATGTATAATCAACGTTTTTATACAATTATATATATATTCAGATTGCTTGGCTTATTTGATATCTTTGTCTAAACCCGCTTAAATTTAATTCAAACTTTTGAATTTTTATCCAAGCCCGTACCGAATTTAAAAATATTTTTTCCAAGCCTTAAAAACTGTCGGACTGGGCTCAGGTTGCTTGAATTGAGCAGGGCCGGCCCTGGGCTAAGGCGAGTAAGGCCTGTGCCTAGGGCCCCCAAAATTTGGCCCAAAATAGGGCTCCAAATTTTGAAGATCCATTATACTATCAAGTTTTAAATAAAGTCCAATTATTGTTAGAAACTCTCAAAAACAAAACAACCCACTAAAATAGAAGCCGTCTAAAATAAAATAGTCCACTATAAAAGGCCCAAATAAAACATGTTGCTGGCCTATATTAAAAACAAATAAAAAAATTAGTCCAATTGAAAAAACAAACAAAGTGTCCAAATTTACTGAAGCAAACTTGAGTGGCCACTAGCAAATATATATATATTTTTTTGGCGTATGTACAAGGGGCCCAAATTTATAAACTCGCCTAGGGCCTCTGAATTTTCAGGGCCGGCCCTGGAATTGAGTCCGCCCAAATTGCACCCCTAAGTTCAGTTCAATGGTTATAAGTAAAAATATTCATCACTATACCTAAATTATTTAGTTTAATAAAAATTAATTTTACATACACAAGTATTCTGAAATTTTTATAAATATGCTGTAAAATTTTAAAGCATATTTTGTCATTTTCTTATTTATTGGAAAATTTTTCTATTTTTAACACATTTAATTTGAGTATTATAACATATTTATCATCTCATAAATTACTATTATAATAATAACATATATGATATATGATATTTTTTTAATTGATAAAATAATAATAATAATAATTACATATAAGATTATAATCATTTTATAAAGTTTGCAATAAAATAATGGGAAAATTAGTTTAAGATCCCTCTCTCATTTTTAGTAATGGAAGAGATCCACAATATTATTTTATGATGTCTAAGTCCCTCAACTCTCACACATATATATCACAGAGAAATTTGACTATCTAAAATCAAATCTCATTTTTTTTTCTCTCTCTCTCTCTCTCACTCTAAACTCTCTTAGCGTGCCTAGTTCATCAGATTGTCCACCTTCGAGATCTCAAACTCCAACCCTAACATGTAATGAGTAGAGATGATGTGCTTACCAAAAAAACAGATTGAGATGGATCTGTGAAGAGATAAAATAAAATTTGATCAGAGTTCAAACTTCAAATTTGATTGCAAAGCCTAAGACGAGAACTAAGCTGATACTTTTCATATTAGTCTCACTCTCTCATATGTAAATTTGATTGAACCAGGTCGAGCTTTTGAAAACAACAAATCGTTCCGAAGCACAAAGAGTGAACCCTAACGGCGAATTAGATAATGAATTCAAAGCTTTGTGCTTGTGCTTGTGCTTTCTCCATTACTGAAATTCCAAATAGAAGAAAGAGAGAGAGAGAGAGAGAGAGAGAGAGAGAGAGAACATTCTTATATCTTTATTTTGGACCACCATCATCATCATCATTTCTCTCTCTCTCTCTCTCTATATATATATATATCTTTATCCTCAATCTCCATCTTCCTCTATTAACTAGTTTGAGATCTTGTATAGTTCTTTCGATTTCTGAAGCTTATTGAATCAAGGTTTATTTTTCTTCAAATTTCCCAAGGTACTGTTAACAGATCTTGTAACACCTTAGCCAATGTGTGAACCATGGAACATATTTTGCCTGAGATTTATGATTTTTAACAAAAAAAGATTGTGAGGGGGAATTTCTCTGGGTTGGAGAAGGGGAATTTCTCTGGTTTGAGTGAATTTCTCTAGGTTGGAAGAGAAATTTCTCTAGGTTTGAATAAATTTCTCTGAGTGTAACAACCTTCATACCATTTATCGATAAATTACTGAATTACGTACTGATTACTGCTAAATTGGACGGCTTATGACTGATAATTGAATTAACTGAAGTACTGAACGGACTGATTGAAAATGAAACTGAATTGACTAAGTATATCTATTGCATTGCATTTCTATCTGTTGGACTTATGTGTTTATCTGTCCATGTTTTATGTTTAAACTGTTAATTGAAGGCCCTATCGGCGGCCGAACTGAAAACCGTTTAGTGTTTCATGATCAGTAGAATTTATCTGATTTTATGGTATATTTATTTAAAATGTGATTAGGAATGATTAAATTAGATTAGAATAAGCCAAATTAATAGAGTTGCTTTAATTACAATCATGCCATTTAGTGGAGCCATTGTTTATGAGTATTGTAGAGCCGTATTGCATTGAATCAAAAACATTTCTTCAGTCCTTACTCTTGCTACAACCGACCAAGAAGAGAGTAAAGGAGAGAGTGAGGGAATTTACTTAGTCTTGTGGATTTTGGCTTGGATTTTGGTGGAATTGAAGAATAGTTTGCATATTGAGCCTCCAAACCTTGAATACAAGACTTGGGTAAGAGAATACAACCCTTTAATTGTGAGTTTAAGCTAAGTCTTGCATGATTTATGCATCATTGTAGAATTAAGTCATGAATTAGTTCATACATGTTGAATTAGAGCATAATTCATGCATGCATGTTTGAATTGATGAGTTTGAGTTGAATTCATGGTGAAATTGTACATGCATGTTCATAAATAGACTTGAGTCCATGAATTCATCATGTTCTTGAAGAAATGAGTCCATTTGGACAAACTTTGAAGGATGAATTTGGTTTGAATCCATGCATGTTGCATAATCTCCATGTTCATAAAAATAGGTTTGAAAAATAGTTTTAATTGATTCACCTTTGGGGCTTGAATTCATAAATTGAGCTTTAAAACTTGTTATACATTGAATTTAGATGTGTTCTCCAGAATTTGGGCCCAAGAGGTCGAGTTTTGAATGAAAGAATGCTTGGTTTGAGCTTAGGAGACAAATTTGGAAATTTCAGAATTTGGCTTCTTCGCTCGAGCGACCAACCTTTGTTCGAAGCTACGCTCGAGCGAAGGATTGGTGGCTTGAGCGTAAAATTCGAGCATCCAGTACTTTTACTGTTTCATCAGACCGCTCGAGCGAAGGATTTCTCGCTCGAGCGAAGCCTTTGATTTTGGAAGCTCGCTCGAACGAAGGAAGGCTCGCTCGAGCGAGGGTCCTAATTTCAGCAAAACTTTGCAAAATGTTTTCTAAATGTATTTTTGCATCCTCATCCCATCCTAAGCATTCTTAGGCCTAGTTTAAGACATCTTAATGAGGATATTATTGTAGAACACACCGAGGCAAATTAGGGATTAAATTATGATATTTCCTAACTGGGTAGCTTAGTGTGTGTTCAACCTGTAAACTGTGTAGGATTGGCGACTGGGGAGACACGCTTTAGCATATTGTAGCCCGAACTCTGTGAGTAACAATTGTGTAAAGATATGTTCAAAATGATTATCTTTCGAATCTTGAATCATTTCTTGAAGTTTTACGGTAGTATTATTTATTGAATGAATGTATGTCCTTTATTTCAACGCATCGTGGCATCCTTAGCTTATTATTTATTCATTCAGAGATCTCTGTCGGTTCCTTGTAGAACCATTCTTTTGTTCTTGTTGATGGCCATCCTTCTTTGTTAGGTCTTTAAGACCTCATCATTTCTTGCTATGCTAATGGATGTATCACATATGGTGAATAAGCATTACATTGAAAAGTGAAATCTTGTTTAATGAACTTTTTCATTCTTTGTAAGGACATTTCATTCTTAACCTCTTTACGCATTATGTTATTCACTGGGCTTTAGTTCACTGTTTATATATATATGTAGGTGCTCAGCCACCAGACCGGAGCTAGGAGCGTGGGTTAGACTCCAGTTTTGTCAAGCCAGCCTACGTGCCTCACTGCGAGGTTCCGAGTTGCCATGTTATGGCTTAGGGGTGTTTTAGCATTTCCTTCTGTCGCTCTCACCGTTTTGTATAAACCGAATGCTTCTTATCTTTGTTATCAAGGGATTAGGTCCTGCCTTTGTTTGTTGTACATTTTGTATAGACTGTACTGTTCGAATGTATTAATGCATGAAAAATCTTTTTGGCATATAGACTGTCACAGCTCAATGGACATTATTTATTTACTGTATTGGCTTCCGCTAGGCCCTGAACTCTGTTTCTTGTTCTCTTTGTTAGCGGGCTTTTCGGTAATCTCGGATTCTTGGCGATTCTGATGCTAAACCCATAGGGCCGGGTTTGGGTCGTGACACTGAATTAGAGTAGGATTTCTTTGAATTTGAGTGAATTTCTCTGGGTTTGGGGGGGATTTTCTCTGAGTTTGAGTTCGAGAATTTTCTTTCACTGAAGTAAGGGCTTTGCTGTCAACTTCTAAAGGATCAATTTTAAAGGATTTCTATGAAAGAAGAGCTATCAAGGCATTGTGATTATCTAACTGACTCCCACTTACCCTTTTACTATTACCCAGTTATGTCTTTGATTTTCTTTTAATGGACTGTTTGGCTTCTGAGAAAATTAAAATTTCTCTGGGATGGATCTAGAATTTTTCTAGGAAGAGAATTTTTTTGAAGAGAATTTCTCTAGGATCAAATTTTCTTTAAATTGATGTTGAGAGATCTTAGACATTATGAAAATATTATATGTCTTTTATGTTATAAAATCTTAATGTTAGGAACTTTTAAAAAATTCCTGAAAATAATTATAATATTAATATTATTTTTTAGTACTATTATTATTTTATTTTTTATTGTGATTTTGGGCTTTCACCAAAAAAAAAAAAAAAAAAAAAAAAAAAAAAAAACATACGTGAGAATTTTGGTGTCAGCCCCACATCATTTACGTGGACACCCAAAGTAAACTTTCGGTCATTCGCCCAGTAATTTACCCATTACTGTTTTGAAAATGTAACTAGTACTTAAATAAATAATAAGAATTTAATTTTTCATTGCAATCCATTGCGAACACTGGAATCGTGAAAGTCAGAGTCACATTCTCTTTCTGCTCAAAACAACTGTCATTAAAGCTCTCTTTATTGGAGATGACAAAACAAGTATCTTTGCTCTTAGGAAAATATATATTTTGGGGTTGTTTGGAGTGTATTAAATAAGAGTACTTTTAATTTTTTTAGGTCTAGTTTGGGAATAGACTAATTTAATAATTTTTTGACTATTTTGTTAAGATATGAATTAAAAAAAACTAGTATGTTTAGGATGTCTTTTTAATTTTTTACGAAAAAATGTACAAAAAGTAATGAGAAAAGAGAATCTTTAATTTTTTGGTATGGATTGTTGGCTTTTTGATTTTTTTAATGACTTTTTAGTTTTTTGGCTAAAAAAGTCATTTGCCAAACGAGGCCTTAGACTAAAAAGTTGAGGAAAAAATATAGATGTTTTGGTTAACTTTTTGACTTTTTATGAAAAAATGTGAATTAAAAAATTATATAAATAAATGTGTAGGAGAAGATAATGTAGTACTCCGTACGGATTGACAGTGCAGGCGGCTTGGTGAGTACATGAGAAAATATTGCCTCCTTTTCGGGCTTTGATTAGATGATGTTATTCGGCCCGTGGGGGCCCACCACGGGTCCCGTTTTTCTAATCGGAACCGTTAAATGTGTAGAACTCGTCGAGTACTATATAATTGTAAAAAATCACGTTGATTGGATATCGATAGCTATCTGATCGTGTTAGTTTTTTTTGTCAATTGTTAACTATAACGCCATCCAATTTTTATACAAAACTGATTTGATTATGTAGTTAGCGATATCCGATAGACGTGATTTTTTACACGCATATAGTACTAGACGATTTCTACATCTTAAACGGTTCAGATTATTAAAACGAGACCCATGGTGGTCCCCAACGGGCCTAACTTTACCATCAAACTTATTGAATGTACACATGCAATTTTATTTATTTTTTCCATTCATTGAAGCTGGCCTAACGTCAGTATATTGATGGGCCAAAAAATTGATTTGTATTTAATATTTGTATATTAATTTTTTTATGTTTTTTTAGTGAATAGTGATAATTTTTTAACTTTTTTGTTAACTTTTTGACTCTTAACTTTTTTTACACTTGCCAAATCAGCTCAATATAAAAAGTAGTGTCACTTAAAATTAAAAAATTAAACTTACTTTTCAAATTTAATGATACAATAATTTATTAAAATATTAAAAAATATATATACAAATTTATTTTTTAGACTTTTAGACTATGTTTGATATGAGTTTTTTTAGATATTTTAATCACAAAAAGATAAAAAAAAGTTAAAAAATCAATAAAATAAAATATCACATTCAAACTATAATTATTTCAATTTTTTCTCACAAAAGTAAAAAAAGACACAAAAAAACTCATTCTAAATATTTAGGCCAAGTTTGAGAAGACTAAATAAGTGCACTTTTTGACTTTTTATAAAATATGGGTTGAGTTTGGATTGGGTTTGAAGTGATGTGTTAGAGAGGTGATGTGATTTAAATAAGATGATGTGACTTAAATAGGATAGTGACTTTTTGACTTTTTCTAAACATTCCAAACTTGGCCTTAACCCAGGCTAAAATAGTCAAAAACTAAAAAAACTAAAAAACCAACTCACATCCCAAATGAAGGCCCAGTAATGTATTAAGAAGATGATTAGTTGAAAATAATTAGTTAAATATCAATCAATTATTTTTTCGACAAATCATTAAAAAAGTGAATCTAACTTTTAGACTTAAATAATAATATTAATTAAAATATCTAAAATAATTCTATCTATCTCTTATATCTTCTTTAACCATTAATTAATTATATCTTTTACACATAAAAAGTGAGTAAACTTATACATTATTTTCTTAAGATAAATGTTACTAAATAATTTCCCTTCTTGGAAGCGACTTCAGTCAAATTTCTTGGTCACCCACCCGGAAATTGCGAAAGAACTTTCGTGGTAAAAAGGCGTCACTTCCCCTGCCCGCTGGTTCAAGGAAACCAAGTCCCCACCTGATCATTCCTGAAGTATACGCATGACACATCCATGAAATTTCTAGGCAAATATTTTCAGTTTTCGTAACTCCTTTTCATACCACTATAAATTCGACAAGATATTCATCAATCACCACAAACAGACATCGACTCTATACTCCTCTCTGCTTCTTCACAAATCAACCATTTTTGTGTTTAAAAAAGAAAAAAAAAAACAACAACAACAACAACAACAAATTCCTATGGCTTGCAATGGCGAAAACACTACCTTCTTGCCTTCAATCACTTACTTCATGTTGGCATCCAACGGCATCAGCTCCACTATCCGAGCCTATTCCCAGTCCGACTACTCCATGGTAGCTTTTATCTTTTTTATTTACTTAAGCTTTTTGTTATTGCAATATTGCTTGTCGGCCTACCAAAAATTGCCTCCTGATCAAGACTCTCTCACCAAAGACTTGCTCAAATTCGCTGTGTGGTTCCTGTTTTCGGCCATGATATTCGGCTTCGCGTACCAGTTTGCGCCGCTTATCAGCCTCGTTGCCGCCATTTCCGTCTTTGCTATTGCAACTGCGGGCAGTGCTTTGCTTTTCTACGTCTGCATTATCTATGGTGATGGAAAAACGAAAGGCTGCAGAGAGGAGAAGAGAAACTACTCTCGTGAGTGTGCTTGTCCTGTTGACCAAGTGAGTGATGAGAAAATTCAACAGTATGATTTTGTGTTGGAGAAGCTGTGAAAATTTTAGGAGGGAAAGGGATCTTTTCTATGCAGTTGTAAGCTGTCATCTTATAAATAAGAGTGTACTCTTGCTCTCGAGTCTCAACCAAAATTTAAAACTATATGGATGATTTTGTGATCATGTAGATGACTTTTGATAAGATATGTATGATTTTCTCTCCTAAATTTTAGCCTATTTTAGATTTACATTAATAATTTGAATGGTTCATTTCATAAAATTTGTCAAGTGTATATATATATAGGGCAAATTTCACTTTATCTTTTGTGATTTGGGTCGGGGGCGGATTACCCTTGACATTCGAAAATTATCACATAATTTTCATGTGGTTTGTGGACTAAAACGCACTGTTAACTTTTCTGTTTAAGATAGCAGAATGTAAAAGTCACGCGCCTCTATAGAGAGTGAGTTGATTTTTATGACAAAAATACCCTTTCTACCTCTTTAAATTTACAAAGGATGTCATTCTTTTCCTACTTCTATTATAGCGATTCTGGTTTTGACCCATCGCTCATTGTATTCCAGACTTGGATTGGTATGGTTTAGAATGATTATTCATATCTTGTTTCTCTTATCTCCCTTTTATTTGGGTTATTGGGTTGTAATTATGCATTTGAAACAGGTTGGTTGCTTGTATTTTCAAACCTGTGATACCCAGATTTTGGCTCTTCAGCTCGAGCGGGAATTCTTGCACTCGAGTGGGCTTCACAAATTTTGTTCCTCCGCTCAAGCGGTCATTCTTATGCTAGAGCGGGATTTGTTAACTCTCAGTATTTTTGCAGATCTACAAATACTGGGGAAGTGCATTAGACGCTCGAGCATCCAGTTTCACGCTCGAGCGAGGCCCTTCGTCTGTAGAACTTCTGGAAATGTGTATTCCACGCTTGAGCGTAACTTCTCATGCTCGAGCGAAACTTTGTATCTGACGTTCGAGCGTCACTTTCTATGCTCGAGTGGACTGCGTGTATAACAGTTCATAAAAATGTCATTTTGAATCAATTTTTCATTTCTCTCTCTCTCTAAAACTTTCCAAAAACCTAGATCTACACATTCTCTTTCTAAGACTCACCTTCTCTTTTAGATTTCATCTAGATCCACTGATCTCTTCACCCTAGTGCCTTTGAGAAAAAGGTAGAGTGCATCAAGATTTTCATTTTGATCCGATTAGAAGTGAATTTAGTTGTTTTTGGAGTTTCACTCTTGCTTGGCTCATCTTCTCCCTTTGAGGTAGGAATCTTTTCTACACCTTTATATGATATTTAGCTTAGTTATTTGTCTCTTGTGTAACAATCATGTGGTTTGAGGGTGTTTTAAACAAACTTAGGGTTTGGGTGTGAGATGAAAAGAAGAGTTTTGGATAAAGGTGAAATAAATGATTGTGAGGTTTGAGATTGATATTGTATTCTATCTAATTTAATGATTTTGGCACTCGATTGATGTTTGGGGAAAATGGGGTTTTTGCCCTAATTGAAACAAAATTGTTATTTTGCATGAATAATTAAAATGGGCATTGAAAAAGCGAGAATGGAGAGTTATGGATATGAATGGTGGGATTGATTATGTATTATCTCAATCTTTGGAAATTTTGGATAAATTATATGTCTTGAGATTGTATATCTGTCTAGAAATATCTGTATTGGGCTATCGGGTGGATGATAGCTATGATTGTTATAGAAATTGCATGCAGATTAGGTGAATTGAAACTAATCTCTCGTGGTTGTCATAGAATATGACTATGTTTGTATACATTGTATATGTATGACTATTTGAAAGTGGAAAGGGGATGTGCTTTACGTATGATTATATGTTTAAATACATTGCATATGTATGAATGATGGCAATTGTTGTGCTTGTATAGCCCACATTTACATGGGTCCTGTTTGACGGTTTCCCGTGGACGAAATATCCATGAAAGGAAAGTTTGAAGTGTTTATACGTTGATGACGTGATTACAGAACTAATGAGTTGTAGTCTCATTTGGGTTATTGAGAAATGATGAAATTTGCTCATGTGATGAAATGAATTGAATGGAAATGGATTAAAGATTGAATTTGGTATCTTAGGACCATATAAAATGTGGATGCTCTATCACTGACGTTGTATATGCATAGTCTACTTATACCTTTACTAAGTTTCATATACCGTGTTAGATGATTCCTACTGGGTTATGGCTCATCCTATTTGGGGATAACATTTTCAAGTATTGAGGGCATACCTCCGCCAAGACAATAGCTAGGAGGAACTTTTGGAAGCACGAGCTTCTTGTTTTGATTATATATTTTTATATAGCTAATGGCTTATTTGTAAAAGCTAGTTTCTCTTTTGTCGTAACCAAGTCGAGGCTTGGAAATGTGTAAACCTATGGGGCATTTATTTATGTTAAACTCTTTCACATCATTAACTCATGAAATGAAAGGACTATTTACTATCATTTATGTATGCTTTGGGTTATATTTATTGTACTATTTTGAAGGTGTTACATATATTTTTCAACCATTAGCAGCTGGTTATACAAACATATATACATTTATATATATATATACATCATTATATATTTATTTTTCTAAAATCATATACATTCATATACATATATATCATTATATATACTAGTGTATGTTCATACCTAAAGGTACGATGTGAATAAAAATAAGTGAACAAAATGGAGAAAATAAAAAAAATAAACAAATAGAGAAAAAAATAAAAATGGGAGAAAATAAAAAAATAAAAAGAAAAGAGAGATGAAGGTAGGATCATGGGATCATGGAAAGATAGGTGAGAAAAGGAAAAAGTAAGAGAGAGAAACAGGAAAGTAGTTTATGTACATATAGGATATTTTTTGAAAAATATATCTCAACTATTATTTTATAATTTCAACAGATCTGAGTCATCTAAATGTCTTATTAGAACAAAAATATGTTTAAGATTAAAAAATCGTCCTGCTTTATTATATAGATATATGTTTTTCTAGAATCAACATCTTCTCTCTCTCTCTCTCTCTCTCTCTCTCTCTCTTATAATGTTTCTCAATCAAAGATATATATTTTATATATGTGTGTGTGTATATACATAGTGAAAAAACTGAAATCAAATACCACGATTTTGAATCTTCAATTCATCAAACACATCACCAAATCATCTAGTTTATTAAACATCTCCAAAATTATATTTTACACACATATATTGAAGCCCATGGAGGCTGGATGATAACAGAAGTTGTTTTGGGTAAGTTTCACCTATTGAAGAAGACATGGTGCAGAATCGCAAATCGAGGTTAGGGCATCCATTGGTGTTGTCCAATTTAGATGCGTTTGATCAACTTTTTGAAGAATATATCTATATATATATAAAGTGAATAAAAGAATATAACTTTGAATTTCTAATTCATCAAACATTACCAAATCATTTAGTTCATCAAATATCTCCAAAATTATATTTTACACACACATACACACACACATATATAAATGCACAGTGAAGATTGAAAAAAAAACTTTGTATATTCATATTTTATCCATATATATATATATATATATACGTGAAGTGGTAGGTTGAATTAAATGTGTTCAAGTTTAATTGGAATTTGGTTATGTTTGAAAGTTATGTTTAAAATTGCGATTGAAACCTTGTTAAATGCATTGTGTTGAAATGGAATTCCTTTTAAAATATGTTGGTTTATATTTAATAATGTTGAGTTGATCATGTTGCCCTATTGAATTGTGTGTTTTGATGCCTTAATGTATAGTTGTGTGTGTACATGCGAGGACATAACAAAGACAAAGAAAAGTTATTTTATTATAACCTGTGATATGATTTATATTTTATCTAGCTAAAAATTTGTCATTATGACAACATGATTCATGAACACATAGTAAAGTTAAAGTTAAAAGTTTACGTATGGAATATGGAAAAATAGATGAATACCTTGAAGAGTAAAATGTAATAAGATGTTATGGAATTAATAATAATTACTTCACTATCATTTTGTACATGTATGTAATGATGTTCATGTATATGGAAGTATGAATAAATAAGAAAAATAGAAAATAATTCCATTTTGTAGACAGAAGACAATTTAATGTTTGATTTTAAGATTTTTTTTTGTTTTTTTTTATGTTTTGATTATGTTAAGAAAAAAAAATAAAAAAAAAAAAAGGAAACAAAATATATAAGATTTGGGTTATGTGTTATATTGTAACGGTATGTGAAAATGTTAAATGTAAAGTAACCAAATGTATGTGTTTATGTAATATGTAATGTTTCAGTAGCCAATTTACACCAAAGCCAAATAAGAAAAGTATGTTAAGATGTTAGAGAACTTATGTACTTATGTTTTTAATTTTTTTTTTTACTTTCATTTTAATTTATGCTTTCAAAAGAAGGCATTCTTAATGCAAAAATTATTTCTAAATAAAGAGATTCAAATGTGTATAACTTTAAGCCATTAAGTTAGATGTAAGAGCTATGTGTTATATGTATGTGTTTAGTATGTTTGTTATATTATATAATATATATCAAGAAAGTTTGTTCTAAGATGTTTTCAGATGTTTAAGTTTTATTGTGTGAGATTGTTATGTCAATATGTATCAAGATGTTGAAGTATGTAAGTTGCAAAAATTTTCATTCAAGTCAACTATTTTCAGACACAAACTCACAGTTCACTACAACTTACTGACATAACTGTGTATGTATGTATGCTATGTATGTAAGTATATGTTTATGTATATTTAAGTCTAAGTTGATATTTTATTTTGAAGTTTTATAAATTTTGAAGTTTTATTTGAAGCTTAAACATTTTTTTGTTTGGATTATAAATGGAAGCTTTAAAATGAAAAATTTCCGAAAAAGAATTTTCGGAGGAATAAAAAATTCCCAAAAATAAAAAAGGAATTCGATTTATTTTTTATTTTAAATCGATTTTCTTTTATTACAGTAATTCGGTTTCGGCAGGAAATTATGAAACTTTGAAAAAAAATTAAAGTCTCATCTAGTTCATATCTATTTCTTATATGGTTCATTTCAAAATTATTATTTACGAATCCATGTGTATTATCATCAATAATCCAAGTGTATTTTCAAGGATAGTTCAAGTATAATAGTCAATAAGTATTACAAGTATTATATAGTTAAAGTTTAATAGTGTGCTATAAGTATATATTTATATTATAAGTTCAAAGTATATTATTATTTTATTTCTATTATTTTAATTTTTAGTTATTTTTTTGTTGTTTCTGTTCTTTGCAATTCCTTCAGCTTCTTTCGCTTCGGTATATGTATGGTTAATCAAGGAAGAGGTGGCTCTAGGTCATGTGAGTCCCTTCCTTTTTGTATTTTTTGGGTCCGGGCATGTAAGCGGACGAGACTTTTCTTTTTTTTTAAGCTGAAGATAAGATCTTATCTTGTATTTTGATTTCTCGTTTAAGTGCAAGATTTAAATGTTTTTAGATTTTTTTTAATGGCAGTTGATAGATATGTTTGTATTATGATATGATTTTTGATTTTGGCTGATGTTTGTTATTATGTATTATACTTTATGATGTATGAGATCATAGATGTCATATTAGACTGGCATATTAGAGGTTAAGCTTAATGGAGTTTGTTATGTAATATAATTTTAATACTGTTGGCTTATGGTTAAAAAAAAATTGATTTTATTTTTGCATCTGCTGTATGTGTGTGTATATATATATATATATGTATATGTATGTACACATGATTAAGAAAAATATGAAGATGAGATTATATATGTATGTACACATATAAAATTTGGACAGTAAACTGTAAAGAAGATGAAGAAGATGAAATGGAGAGAGAGAGAGAAGAAGATAAAGATTGTCAATTTATAATTTTTATTAACAGAAGTTAGTGTACCTTTCAATCCAGTAACCACCTGGAAGTTACGTGGTGATTTCCGAATATGAAGGGATAATTTGCACCCGGTTCAAATTACAGGGAGATAAAGTGAAATTTACCCATATATATATATATATTTATTAATAATGACTTCAACTAAACTCTCTAATTTAATTAATGGACGAAGGAAAACCTCCATTCATAATTGATTATATCTATAAAAGTATATAAAATTGAGTGACTTTATTTTGAAGAGTATATGATACATCATAATAATCATCAATAATACTTTGAATTAATAATATTACGACAAACTAAAAATCTAGTTTCCAAATACTCTTGAATATGTTAGTAACAAAAATGCTTGGGAATACTAAATATGGAGCTTTAATGAGCTGGCCTCCCATGATGTGATGGGAGTATCTGTTTTTTTTTTTTTTTTCCCAACTCATTATTAGAACTAATTTAGTACTTTTTTTTTAGAGTTCTGAATCAGCTCTGATGTTAGCAATGATGTTACACAAGTCTGGATAAATTACAATATGTAATTGGGCTTGCCAATTATTACCAAATATATTATTCATTTTTTTCTTTACAATTTAAAAAACAAATAAAACCTTATTTAAGCCTTGTTTGGGAACAAACTATTTTAGTAATTTTTTGACTTTTTGGTTAAAATATGAGGTAAAAAAAACTAGTATGTTTAGGGTAATTTTTTGGTTTTTTACTAAAAAATGTGCAAAAAGTAGAGAGAAAAAAGAATTTTTGACTTTTTGGTATAGGTTATTGTTGGCTACATATTTTGTATAAGCCAATTATAATTCAACACGTGGTAGGTTGAGGGTAATACGGGAAGACAACTCAAATCTTCGATCGTGATCGTACATGTGGCAGTTAATATTGGTTTTCATAAGATCTGCGTAGTACTGAATCAGCAAAGAGATGTAAAGTGATGTGGCTTCAACAGTTACTCATTTAAATTCAAAATCAGAAGGGAAGACTAACTGCAGGTATTGGCATAGTGGAGCTAACTATAAGGCAACATGATCAGCGATCATAGAGGAGCAGTTCGACGGTTAGAAGTGTAGTTCGATGGTTCTCCTTGAGAAGTATAAATAGCAGAGAAGACCCCAGAAAATGCCCAGACTCAGATCCAGAAAACCAGTTTTATTCTACATTATTTCTTTTCCAGTTTTACATTTCTTGTTGTTTACATTTCTGTACTTCAAATTCCTGTACGACATTTCGTTCATAGGAGTAGTTTTCAAGTAGCTTGTTACTGTAAACCTGTACGAGGCTGATTCAGATCTTTGTAAGTCTTTCATTTTGCTTAATGAAATACTACAACTGTTCTTTATTTAACTATTGTTTGTTTAATTCTCCTAAACAAAGCCACCAGTAAAAGTCCTCTTTATTGAGGCTGAAAGAACTAAAACACAATCGTCTGATATTTGGTTGGCAATTAACATTATGTAAGGACTGATTGATCTTTACTAGCACGTTCACAATTACAAAAATAACCTTTGAAAGCCAAAAAAACCAACATATATTTTTGGCACGCCCGGTGGGACTAATCAAAATGGCTAGACATAGGAGACAAGAAGAAAATGAATGCTTGGAAGAAGGCTTGGAAGGAGAGATAGAAATACCTAATCCAGAGGATAATGTGATAACACATCCAGTGGAAACACCAATTTCATCAAAACCTATGGTTGAACAGACCAGCACTTCGGAACAAGTACCACATGTTCATAATATTGGACGAGGCCAAGGAATTAGACCATTCATTGTTCCATCTACTCAGCCAATCAATCCATGGGGTGGCCTAGTAGATGCCATGAGACAGCAGTTAATGAACACAATGGAAAGGTATGCAACATCCTTTTTGGATCGAATGAATACTCACCAACCAACAAATACAAGACACATAGAGGAAATTTCAAATGTCCCTCAGCAAAGATTGACTAGAGATAAACAGCCTATGCAGATTAATGGACATTCTAATAGTCAAACTAGTAATCAAAACTATGAAAGACCATTACCTCAGTCTTGGTATGAACCTATTTTGAGGCTTAATGCAAGTCAAAATGCCTTATTACTTAACAGTGAAGGCATGCAAATTGGTGGCTCTGGCTCAGTACAAGAAAATGGCATAAGGATGGCTCCAAATCCCATGTTCGAAGCCATACCTGGCACGAGGGGGTTCACTAACCCTTTATTCGAATTTATACCCGGGGGGTTGGAAGGTTTTCCTACAACTGGAAGAGACACAACACCTATTCCAGCACCTTTCGCAGGATAGGCTCAAAGAGGTCATCCATACCCTCAACAACAGCTAGCACCGCAGGGATAACCAGTCCCAAACATACCACCCTATGGACCAAGAGGACTCCAAGCACAAGGTTGTCCACCAAATCCTGTGTTTGTTCCTCCAGTAGTGGTTCAACAGGCACAAAATATGGTCCCTAGGGACCAAATTGCTGACATTGTTAAAGAGATGTGTGGACCAATGGCTCGGGGGGTTCAGACTCCTGTCTATAGGAAACCATACCCAGAATGGGTAGATAGGGTACATGAATACCCAAGACGATTCAGGATACCATATTTTGCCCTTTTTATGGGAATGGAAACCAGTCAACGGTTAAACATATTGCTAGATTCGCGGCTCAGTGTGGTGAATTTACCAATAATGACTATATGAAGTTAAGATTATTTCCAAATTCTCTAACTGGAGGAGCATTTGTATGGTATATTAATCTTACACTTAGCTCTATCCAAACTTGGCAACAAATGAAAGAGGCATTTCATGCCTAATTCTTCCAAACAGAACCAAAGGTTTTCATGGCAGACTTGGCAAGATTGAGTCAAAGGCCTGATGAGAAGGCTACTCAGTTTATTGCCAGATTTAAAAGAGCACGAAATAAATATAGGATCATCTTACCAGAGCTTGAATTTGTGAGATTGGCTCAAAATGGTCTAGAGTTTAGGCTTCGAAAGAAGTTTGACTCAACTGAGTTTAGAAACTTAGTGGAATTAACCTATAAGGTGTCTAGATATGAAACATTACTGGAAGAAGAACAAGATCGAAGTAATGCATCATACAAGACATATTATAGAGATCCTAATTATGAGATTGATGCAGCAGAGATTGTAGGGAAAGAACCTGTGATCTATGAAGTATTAATTCATAAAGACACAACGATTGACCAGTAGTTTAAAAAGAAAGACCTTCATAGGAAATACTCTTTCGATTTAACAAAGGCAGATGATATTTTTGATCGTTTGCTTGCTGTAAATTTCTTGAAGTTACCAAAAGGAGTCAAAATTCCATCTCTAGAGGAATTGAAAGGAAAGGTGTATTGTAAATGGCATAATTCTTGGTTTCATTCAACTAAAAACTGCATTGTTTTTCGAGACAGGATCCAAGAGCAAATTCGGAAGGGGAGTTTGAAATTCCCAACTAAAGCAAAAAAGGCCATGGGGATTGATACCAATCCGTTCCCAGAAATTGGAGAGGTGGTAGCCAATGTTATCATGCCAGACTTCCAGAACTTGTCCTTGAAAGAATTGGAAGAAGTCAATGTGCAGATGCATGTTGCTAGCCAGACAATTGTCAAGAAAGACACTGGAAATCTACCAGCTATTGAATAAGGTTTCTCAGACCAGAGGGAATACTCTGATGAAAAAGCATTGGATGACGATTCTCTAGAAGCAGCCGTCATGCAAAGAATGTGTCCCAGATGCAGACTGAGCTACAAGTGGTTGAAGGGGCTTCCAATTGATGGGAAGCAATATTACAAGGATGTGCAGAGGCGTCCTAAACCAACCAGTGCTTATAACAAAAGGCCATATCCAACTAGTGTTAGGCAGCAGCCATTAATGGCTGCGCCAACAGCAACTAGAATGCATTCTAAAGGCAAGAGGCCTTTATATGAGTCCAGACCACCTAATTATTACAGAATGAAGAGCAGTCATCCTGAAAGGAGGTTGGAGAAGGGCTCAGTTTATGGGATCAAAGCCAGAGATTGGCCTCCTAGACCAACCTCACGCAGGACGAAAAGTGGCCACCTTCATCAAAGGCCTGAGTTAGGCCCAAAAAAGGAAGTCAGGGCCAAGTAGTGGCCTTCACAGCCAGCTTTGATGATGGCTTCGAAGGAAGAAAGAAACAGTTCAACAGCCAGGTCAGTAGGTTCGTAGGTACCTGGAGTTCCAGATTGGTTTGTTATGCAGAACAAACCTAGGGAGATATCTACCCAAAGAAATGCTGTTGAAAACCAAGGTAGGATGGTTAAACCACCTTTGGTGGCTCCAAACAATTGGGTGCTGCTTAAGCACCCGAAAACAAAGGAACCAAATATGGTTCTAGTGATTTCTAGGTCCCAAAGAAGGAAGATCTAATGAAGGTACACTCAGTACTTGAAGGATCTGAAAGAAGGTGGAGAAAGTTCTTCATTGGTTCAGCTAAAGAGCCAGGCAAAAAGAGAAGAAGATTCAAAATTAGAACATAATCTAAAATCGACTCTTCCAGACAAAAGGAGTTGTAGTAGGGAACAGTTGGCCAAAGTTCATTCTGAACTAAAGGCCAAGGAAAAATCAAGCTTGGTAGGGTGGGAAAAAGCTTTGATAGAAAGTGATAGTGAGATAGAAGATGAAGTCGTCCCAGGCCAAGGGAAGGGGATGGTTGAGGAAGAAATGTTCGAAGCTTTCATGGCTGAACAAACATTTTTGGTTGGAAAACCAACAGAAACAGACCATTCGAAGGAAGTTACTAATACAGAAGTGCCAGAATGCAGCATGGAGAATGCTTCTGAAGTAATTGAACAAGTTGACCAAGAGGGAAAGCAGGTGCAGCCAGTCGTCTAATTTGGCTCATTTCCTTCGGTGTCAGTGAATATGGTGCTTATTTTACCACAGGAATTTCAAGCTGAAGATGAAAACCAAGGTCAAGATATTGACCCAATTCTAGTCTCCAATGAAGACTCACAAGTAAGTATAGTGCAAGACGAATCCGAAGTAGCCACACCTATGGAAATTGAAGACAAGAGTGAGGAAGAGGTAAGTATTAACCTCTCATACCCTTTTGAGTATCCCTCGACGTCCATGACTCAGCATGTCAAGCCCTTGTATATCAAGGCCTTCTTCGATGGAATACAGATGAATCGGGTGCTGGTGGATAACGAGGCAACAGTAAACCTGTTTCCAAAGTCTTCATTAAAGAAACTAGGAAAGAAGAATCCTAGGCTAATCCTAACCAGTACAGCCATTGCTAGTTTTGCTGGAGATAAACAGATGGCCCAAGGTATTCTGCCCATCAGCCTGAGTGTGGGAACCAGGGACTGCATGACAGCATTCTTCGTTATCGACAACAATGCTAAGTATAATGCTTTACTTAGAAGAGATTGGATTCACACCAACAAATGTCTGCCTTCTTCTTTATATCAGAAAATCATGATGACTTTGTGCAATGGAGAAACGGAAATCAATACAGATCCTCAACCCTTCATAACTTGTGCAATTTCGCAGAGGCCAAATTATCTGTTGAAAGAGTGGCACCACTCAGTATACTGAGAAAACCTGATGGATCAACCGATGTGACGGCTGATGAAAAATTTGCACATCTAAAGCACTTGGTCCAGGAGAGTGCTGATGAAGAGTTTGTCATTAAGGATGACAATAATGCCTGGTTGTAGGCAAAGAGATGAAACCTAAGAAGCCAAGTCTTTGGCTCTAATTAAGTTCTCAGTATTGGATGTAAAATCAATAGTTTAGAAAATGCAAAAACAAGAGAAAAAAGCCATGATGATTGGTTGTAAGAAGGAACAACAACAGGTTAGATTTTTGGCTTTAGATAAATATTGTGCTTTGGACATTGAAACAAAAGTACAAGAGATACAAGAAGAAGAGGCCTTGTGGACAGACTTTGTCTATAAGGAGGATGATAAAGATGTTGAATCAAAGAAGCTGGGAATAGAACAAAGCAAGGAGATTGCTTCGAAGTCAGAAGGAATCAAAGAAAGAGCATCAGTAAGTTCTCAGATATAGGACCCCTTGGAAGAAGTAAATTTAGGGGAAGGTTTTATACAACAGCCCACCTATATAAGTGCTTGGTTGAATGCTCTTGACAAGGACCAGTTGTTGCTTGTTTTAAAGAAGTATAAAGATTGTTTTGCATGGTCTTATAATGAACTACCAGGATTGGATAGGTCATTAGTGGAACATAGGCTCCCTATGAGGCCTAATTTCAAGCCATACAAGCAAAAACCAAGGAGAATGAGTCCATAAGTGATTCAGAAAGTTAAGGAGGAAATTCTTAGACTCCTGAAGGCAGGCTTTATTAGGACAACTAGATATGTTGAATGTCTATCTAATATTGTGCCTATAGTTAAGAAGAATGGTAAAATAAGGGTATGCATCGATTTCAGAAACTTGAATCTAGCAACTCCAAAAGATGAGTATCCTATGCTTATAGTAGATTTGTTGGTAGATAGTTCAGCAGGGCATCAAATTTTATCAATGATGGATGGACACTCTGGTTATAACCAAATCTGCATTGCAGAGGAGGATGTCCATAAGACAGCATTCAGATGTCCTGGGAATATTGGCACATTCGAATGGGTTAAAATGCCATTTGGCCTGAAGAATGCTGGGGTTACATATCAGAGGGCTATGAACACTATCTTTCATGACCTCATTGGAGGGTGTTTAGAGTATTATATTGATGACATTGTAGTGAAATCCCAATCCATGGAAGAACATTTGTTTCATTTAGAAGCAGCTTTTGAAAGAATGAAAAGTTGAAACTCAATCCTCTTAAGTGTGCTTTTGGCGTATCATCTGGAAACTTCTTGGGCTATGTAGTACACAAGAAAGGAATACAGATTGACCAGAATAAAGCCAAAGCCATTATTGAAGCCAGACCTCCATCAAGTAAGAAAGAATTACAAAAGTTCTTTAGACAAGTTAATTTTCTTTGAAGATTCATTTCTAATACTGCAGTGAAAAGTAAAGTATTTTCTTCCTTGTTAAGGCTAAAAGAAGAAGAGGAGTTTGTGTGGATAGCAGAGCATCAAATTGCTTTCGAAGGAATTAAAGCCTGCTTGGCCAACCCTCCAGTGCTGATGCCACCAAAGGGTGATAAGCCCTTGAAGTTGTACATAGCTGCTGTAGAGGATTCATTGGGAGCTTTCTTGGTCCAAGATAATGAAGAAGGCAAGGAGCAAGCTGTTTATTACCTTAGTAGGTTTCTAAATTCTTGTGAATGTAAATACTTAGCTATAGAGAAACTGTGCCTTGCATTGTATTTTGCTGCAATGCAATTAAGATACTATCTTTTGCCTACAACTATCTTTGTAATTACAACCATAGATTTGGTTAAATATATGTTATCTAGACCTATGTTGAGCGGAAGAATTGGCAAATGAATACTAGCTTTATCAGAATTTCATCTAGAATATGTTTCCCAAAAGGCAGTAAAATGACAAGTTTTAGCTAATTTTTTGGCAAATCATCCATGTCAAGCAGAAAGCCAAGAGATAATGGAACTTGTTATGACTAGTGTTGAACCATAGCAAATGTGGTTTGATAGATCAAAAGCCAATGGTTTGACTGGAATTGGTGTAGTCATTAAGTCACCACAAAGAGTAGAAACCACACATGGTTTTAGAGTGGATGAAATTATTTGTTCCAATAACCAAGTTGAATATGAAGCCTTAATAATGGGACTGGAAATACTTATTGGATTAGAAGCTTATGCAGTTGACATATTTGGAGATTCTCAATTGGTAGTTAATTAGGTAAAAGGGATTTTCAAATGTCAAAGTATAAGCATGTTGCCATACTATGTTGTTTCATTACTTCTGCTTTCTCAATTTCAAATAGCAAATGTAACTTATGTCCCAAGATTCTTGAATAATAAAGCTAATGATGTGGCTCAGAAAGCTTCAAATTTCAAGAGAAGGGAAAATACCGGAAGGGATATAAGTCAAACAACATATTAGAAAGTAGTACCACCCTTGAATAAAAGGAATGTGGTCCTGGAAGTCAATTATAATGACTTACAAGAGTAAGATTGGAGGCATCCAATAATGCAGTATCTGGTTAGCCATCTTTGAAAGCCAGCAGAAAAATTAAATTGCAGTCTATGCAATACATTATGTATGGCAATGCTCTCTACAAAAGAGGGGGGAGATGGGTTGTTATTGGAATGTTTAGGCCCAAAAAAAGCATTGACAGCTATGGTTGAAGTTCATGAAGGCATCTATGGTGCTCACCAGCCTGGTGTGAAGATGAGATGGTTGCTTCGAAGGCATTCCTACTATTGGCTAACTATCCTTAAAGACTGTATAGAATATGCAAGAGGTTTGCCAGGCATGCCAAAAGCATGGCACAATAAGGCACGTGCCCATAACTGACCTGCATGCAGTTGTGAAGCCTTGGCCATTTAGAGGATGGGCTATGGATATGATAGGGAAAGTACACCCATCCTCTTCAAAGCATCATTGTTTTATCTTAGTGGCCACTGATTACTTCACTAAGTGGGTCGAAGCTAAGCCATAGAAGGCTATAGACCAGATTGAAGTCATTGCATTTATTAAGGATTTAATCCATAGATTTGGCATCCCACATACTATAACTATTGATAATGGGACTGTATTCGATGGGAAAATGTTAAAGTCTTTTGTGGTAGAGTTTGGTATTAGTCTTGTTAATTCTGCACCCTATTATGCACAAGCAAATGGTTAAGTTGAATCATCCAATAAGTCTTTGAAAAAAAGAATTCAGAAAGTTGTGGAAGATAATCCCAGGGATTGGTGTAACTTGTTGTTGGGTGTGTTGTGGGCTTATAGGACTTCACCAAGATCAAGTACAGGAATCACTCCATATGCCTTAGTGTATGGACATGATGCAGTGCTACTTGTAGAAATTAATGTTAAGTCCTTAAGGGTGAGATGCCAAGATCAGTTAAATCCTAAGCAATACCATCAGAGTATGTGCTTGGAGTTAGAAAGTATAGATGAAGTTAGAATTCTGGCATTAAATAGCATTCTTTTCCAAAAGAAGAAAGCAGCCAAAAACTATAATAAGAAAGTCAAACATATTGGCTTTGATGAAGGTGATTTGGTATGGAAGACAATACTCCCAATAGGGATTAAAAGCCATAAGTTTGGCAAATGGTCACCTAACTAGGAAGGACCATATCAAGTTCATAGAGTCCTGTCCTTCGGAGCATACAATTTGAGAAATTTAAATGGATATGTATATCCTAAAAAGATTAATGACAGATATTTGAAACCTTATTTTCCAACCATTTGGGAAACACAAGGAATAGAATAAATGCTAAGTAAAAGAACATAAGAATATTCAAATAATAAATAAGAATTTTCTTTTCATAAAGAGTTGAATACATTTTGCCATAAATTGGCCCAAAAGTCAGTACAATGCTTCAGTTGTTTTTTTACAATGGATGTTCTATTCTTAAATGGTGAAAACAACTAAATGGCTGTGGTTATTTCTTGTTTTCGGTCGGCCAATCCTTGATTGGTAATCTGCAACTTGGTGTCAGTTTGGTCTAAGGCTTGGTTAACTATGGATAGCTCCTCTTCAAGTTGAGCTTTCTTCTCTAGTAGTTGAGTTCGAAATTGGGAGACAGAGGAATGTTGTTCCTTTAGCTCTAATACTTCAGTATGTACTTTGGAAACAAAGCTCTGGTCTCTCACCAATTTCTCCTCTGCGGCCTTGGCAGCATGGCAAATGTTGATGTAAAAATCAATGGTAGCTGCTGCTTGAGACAAGTGACCTGAGACAGTCATGCCGGATTGCTCAACAATCTTGCAGCATTGGAAGAAGCCATTTCTTATTATAGGCCTCTGTAAGGCTTCAAAAGAGATCCCCGAAAAAGATGTCAGCAGCTCCAGACAGTTGTCTAAATCTATGGGAGGCAAGGAAGTTTTACTATTGGTGGAAGAGCTCTCAAAAATTTCTAGCAGAGAATCAGCCAGAACTAATGGCTCAGTCTCATCATTAGCCATCGGAGAGGTGGAAGGTATGTCAAAGAGACTAGCTAGTCTAGCTTCGAAGATGTCTACCTCATCCATGGACATGAAAGGTGTAGAAAGAGCTTTAGTGGAAGGCACAAAGGACTACATAGGAATAGGAGAAATGAGTGGAGCATCTTCAGCAGTCTCTATAGTTCTAGCTACCAATAAGTCGATAGAAGAGGGGCTGGAACTAGGCAGAGATAATAGACCATGAGTTAGAGAGCTGCCAGTACCTACTATAGAGAAATCAGCTACCATCAGAGATGGAGTAGCAATTGGAAGTTCCTTAGGAAGAGGAGGAGAAGCAGAGCTCAAAAGAGAGCCAAATTGAGTAAAATCAAAAGACAAATAAGGGAGGTATGGAGTTAAGCCAAAAGAAGGAGATATAGGGATACTTGGCCACAAGGAGGTTATGGAGAATATAGGCCTAGAAAGTGGAAGTATTATCTGAATAGACTTCACATTTTGCGATCGATCAACTTCAACCGAAACTGAGGGAGTCCTTATTGGAAGAATAGGCTCAGTAGTTATTGCTGCAAAATAAGAAGTACAAAGTAATGTCAAGTCTCAATATCAAGAATTTGACAAGCAAAAAAAAGAAAAAGAAAAAGAATAGAGGCATGAAAGAAATTACTTGTTTCGGAAGTGGTAGCAATAATAGGAGAGCTACGAAGGGAATAATGCTCAGCAATATGCTGCCTTCTCGTAGTTTCTCTTTGGATTGCATCAGTAGCAGCGGCCTCATCTCTTAATAGTTGCTGCTGTCGCCTTTTTTCAGTTCTCTGGAAAAAAATTATGGCCTTAGAATGTTCCTGCTCTACTGCTTTGGCAGCTGCCTCATGAGTAGGGTCTTCGACCAAACAAGAAGGAGAGACAGTCATCTTTTTTCTCTTTTTTCTCTGTATTGGTATTTTCTGCTCTTTCTCAATCTCTCTCTCTTCAATCTAGGATTCAGATTCCTCATAAGTGAGTTCCTCTTCTACTACTTTGGCAGTTGGCTCATGAGTGGGATCTTCAACCAAATCAGAAGAAGAGACAACCATCTTCTTTTTTTCTTTTTAAAGGTGTATCTTGCTCTTGATTTGCCTCTTCTTTTTCTGCTGCCTCAGGTGTTTCCTTTTCGGGATCAAGTAAAAGTTTCCTTTTCTTTTGTTGCTTTTTGCTCTTGAAAAGATTTAAAGCTTGGATCTTTTGAGAAGAATCTCCCTGTGAGACACCCGCACCACCTTCACAAAAAGAAGAATTAGAGATAAGGCTAAAAGCATTATAAAGAAGAAGAAAAGAGGAGAAACAAGGGTATATACCTTTCTTCGAAGCAGCTCGAGTAACTTTAGGAGGAGTTGAGGCAGTAGGAATAGACTGTGTGATGGCAGGCACAAGAACTGAAGTGGTAGGAGCAGTGGAAGAAGTGACAACTCCAGCTCCTTTGGGCTTGGCTTGGGGCACATCCAACACCATTAATAGGTCTTGAAAAGGAATGTCCAAGTATACCTTCATATTGGTCACCCACCAGTTTTGGCACCTTTTCAATAGGTTACCTTGAGGAATGAAAGGAATATACTCAAACTCAATCAAGTCCTGTATAAACTTAGAAGTTGCTTCTTCTAGTCTGGACTTTCGAACCTTTAAATCCCTGCTTGTAAGACTTAAATTGGTGTTGCTGCAGAGAGGTATTGGGACCCCTTGTGAGAAGCCAAATTGTCTAGCAAATTGAGCAGGACAATAGGGCTCGGCAATGCATTTGTAAGCTTTGGGGTTCATAGTCCCAATGAATAACTCTCTAGGGATCAGAATAGAGGCCCATATGTTCTTGTGATGAGGTGAAGCACAGAACCTATCACTTAGAAAATTTTTCAACCAAGATGGGCCAATGGTAGTAGGTTCGAAGGGACGAAAGCTGTAAAAAGGAAGGGAAGCTGGAAGTTGGTGGAAGAAAGAGAAGTAAAAAGCAAAGGTAGAAGAATAGAGTGAAGCGTTGGCTAGCCTCATGCCATGAGTAGTAGGGTTTGGCTCAAAAAATTTAAGGCATTTAGATTGTAGCTTAGTAAAATAAGCAAAAAGCCAAAACTGAAATATCCAAAATGGACCCCCTTGATTGGCATCCAAGGGTTTCTCGCAAAAAAGAGAATAGGCTCTATATACGTGACCTAGAACGTATGGAGCTAAGACCACCTTTTTCTATACGACAAGGACTTTAGCAAGAGGGGCAAATTCAGGCATGATTCTTTAAGAAGAAGTGCAGAAAAAGAATTTGCAAAGCCAATATAGTATGAAAGAAAAGAATTCCCTATCAGTCACAAGACCCTCCCTTCTATTCTCAGCCTTGACAAAGTCACTATAAGATAAGTTAAGGGAAGGGCGGGAAAAGGGGGTTGGTAGGTCAAGATAATCTGGTCCAATGGGGGTTCCAATGGGGGACAATCCTAATAGATTATAGATATCTAGAACAGTAGGGGCCATCATCCCACATCTGAATTGAAAGAAATTAAAGGCAGAATTCCAAAAGCAAAGGGCAGCAGGTATTAAGAAAGGGTCCTCTGAGATAGTGAACCTGGATAGTTGGATGGCGTCGAAAAGGCAAAGCTCTTGAAGGTCCCGAGTCCTATCAGGGACAACCCGATCATACCATTCTTGCCACTCCGGTCTCACCGGGGCCAGCATCGGTGGAGGCGGTTCATCCTCCAGTTTCCCCAGTCAAGACCACCTTCGTAAAGGAGACAATGGTCTTCTAGACGTGGATATAAAGCTGGAAGCTCAGTAAGAATCTCCTTGAAGATGGGCCTAAGCACATAGTCCTGCTGCTCATGACGACGAGGGATGAAGATATGTCCGTCGATGGCGCTTTTCTCACCAGCCTTATATTTCTCACATTCTACCTCAATGATCCTTTTTAGGGTTACAAACGGGCTCGCACGCTCTACGACTGGTACTTTCAATGAAGAAGAAGCCATTGATAGAAATCTTTTTCAGAGGACGAAGTTGGGAATGAGAGTAGAGAAAAGTGGAAGGTCGGTAGAAATAAAGGGTTTGTGCGATAGACAAATAAGTGAATTCTGAGCACGAAATAAAAGGGTTTTAAAACTTGTGTCTGAAAATATACCTGGTCATGTGACACGGATGGAATTCACAAAAAGTACTAAAAATACGGATGCGAAAGGTTTCCCTCAATGTTGATAGTTTTGGAGGGAAACACATCTCAAATACTAGTGTCAACTTCGAAATAAATTATTTGGCTTTGAAGCTAATTTTTGGCGCCAAAATGAAATGACAAACGGCTTTAAACGTCGAAAGCTTACTTCGAAGCACATTCCAGGCCTCGCGGTGAAGGAATGTTTTGATATTTGTTTACTTCAAAGGATTAAGAACTTGTTTTCTGGTTTCTTAGTAAGAATAAATCCTTTGAAGCAATGGAAATTGTTGTTCGAAGTATCAAAACCAATAATTGGTTTGGCAATATACAGAAGAGTTTGTTTTTTCGAATTTAAACAATGTAGCCCTTGAGAGAGGCTTCCATATTTTTGAAATTATGGACTGTTGTTCGAAGAATGGTCAATTTAAAACTAATTGATTGTACTAACCATATGACCATATGTTGGATATGTTTAAAACAAGCTTTAGAGGGCAAGATTGTTAAAATTCGAAGCACTGATTCTAAATAGAAATCAGCAAAAGTTGTCAACCGTATTCCATAAATTGAAAAATTCATGTCGGTTTTTTTAGTGTTTTCATTTGAGATGATTGAATCCAAATTCGAAGGATGAGATTGGTTAGTTCAAAGCCCTAAATTTGCTTATAAAGACAAATAGAGATAAATTCGAACCATGCCAAACAAAGAGAAAAGACTTAGCTGTATTAAAACAAAAGCAATTACATTAAAAGTTCCTTTTTGGGTACAAATTCAAGTTCATAAAAGTAAGAAATGGAATAAATAACGAGATCATGGAATTTAGTCCAGCTATGGTCGATAAATTTCTGTTCCTTTTTTATTCTATCTTTTATTTTTTCCAGGCTTGGCTGCTGAAGTTGATGTGCTTTCACTTAGGGATGGCAATTTGAAATCGGCTCGACGGTGACCCGACCTCCCGACCCCGAATTCAGTGGTTATTCACCAAAAAATATCTCCTACGGGCCGGGGATGGTATTCGAAAATGCATCCCCGATGATATCCGGGCAGGGGACAGGGATAGGTGTTTCAGACCCGGACCCGACCCAACCCGACCCGACCTGGCCCCACTTAATCCTCGAGGTGAAATTACCGTTTTGTCCCTGAATATATATATATATGCTTGTATTTGTTTAGGGTTTGACACAGAGACACAAACACATACTCAGCCTCTGCCTCTCACTCACACGGCGCTCATTTCTCTCTCTTGCTCGCCACTGGTCTCTCCCTCTCTCTTTCATCGGTCACCGCCGCGCCTCCCTCCTCACTGGTGATCCTCCGTCACCACCGAGCCTCTCACTCACACACGACGCTCCCCTCTCTCTTCGCTCGCCACTGGTCTCTCCTTCTCTCTTTCAACTGTCATCGCCGTGCCTCCCTCCTCACTGGCGATCCTCTGATCCTCCCTCACCGACGCTCCTCCGTCACTACTCTCTCTGTTTAGGTATCTCTCTCTCTCTCTCTCTAGGGATTTGGATCTAGGGTTTACATATATGTATATTATATATATAAATATATATATGAGTATATAGATTTATTTATTTTAGATCTGTTTCTTCAACCTCTGTTTTTTAATTTTTTCTTCTTCTCTAAATTTATTTTCTTTGCCCTAGTTTCTACAATTTCTTTGCCCTAACTGGTTTTGAAAATTTTCACCCTAGTTTGCATTTCTGTTCGTGTTTATCACTTGTAGCTTTCACTTTCTCTCCTTTGTGTTTGTGAACGATCACTATAATGAAGATGAGGAAGCTCAATCGTCCCATCGGTCACCGAATGTCTATGCTCAGGTTCGTATTTCAGCTCATACTCTATAGTCTAGGGTTTAAATCTGACTCTGTTTCTCATTTCAGCTCACTCTAATGATGTTATTCTGTGTGTAGGAATTATCGTTCATTGTTCATTATTGAAGATTAATTTTGAAGATTAATTTGTTGAAATTTGTTAATTTGTTAATTTTGAAGATTAATTTGTTAGTCATGTGATTATTATTTTGATGATGTTATTTTGATTATATATTACTTATCAAGAGAACAACAATCCTAATAGTAGAAAAATTACTAAGAAAATGATATGTAGGACCACAGTTACTAGGAAAAAAGTGATGGACATGAGGCAAAAAGTGTTAACTAACAACTTTAGTAGAGAGAGTCCAAAAATGAATTCTTATATTTTTTATCAAGATTTTGCTAGGAAAGAGTTGTCACATGCCGTAATCTTGCATGAATATCCCATCTCTATCGTAAACCATGTTGGTTTTAAACGATATTCAGCAGCACTTCAACCATTTTTTAAAGTGCCTTCTCGAAATACGATAAAGAATGATATTTTAAAGATTTATGATTATGAGAGGGTGAAGACATTGAGTTTGGTGGAGCATAATAAAAGTAGAGTGGCAATCACAACTGATATGTGGACTGCTAGCAATCAAAAAAAAGGATTCATGGCTGTCATCGCACACTTTATTGATGATTCATGGACATTGCAAAGTCGCATTTTGAGGTATATTTTTGTAAATTTGCAAATCATTTAAAAATTGTATCTTATTCAGTTCAATTTGCATGTTATTAATAGTTGTTTATGAATATCATATTTTAGGTTTATTTATGTTCCATGTCCACACACAAAAAGAAGTTCTTTGTGATACTTTGGTTGAGTGTATGATGGAATGGAATATTGATAGGAAAATCTTGATTGTTACTGTTGATAATTGCTCCACAAATGATGCCATGATTACCATGTTGATGGATAAGTTAAGTAATTCATCGCTTTTGTTGGGTGGTACTTTGTTTCATATGCGTTGCTATGCGCATATTTTGAATTTGATAGTGAAAGATGGATTGGATGTCATACGAGTTGGTGTGGAGAAAATTCGAGAGAGTGTAGCTTATTGGACAGCAACACCAAAAAGATTAGAAAAATTTGAAGAAACAGTCAACCAATTGGGTATTCCACATATTAAGAAATTAGGACTTGATTGTGCAACTAGGTGGAATTCAACCTACTTGATGCTTTAGACAACCTTATTGTATAAGGATGTCTTTTTTAGGTTAAAAATTAGAATGCCCCAATATATGACTGTGCCAATTGAGCAAGAATGGGAGTTTGCTAGAGAGATTAGTGGGAGGTTTAAGATTTTTTTTGCTATCACTGAGTTGTTTTCTAGTACAAAGTATCCCACAGCCAATGTTTGTTTCCCAGCTTTATGTAAGATTAGGATGACACTGTCTCAATGGCTCTCCTGTGAAATTGAAGTGATCAGAATAATGGCATCAAAAATGGTAGAAAAATTTGATAAATATTGGTTAGTGATACATGGTGTTATTGGAGTTGTAGTTGTACTTGATCCTAGGTATAAGATGAGTGTATTGGAGTTTTATTTTGAAAAACTTTATGGAGACAAAGCTGAAGATGAGGTTGATAGGGTTCGTTATATTTGTTATGATTTGTTGCAAGAGTATCAGCACTGAGTTGGTATGGAGACCGATGTTGTTGGTGACTCTTCTACTCATCCAGAAATTGTTACAGAGACTCTTTCAGAATTTGATATTGTTTATTAGTAGAAAGAGAAGCAAAAAAATGAAGAATGTAAGATCAGAGTTAGACTATTATCTAGAAGATGATGTTTTGCCAAGAACTTCAGGTTTTGATGTTTTGAATTGGTGGAAAGCTAGTGGACTAAAGTATCCGACCTTACAGGCAATAGCTAGGGATATTTTAGCTATTCATGTATCCACTGTTGCTTCTGAGTCAGCATTTAGTACTAGTGGAAGGTTGGTGAGTCCACATCGTAGTAGACTTCATCCAAACACATTAGAAGCATTAATGTGTGCACAAAGTTGGTTGTGAGGCGCAGAGATGAAATGTATCATTTCATCTAATCTACATATTATTATTTCAAATTTTATTATTTATATTACCATGGAATAATTTTAATACTGAATTTATATCCTTTACTTTTTAAGAAATTCAACATTGGAATCGGTAGGCTATGCAACTATATATGATGATGATGAGATCAAGTCGGATCAGTCATGTGCCACTTTTGTGTTAGTTGTCATCTTTTTTGTTTTAATTGTTAACATATTTTACATTTTATTATTAGTATTAATTATTTATTTTTTTCCTTTTGTTATTTAACAGGAATTCAAGTTGAAGGAGAGGATGGAAGTTGTGTGGTTTGTATGGGTATTGGACAAACAATGGATTTGATTTTTTATGTTGTAATGGATATTTTTTTTAATTTTTAATTTCAATTTTTGGGTAACCTATCCCTTGCGAGTTGTGCTTGGGATTAATTATTATCTTTGCTATTTGTTGAATTTTCTTGTGTGTGTAGGCTGCTGGACAGATGTTTTGTTTGTGTTATTTTGTTGCTACAAGATGTTTTGTGTTTGGGCTATGTATTTGACAGATACTATATTTGACAGATGCTGCTGGACAGATTTATTGAATTTGTTGACATATATTAGCAGATTATATATTGGCAAATTATGTTGAATTTTTGGCAGATTGTATATATTGGCAGATTGTATATATTGGTAGATGATGCTGGACAGATTGTATATATTGGCAGATTATGTTGAATTTTTTAAGTTCTTTGTGATAGGATGAAAGTTGCGTGTGATAGGATTTTTTAAGCATGTACAGATTATGCTGAATTTTTTAAGTTCTTTGTAATAGGATGAAAGTTCTTTTAATTTTAAAACATGTACAGATTCTTAATAGGATGTTTAAAATTGTTTTTTGAAAAAAAAAAATACTGTAATTCGGTCGGGGAATTTGCGAGGTGGGGGATACCCGATCCCCGTTCGGGAGCGGGGGCGGGGGGGATATGGGGTCCCCGTCGGGGATCAGGGACGGGGAGGATGGTCCTCGGCCCCGCCTCGCCCCGTTGCCATTCCTAAGAACAGCATCATCTTATGACTCTTCGTGTAATTGATCAATAGAAAAGAGAATTAATTTGGCCATAAAAGATGTATCAGATTGTTCGAATACTAAAATGGTGGGGATATTCAAAGGATTAAAGAGAATTTAATGCAAATGATGAATGACAATTGCATTTTTTGGAGAATGCAAAGCCCATGAACGTTCTAGGACGTGGTTAAAAGACCTTGATCCACTAATATCACCAAGTATTGGGTATATTAGTGCGGAGGTAATGTTGGCTACGTATTTTGTATAAGCCAATTATAATTCAACACGTGGCAGGTTGAGGGTAATACGGGAAGACAACTCAAATCTTCAATCGTGATCGTACACGTGGCAGTTAATATTGGTTTTCATAAGATCTGCGTAGTACTGAATCAGCAAAGAGATGCAAAGTGATGTGGTTTCAACGGTTACTCATATTTAAATTCAAAATCAGGAGGGAAGACTAACTGCAGGTATTGGCATAGTGGAGCTAACTATAAGGCAACATGATCAGCGATTATGGAGGAGCAGTTCGACGGTTAGAAATGCAGTTCGATGGTTCTCCTTGAGAAGTATAAATAGCAGAGAAGACCCAAGAAAAACCTAGACTCAGATCCAGAAAACCAGTTTTATTCTACATTATTTCTTTTCCAGTTTTACATTTCTTGTTCTTTACATTTCTGTAATTCAAATTCCTACACTGCATTTCGTTCATAGGAGTATTTTTCAAGTAGCTTGTTGCTGTAAACCTCTACGAGGCTGATTTAGATCTTTGTAAGTCTTTCATTTTGCTTAATAAAATACTACCACTATGCCAGAATTTGCCTTTAACGGCGGTTTGTAACCGCCGTTAATAACCATACAACCGTCACAAAAACTTTTAACGGCGGTAAGACGACAAAAAGTGTAACCGTCGTCTATACAAGTGTCGGAAATAATTTAACGGCGGTTATTTTACCGCCATTATTAATAATGGCGGTATTCACGGCGGTTATTAACCGCTACATAAAAAATCGACAATCTTGAAAATTGGAGGCAGTTTGTAAAACCATTGTAAATGTCATGCCTTTAACGACGGTTTTTTAGAGTAAAAAATGGCAGTTATTTACTGCCGCAAAAGACTACAAAAATTAACGGAATTTATTTACCGCCGTTAAATAATTTTCAAAATTAAATATAATTTTCTTTTAGCGACAAAATTAAATCGCCGTTAATTATGAACCATTTGTTAACGACAGTATTTTTAGAGTAAAAAATGACAGTTTTTTTACTGCCGCAAAAGATTACAACAATTAGCGGCACTTATTTACCGCTGTTAAATATATTTCAAAATAAATATGATTTTCTTTTAGTGACAAAATTAAACCGCCGAAAATTATGAACCATTTGTTAAACTGACTTTGTTTATACATTTATATTCAATACCTGCTAATGTACTCAATGAAAATCATTCAATAGAAGTGTATAACCTACTAAAGCTTCCATACATTCAATATAACAATTTATAGCCATACAAATCCATACACCATATTCAATTAACAAAATCTATTCCAAAATACATGTCACATGTAGCAAAGTTCCAAATACATGTCACTTGTAGCAATTAGTTAAAAATATATAGTGTCAAAATAAAAGTCCCAAAAGACATTTGCATTTACATGGTCCACCTAGCTCCCTCAATCTGCAAAATGCTGCAACTAGTTCCAAAATATTGTCTCAAAACACAAGTGCCAAAATTAAAAGTCCCAAAAAGCATGTACATCATCTACATGTTCTATCTAGCTCCTTTCAAACCTGCAAATGTAGCAATTAGTTGCAAAATATTTGTCTCAAAACACAAGTGCCAAAATAAAAGTTCCAAAAAGTATGTCCTTTATCTACATGGTCCATCTAATTCCCCTCAATCTGCAAAGTCTGCAAATGGGTCCTCAATTTGCACATGTATAAAAATATATAAATTTAGCTACCACTAAGATTTAAAAATATAATAAATATAGTACTAGTGCATATGCATTACATCAACCGAAGGCCAAGCTACACATTTGTGAAGTGCATCTCCAACTGTTTTGACACCTTCAAGAGCTTTCACCAAATTTTGACAAGGCTTTATCGCTTTCGTAATACGAACTTCCTAAGATTCTGGCCCCAATCGTTGTCCACCTACTACTTTGGATGGGTCCTTAGAAATAACTATGCCAATTGCCACAACTTGTTTTGGCAATTTAGAAGTAAGTAATTCTACTTCTTGTCCAACCTTCAAAAAAAATTAATGTGTAAATGTTGTGTATGAAAGCAATCACATTAAAGTATTTAGGATTAAATACACTTTACCCCCTTCTAGTTTAGCTCAAAAACAAAAGAAAATAACGTTTACATTTTACTCCATACCAGAGACGTGTATATTTTTAAACTATAGGGAGGTAATAATGTGTTTTCTAACTAACCCAAAAATTTAACTAGTATTCCTTGAAGAAATAGAACTAATAATAATGTTTATGAAAAAATTTAATAACTATGTTTAAATACTCATTATGCATAAACATTGTCTTACTTCATGTGACGGAACCATTAGCTCTTCATTCAACTGCTAAGAACTAGAGGCATCTGGAACTTGTTGCATATTGAATGATGGTCTGGAACCATTCTGTTTAAACATATCCATATAATTAGCTAACTTTACAATATCCAATTTATTATAGTAAAACATACTTAAATTAAACTAGGATTAAATACACATTACCCCTCCAATATATGAAGGCATTGATGGTGATTGAGGCATTGGATATCCCATACTTTCCACATGAGCTTGCATTTTGTCACACTTGCGCTCTAACTGAGTAAACCTTTCACCCCACTCAGCTAATAATTCCTGTCGCACCTCTTCTCGTACCTCTGTGCGCAATTTATCCATGTCTATACGTTGTCGAGGTCCAGAATATCTTGTCCTAAACACTTGAGATGGGCAAGGTCCCAATCCATAGGTACGTACACGACCATGCCCATCTACTCCTAAAACCTCAGTGAATAACTCCTCTCGAAATTTTTTAGTTTGTAAGGACTCAGGCACTTGAGACAATCCCTCTTTCAAACGAGACTAAAATATAAGAAAAAAAAATTATTAGAACATGAATAGGTAAATAATTAATTACAAACATTCATATTATTACACATACAATGGCTACATCTGATGCCTCATCAACTGGATCTCCATTATTCTTTGTGTGTGTCTCTATGTAGACCATTATCCGATCTGGTTGCACCTTATCTCTCTTATACATCTTCATTATTAGGAACAATAAATACATATTACAACTTTACCAAATACAATGCATATTGAGAAAAAATTGTTAACCTATCATTTACCTCATCCTTTACCTGACAACGGGCCTTTCTCCCACTTGTATGGCATATTGTCAATTTTTTTCGATTGTCACTGTTGGTTGTACTGCGTTCCTATCACAATAAATAGATATCGAGATTTGGTACAAATCTTTCTCCAACAACCCTTGAAGCAATTTAGACCTTTTAACAAAAGAGCTTAATAGCCAAACCTTCACACACCATATTCTTTGGCAAATATATGCATGTGTTTAGACAATGCTTTGCTCTATATTCATAAACTAATTGAGATTTTATTTTACTTTAGTCAAGGGCAGCTATCTTTATGGTCATAACCAAAATAATAATCATAATAAGTCATGTAATCAATACCGTAACAAGTCATCATTAAGTCTTAACTAACACTAAAATCAGTCATCCTCAAACATCACTTGAAGCATAGCCAAAGACTTTATTGACCATAACCGGAATAACAACCACAATAAGTCATTATCAGGTCATAAAAAACAGAATTCTAAGGTAAAAAAATTATAGAATGCAACAATTAATACCTGTGCCTATAGACTATTCCAAAATTGAATGAGAATCTTCCACTGACTAGGATCCAGCCTATCGAGACAATTTGCTAAGCGTTCTTCATTAGTTTTGTACTTGTTGAAGTGCTTTCTTTTCAGTTGGTCTTTCCAGTCTTTCCATTTCTTTCCAACTGACATCAAGCAATTATGCTTGAAAATATCTGGTGCATCAGTGTTTTCCTATATATAAAACGAGATATCAAACAAATATATTTGTTAATTAAAGTATGAGTACGAGAATAAGATTTATTTAGTACTTGCATTTTCATACCTTAACTTCCTGCCATATACGTTATTTATAGGGGTTTAACTGTGGAGCTCTCCAATCATTGAAAGTTAATGGTGCAAAATTCCCATTCTGGGCTAGAATGCCTAACTGACTTTGTAATTTTGCAACTTCATTGCCAATAGGTTGATTCTCTTTATTTAATGTAACCTTTAACTTTTGTCCCGTGCTCATACGGGTTGTGGGCTGATTGCTAGGCCGTGGTGATTAGTAATAGGTGCTAGTTGTGAAACATTAGCCATGGAGCCAGCTGTCCAACATGGCTGCTTTCGTTTTATAGTCATCTAAAAAAAAAAGAAAGAAAAAAAAAAACACATTTGAATGCTTATTAGTTAGATGAAAGGATGTGCAAATAAGTATGAAATTATATATGCAAACTTATACAAGGATGCAAGGTTGTAGTGCTTTCTATTTATTTTGTGATTGTGGTCGTGGTTGCAATCGCCGGTTGGCCGAGACCGAGGCGTGGTTGATGTTGTGACCGATTAGTAGTAGGTCTTGGTTGTGAAACATTAGCCATGGAGCCATTTGTCCAACAAGGCCGCTTTGTTTAAGTAGTCATCTAAAAAAAAAAGAAAAAAAAACACATTTGAATCTGAGTCATTTGGTAGCGTACGTTTTAGGTTTATATTTACAAAAATTTTATAAACTGGTTTTTGTTTATTTTTGTTTATTTTAGAAAACATAAACTACAAACTCATTTGGTAAATGACAAAACGTTTAAAAAAATTTTAAAATAGAAAAAAGAGGGAGAAATGGCAAGTGGCGGCGGTGGTGGAAAGTGGTGGAAAGTGGTGGTGGCGGGTGGTGGTGGGTGGGTGGTAGTGGTGGGTGGTGGTGTGGTGGATGGGTGGCGGTGGTGGTGGTGGTGGGTGGTGGTGGTGGTGGTGGTGGGTGGTGGTGGTGGTGGTGGTGGGTGATGGCGGGTGGTGCGGGTGGATGGTGGGTGGTGGTGGTGGTGGTGTGGTGGTGGTGGGTGGCGTGTGGTGGTGATGGGTGGGTGGCGGATGGCGGTAATGGTGGGTGGTGGTGGTGGTGGTGGGTGGGTGGGTGGCAGTCGTTGGTGGTAGTGAGTGGATGGTGGTGGTGGGTGGTGGTGGCGGGTGGTGGTGGCGGATAGGTGGCAGGTGGCTGGTGGTGGTGGGTGGCTGGTGGTGGCGGGTGGTGGTGGCGAGCGGTGGATGGTAGTGATGGGTGGTGGGTGGTGGGTGGTGGTGGGTGGATGGCAGGTGAGTGGTGGGTGGTGGTGGTGGTGGTGTGGTGGCGAGAGGTGGGTGGCTGGTGGGTAGCAGGTGGGTGGTGGGTGGCAAGTGGATGGTAGTGGCGGGTGGTGGTGGTGGTGGTTGTAGGTGGGTGGTGAGTGGTGGTGGCAGGTGGTGGTGGGGGGTGGGTGGTGGATGGTAGTGGCGGAAGACGGTGGTGGAAAATGGTGGCGGGTGGTGGCTAGTGTTGGGTGGTAAAAAAAAAAAAATGAAAACTCAAAACGGAAACACATTTTTTGAGTTTACATTTTTTGGCCAAATTTATAAACTGAGACCACTGATTTATAAATCAAAAATTTACCAAACAAGTTTTTATTTGAGTTTTTAAAATTTTTGTAAATATAAACAGAAAACTGAAAACATAAGTGTTACCAAACGGCACCTTATTAGTTAGATGCTAATGAATATATGAACACTAACTAATGAATACAGATTAAATAAAAAGTAAATAAGTCTTACTGTCTTACATGTGCTAACTTTTAGGATAACATAGAATCATGCACAAAAGAAGAACTAATAATCATTATCATAGTCGTCATCATCACTGTCACCACCATCAACATACATATCATCACTGTCATCATCACTTTCATCATCATAATCATCTTCTTTTTCATCACTATCACCGTCATAATCCTCCTCTTCACCACTATAATCTATAGTGGCATCATCACCACCATCAACGGTTGTTCCATTCACATTTGACCGAACCCAATCAACATCATCCTCCTGAATGTATGTTGAATCATCTAGATGTTGACTAGAATATGGCTCAACTTGTGGACATGTTATTGCATCTTCAAAAGATTCATTCCCGCGCATATCATACAAATCCTTGGTTGTCATCTTCACAACTATATGCCAATCTTTCTCAATAGGGTCTTGTATATACCAAACTTGTTGTGCTTGGGATGCAAAGATGAATGGTTCATCTGACATTCAATTTTGTTGATACAAAAGATGCTTAAAATTCACAAGTGTGAACTTGAACTCATCTTGCCTCTTCCCCACATTGTTATCAACCCAATTACATTTGAATAACACAAACTTGAAGTCCTTAGAATATCTCAACTCAATTATATCAGTCAAAACCCCATAGAAAGTAACTTCTCCACTAATTGGTCGTCTATCTCTTGAACTTGCATAACTTTGTGTATATGTAGTCAATGACACTCCACTATTTTGAGTTTTTCTACTCTCCTCACGTTGTTTAGTGTGAAACCTAAACCCATTTATAATATACCCACTGTATCTTCTTGCCCAATTGTCTGGTGCTACGGACAAAATTTTTACTTCATCTGAGATGTTTGCATTTTCAGTTTGTTGCAAGTGTTGAACCTACATTTTAATCCAATGTATTAGAAATCACATATCAGAGATACCATTATATATACATATACCACTATTTTAATCCAATGTTTGCATGTATGACTTACGTGCTTTCTAAACCAAAGAGGAAATTGTTCGTTGTGCTTTCTCATAAGATCACGCTCACTTAAACGATGTGTATCAGCTTTAAGCACTTGAATGTGTTTCCTGCATGATTGAGAATAGGTATAAGATATTAAATATGTTATTTAATTGACTAGAAATTGAATATTTAATTTAGCAGATTTCTTACCCTCGGAATGGAGTGACTACATTAGAGTTGGCTAGCACATATCTATGTGCTTGTTCCCATGCAATTTTATCAAGTAGGAATAATTTCCCTTTCCCTAAAGAACGTCCCCTTTGTTCACCCTCATAATTTCGTATCGGCCGATTTAATTTTGTCTCAACATCATGCAAATATTGACTACAAAATGTCAAACACTCTTCTACTAAATACCCCTCTGCAATGGAACCCTTTGGATGGCTTCGATTACGCACGTACTTTTTAAGTGTAAGCAAATACCTATGAAAAAATAAAATTTATTTAGTTAGAAGATAAGCTTGATCAGCGCACGTCATTTATATGTACCTAAAATTGAAAAATTAATGCATACCTCTCAATAGCATACATCCATCGGTAATGCACTGGTCCAGCAAGTCTTGCCTCTTTTGCTAAATGAACAAGCAAATGCTCCATGATATCAAAGAAGGAAGGTGGAAAAATTTTCTCAAGATGGCAAAGAGTCAATCTAATTTTCTCTTCAAGACGACCACAATCATTTGGATGTATTGCTTTTGAACATAACTGTCTAAAAAAAGTACCTAATTCAATCAAGGTTTCATAAACATTCTTAGGCAGTGTCCTTCTCACAGCTAGAGGCAACAGTTGTTGCATTAGAATATGGCAATCATGGCTCTTAAGCCCTGAAATAGTTCTCTCTTTGAGTTGTACACGGCGTGAAATACTTGACGAGTATCCATCCGGGACTTTCACATTTTTTAGCACCTTGCAAAATATTTCTTTGTGCTCTTTATTCATTGTGAAACAAGCTGCAGGTAAAAAAACTTTACCATTTGGCCGTTGTTGAGGGTGAAGAGCTTTACGAAGTCCCATCTCTTGAAGGTCACGACGAGCTTTTAGACTATCCTTTGTTTTTCCCACAACATTCAATAGGGTCCAAAGTACATTTTCACACACATTTTTCTCAATGTGCATAACATCAAGATTGTGTCGAATTAAATTGTCCTTCCAATATGGTAATTGGAAAAAAATAGTTTTCTTTCTCCAATTATATTCTTCTCTCGAGGTTTTATCAATGCCTCTCCCATCGTCAACAACTTTTCTTTTTTTAGACACATGTGTCTTTTCATTTCCATCACCCTTCCCATATTTGTTCTCAATGAATTCTATTTGTTTGAAAATATCATCACCGGATAATTGAGGTGGCATTTTCTTTGTTTCAACACTTCCATCAAAACCTATTGCATCTTTCCGAAACTTATGCCCTTCATCTAAGAACCGCCTATGGCCCATATAACAATACTTTCGACTATGTTTTAACCATCTAGAATGGGTATCTTTATTACAAGATGGACAAGCCAATGCTTCTTTTGTACTCCATTCAGATAAATTAGCATATGCAGGAAAATCACTTATGGTCCATAACAAAGCTGCACACATATGAAACATCTGGTTGCTTGATGCATCATAAGTAAGTATGCCATCAGTCCATAATTCCTTTAACTCGTCAAGTAAAGGTTGCAAATACACATCAATATCATTTCCAGGACCACGAGGCCCATCAATAAGCAAAGATAACATGAAATACGGTGGCTTCATGCATAACCAAGGAGGCAAGTTATATGACATCATCACAACAAGCCACGTGCTATGAGCAATGCTCATTGTCCTAAATGGGTTAAAACCATCAGATACTAATCCAAGTTTGACATTTCGACTGTCACTAGCAAAATCTTGATTTTTTTTCATTAAAAGTTTTCCATGCAAGTGAATCAGCTGGATGTCTCAATATCCCATCATCGGTGCGTTCATTTGCATGCCATGTCATGAGTGATGCTGTTTTTGTTGACATGAATAGCCTTTGGAGCCTTGGCTTTAAAGGAAAATGCCTTACTTGTTTGGCAGGAATTTGTGTTACTTTAGTGGTTCCATCCTCTAAACGAAATTTCGATTCATTATATCTTGATCTCCCACAAATTTCACATTTATCAAGCATTTTTTTGTCTTTCCAGAACAGCATACAATCCTTAGGACAAGCATCATACTTTGTGTAACTAAAGCCTAAGGCTTCGTTGAACTTCTTTGCTTCATAGTATGAGTCCGGCAATGTTTCACCCTCGGGAAATGCCTCCTTCAACAACTCAAGCAACATATCAAATGATTTATCAGTCCATCCATTAAGTACCTTTATGTGCAACAATTGAACAACAAAAGAAAGAGTTGTGAACCTCTTGCAACTTGGGTACAACTCACGTTGTGCATCTTCTAATAGTTTAAAGAATTTATTTGTCTCCTCATTAGGCCCCAATCCCATATTTTCATGTATTTGATTTTCAGTAAAGACACTATCTTCCATTGGAACTCGAAATGTGTCATGTACCAAACCAATCATATCATCAATTACATCGAATTCTTGATTTTCATTCACTTCATTTCTACCACATGGAGCCAAGGCCTCTCCATGAATTGTCCATCTTATGTAGTTAGTGTTAAACCCATTTATGATGATATGCTCTCTTACGCCATTTCGTGTCTCATATCTAAGGTTAACACATTTCTTACACGGACAATATATCTTTGACTCTAAAGGCTTATTCGCATAAGCAAACTCAATAAACTTTTCAACCCCTTCCACATATGTAGGGTCTAACCTATTTTTTATATGAATCCAATCCTTATCCATACCAATTATCTTCAAGATTACCTGAAATTTTATATGTAAACACGTATATAACAAAGAAATTAAAAAGTATGAGTCAACATATAATTAGCATGATTATATACAATAAAGAAATTCAAAAAAAAAAGAAAAAAGAAGGTGCAAGTCTGAATATAAACATAGAGAATCATTTGCCTTAGTTAGTTGGACTGCCAAGTGTCTTCAAATAACTTATTTTGATACATATCAACACAAAAAGAAAGAATCATAAATATAGGATAGTTGGCATCTTAGTTCCAAGAAGTCTTTGTTTAAGGACATAATTTTTTCAAGGATTGTATGTTTAAGGACAAAATTTTTTCAATGTTTATGATACAATGTTTAAGGACAAAACAGTTGAATTATGAATTTGTGGGAGATGTTTAAGAACAAAATTTGTTTAAGAAGTCCTTGAAAATTCTGTATACAAAATTGTCCTTAAAAATTCTAAATTTTTTGAATTTTTAAAAACTTATGTTTAAACATAATTTTTAAACTTTTGAATTTTCTGAAAACTTCTGTTTAATCATAAAATTTTGTATGCTGTTTAAAATTCAGAAGTTTATAAAATTATGATGTTGTTTTCAGAAAATTTCTAAATTTTCTAAATTTTAAAACTTCTATTTTAAAAATTTTGTATGCTGTGTTAAAATTCAGAATTTTAAATCTTCTGTTTCAGAAAATTCAGAAAATTAATCATGAAAATTCTATATGCTGTTTAAAAATTCTGAATTTTTAAAAATTCTGAACTGTCCTTAAAAATTCTGTATTCTGTATACATGATGCAATCCTTGAAAATTATGTATGATGTTTTCAATGCTGTTTTGTTCTTAAAATTCTGCATCATACAACTAACTAATTCTGCATCATCCTTAGGAACAAAGACTCCAAGAACTATTTTTTCATGTACTACAAACAGAATTTTTCCAAAAGCTAAGTCATGTGAAATGTTTGTGATTGTAGTTAGTGGCAGTTTTGAATTGCTACAGGAGTTTGAAAGTTTAAATCTTTCGATTGGTTTCTTATCAAAGTCTATTCAGATTTGAGATAAAGATGTTTATGGTGCTTTTCTAGGTTGGGACTGTTGTAAGCAAAAAGGACTGGAAAATAAAATGGGTAGTCATTAGGAAGGTTTGAAATTCAAATTGTTGTGGGTGTGTGCAGGCAAAGTTTTTTTTTTTTTTTGTGTATGTGTGTGTGTATGTGTGTAGAACATCCATTATGATTTGTCTCTAATTATTACTGGACAATACCTGATAGTTGGGTTTAGTGAAAACAAACTTATGTGCCTACTTATTTATTTATTTATTATGGGAATCTATCCAAAAAGATTTAAGTGAAGATCATTGCCTGTACATCTCTACATGGCAATAGTTACAAGTTGAAATATATGCAAGTCTACATATTATAGGCCTTAATAAATAATCCATTACCCTTCATATTACAAGTTTAACAAATACAAGACATAATAGACATTTCATCAAACAGGTGGTGAGTGCCACTAAAATTCAAAATTTGAACATACAAAAGCATAATAATTCTGAATTTCAATAACTAATAAAATGTGTTCAAGCATTTTTTTGATTAGCAAAAAGAACATTTAGCGAAATGGAGGTCTTTCTCAACTTGGCTTTTGCTCAAAACTCTATAAAATTTCTTCAATGAAAGAGAAATCCAAACTGATGAGTGAGAGGGAAGGCTCTCTTGAAGGAGAGAGAGCCTGCATGTATATGCAAAAATCCCCGATTTTAGTGTCTCTAATCTGTGAACCTACAAAAATCTCTCTGAAAAACTGTGTTGATGAGAGGGAGATTTAAAAAATGTATAGTTGATACTTGATTCCATTGAAACAAACCCCAAAATGAAATTACCTTTCCTCTAATCATTGATAGCTTAATAGAAACACTATCAGCAAAGGTAGAATGGCAATAGAAAGAGAAGGAAAAGCATGGAAAAATAAACCAAGGGAGGCAACATGAAGCCAATAGGGGAATCAGAAGGTAGGCAAAAATCTCTTATCTCTAACGATGGTGCTATAGTGCGACAATGGTGCTTCAAACGACCTCCGATGCTGGTCGACAATGGTGACTTTTCGTTTCACTTTGCAACGTCTCTCTTCCAGAAGTTAGAGATGTAAGGAAAAAAAACTAATCAATTAGAAGAAATAGGTAAAATACGATGCCGTTTAACAATTAATTGGAAGGAATCCAATTTTTTTTTTAGAGGGAATTAAAAAAATGTGGACTACATTTACGGCAGTCCTCAAACAACTGCCATAAAAGACTGACCCTTCAGTTTCATACAGTTTTTTCGTCATTAACACTCACATTTTATCGGCGGTTTTTCATAACCGCTGTAAATACTAAATTTTTAGAGGCGGTATCTTTACCGCCATTTTAAGTATATTTTTAACGGCAGTGTTGTTACCGCTGTGAATGAAACCGCCGTTAAAGATCAACTTTGGCGTAGTGTACAACTGTTCTTTATTTAACTATTGTTTGCTTAATTCTCCTAAACAAAGTCACTAGTAAAAGTCCTCTTCATTGAGACTAAAAGAACTAAAACACAATCGTCTGATATTTGGTTGGCAATTAACATTCTGTAAAGACTGATTGATCCTTATCGACACGTTCACAATTACAAAAATAACCTTCGAAAACTAACAGTTATATAGACTTTTTGATTTTTTTAATAACTTTTTAATTTTTTAACTAAAATATTAACTTGCCAAATGAGACATTAGTTTTAAAATATATAATATATATGAAGACCCAAAAAAGCGATCACATGACTCTCCAACATTGCTCTTGGAGTGTGAAATTCTAAACCAAAATAATGGAGATGCGGGGTATCGATCCCCGTACCTCTCGCATGCTAAGCGAGCGCTCTACCATCTGAGCTACATCCCCATTTGTTTGTTAAGTGTCATGTTAAAGAGAATTATAGATTATATTTGGCTTAATTGACTGTTGCCGAATTTTGTTCAAACCTTTCACTTCGCCGAGGACTTGTCTCTGGGTTTGTAGAAATGTTGAGAAGATTGCTGGTGCAAGTTTCCACTCAACATCGTCGATGTCTCTTAACGTCTCACTCTTCTTTCGCTTTTCGACAATGCTCCTCTTCTTCGTCTTCTTCACCCTCCCAAATCGGAAACAGTACTTTCGTCGAACACTTGAAGGGCTCAAACCAATCCACCGAAGCCACTTCTCAACCCTCTTCCACTCTCTCCGTCGATCGCTCCGGCTTGTACAATCCTCCCGGTAATCCCTCTCCATCCCATTATATGTATGCATATGCTCTGCAATTGTGTTAAAATTTCAACTGAAAATTTGCTTCTTCAATTGATTCAGAGCATTCTCACGAGCCTTCTTCGGATTCTGAGCTTGTTAAGCACCTCAAAGGCATCATCAAGGTCTACAATTTCATATGTATATATATTTAATCTTGGTTCCTCTTTGTCCCCGTCTGGTTTTGGATTTGCTGTTGCTGTAGTAATGTCGATTCAGTGTTTGCGGAAATGTCTGTGTATGTGTGTCCATGAAAGCGAGTGTTTTGCTTTAGATTTTAATATGCACGTCTTTGTTTATAGAAATTCTAAGAAAAGAGAATGGCCAGTTCAATTTCCATGGGATGTCCCCAAATATCTAAATAGTTTCTTGTTGCAACTTATTTATTTATTTTTATATTTTGAATAAGCTGGGAAGTTGAAGTCTTGATTGATGGTGGTATATGCTCAGTTCCGTGGTGGGCCAATCTCGGTTGCTGAGTACATGGAGGAAGTTTTGACAAATCCTAAAGCCGGGTTCTACATTAATCGGGATGTGTTTGGAGCAGAAGGCGATTTTATAACCTCTCCAGAAGTAAGCCAGATGTTTGGGGAGGTAATTTGATTGCCTACTATGAAGCTGTTAATTGCTTGAGTCTTCTTGTAGCTTGTAAAGTACTATTGAGATTAAAAAAAAAAATGGATTCCAACAAAGAGATTTTGGTACTAAATTGTAATGAACTTTCGTTTTATTCAAGATTTGCTGGCATGGAAGAACAATTTTTACCTATTCTGTTGATGTTGCTCTAGATGGTTGGTGTTTGGGCAATGTGTTTGTGGGAGCAAATGGGACAGCCAAACGGAGTGAATCTAATTGAGCTGGGTCCAGGAAGGGGAACTCTCATGGCCGATCTTCTACGAGTAAGATAACCTAATTCTCATCATCACACGTCTATGATCTATATGTCAAAATTTTTAAATTAGAATCTCAATGAAATGGAAACCCAGACCTCAATGGCCTTTAGTTCTTCACTATCTCTAGTGTTCATAAATATAAATGAAGAATTTTCAATTGAATGTCTGCATCTTTTCTCTGCAGGGTTCATCAAAGTGTAAGAACTTCATAGGATCATTGCATATCCACATGGTTGAATGTAGTCCAACATTACAGAAGCTTCAGTATGAAAACCTGAAGTGTGTGGACGAGGATCATCCTGAGAAAAGAAGCATAAGCACATTGGCTAGAACCCCTGTATCATGGCATGCTACACTGGAGCAGGTTCCAACAGGATGTATGCTGTTATCTTGAGTTCAAAAATAGTACATTTTAATATTGCACACAAATGAATGGCAGTATTGTTTAAATCAAATTGATCTTGATTCCCTTTTCATCTTTCACCAACACACACACTCTTTCAATCACATTATTTATTCCAAGTCTTCACCTTATGAATGTCAATTATATGAGTATATGGGTGCTTCCCAAATATTTAGTATATTAAATTTTAGTACAAGTTTGATGACCCAAATACTAGTGAGATCTTTTCATGTTTAATACTCTTGTCACACCTCAACATTTAAGTGACCAGAAATATCAACACAGTTATCCAAATTCAAGTTTTGGTTACTACACGAGCAATATCCATGTTGTGGTGGTTTATAAGCCAGGTGCAGATTTTATCCAACTGACATGCAGACTGTTGTATAAAATGATGCATGAATGTAAATTTTTAGTCACTGGCAACATTGTGTAGGTGAACTTTTTTTGTATCGATATATTTTTTGAAGGGGTTAGAGAAATTGATTATGTCTCTCTCTGACCATATGAGTTCTTATGTGCTCTGTCTTCATTCTTTGTTTCTTTCTTTCTTTCTTTCAGTGCCAACAATCATCATTGCCCATGAATTCTTTGATGCTCTACCAGTTCGTCAATTTCAGGTTTGTCTAATTAATTTTGGTTGTAGTCATTTTCAATGAACATTGTGATTTTGTTTGGTATGTTAAAATAAACCACATGTTTGCTGAATGCTACTGTGAGCTATCCTGTTTTCATAGTATTGCATTAATCCTGTCTTATCTCTCTCATTTCCTTAATAAGTAAATCTGTCTTCTTGGAACTTAAGATGTTTGCCTTTGGAAGAACCATATAAGTTCAAGGAATGATAAAAAGTGACAAACATGCTGCAAATTTCTTTATTTTTCTTTGTCTGTAGAACTTAAAAGAGCTAAAAACTTGGAGGGCCAGAAACTGTGATCCTTATTCAATATCTTCAATGTTACAAGGTTGACACTGTAAGTGTCTAAACAAGAAATGGACATGCATAGGGTTCTACCCTGGCATTTGTCCTACATTCCGTAAGACTTCATATTGTGCTAGTAATTTTGACCTGTCTCTGTGTAGTTGGAGAAAATGTCAATAAAAGTGTTCTATACATTATAGGTTCTATTTCTATGCCCTTATTGCATTGCAACCCTATAATGAATTAGGATCCCCCAACTAAAGGACGATTTTTTTTATATTTGTTTATACAAAAGGGATTCCCCAACCAATGGTTCAATTTAACAGTGAGTTTGACACCTGCATTTTCAGGTAATTCAACTGACATAGGGGTGTAACAGATCACGACACTTGTGTCCATTGCTTTCTTCATATATCTTGCCATTGTGAAGCTAATCGAGTGCAGTTGGCACCCTCCATTTGACACCAAAGTATGGTTACATATGAGAACGTTGTAAATATTTCTAGTAAAGGTGACTGTCATAACTCAAAATTTTGGTAATTATCAGATTATGATTTTTCATCCTTTTAGGATCTTGGTTCAATGGTTCCTCTGGAATCTTATATGGGCAAACTTAGGGTTGGTTTGGGATGTCCTAAAAAAGTGCACTTTTTGACTTATTAGTGAGTTTGGGTTGGGTTTGATGTGATGTGTTAGAGAGGTAATGTGATTTAAATAAGATGATGTGACTTAAATAAGATAGTGACTTTTTGACTTTTTGGCTTATTTAGGTTATGCCAAACTAGCCCTTAGTTTCAAACTCTGCAAAGAAAGCCCGCCTCTTGAGGTTATTGTTAGTGAATATAAGCCACTATTTTTTTTCTTACTGATCTTTGAATGTTTCAGATTTTGTTGGACTTTCTGGTTTGGTTTCACTTTTGAAAACTGTTTTTTGCTCTCGAAAATCTGCTAGCTGTTTCTTGTTTTGCAATATTTATGATTCACACATTTTTGTATGCATTATATTGATTTTATAATTTTCCTGACAGAGAGCTTCTCGTGGCTGGTGTGAGAAAATGATTGATGTTGCAGAAGACTCATCGTAAAGTTTTCAATCCTTATGTCATAGTTTGACTCTATACATGTCTTTATGGACACAAAGTTATCTTAGTTAGACTCTTACAAGAAGTCCTTCACAGAAAATTGAATAATCAGATAATTTTCTTCTTTTACTTGCTTGTAAGGTTTCGTTTTGTTCTATCTCCACAACCTACGCCTGCAACTCTGTTTCTCATGAAGCGCTGTAAGTGGGCTGGAGCTGAAGAAATTGCTAAGCTTGATCGAATTGAGGTTTCTCCCAAATCAATGGAATTGACTCAAACAATTGCAAAGAGAATAAGTTCTGATGGAGGTGGAGCTCTCATAATTGATTATGGCCTGAATGGTGTAGTCTCAGATAGTCTTCAGGTCTGGTGCCTTTGGGTTCATTAAATTTACATTATATGTTGTAAAAGATTGGATGCTTATATGCTAAGGATGGATCTTTTCTTTTTTGCCTGTCATTCAATAAGCATGCATTAACTTGATTATGAAATGTTTTTACAGTCTGACTTTGTCCTTTAAAATGGAAGAAATCTTTTTAAATGTTTCGTTTTAGCTAATAACATATGCAAAGGGTAGGGTGGGGTGGGGGACTCTCTCTCTCTCTCTCTCTCTCTCTCTCCATATAGTTAAAACATTTGATATTCCTTAAAATTGATGCATAGCTTTTTTAGTTGGCATACTATAGCCGTAGAATATTGCCACAAAACATATGTCAAATATCACAATGAATGCTGCCAGGTGCCCAGCAACCTTTCTATCCTCTTTTTCCTTTTTTTAATTTTCTTACACCCATGCTTTTGCAGGCAATTCGAAAACACAAGTTTGTTGACATATTGGATAATCCTGGGACTGCTGATCTCAGTGCATATGTTGATTTTGCTTCTGTAATGCACTCTGCTAAGGAAGTTTCAGGTGCACTTCCTTAATTTGCTATTTGCTATTTGTCTACTGTCTTATTTCTATGTTCTTTTGAAAAATAAATAAAATAAGAGAACGAACTAGTGAAAAGAGCAGTTGCAGAGATTGTGAAGATTGATTCCATGATATTGAACATTTTGCAGAAGATGTGTCGGTCCATGGGCCAATTACTCAGTCTCAATTTCTTGGTTCCCTGGGGATAAATTTCAGAGTTGAAGCACTGCTAGAAAACTGCACGGATGAACAAGCAGAGTCGCTGAGGACAGGATATTGGCGTCTGGTGGGTGACGGTGAAGCCCCATTCTGGGAGGGTCCTGATGAACAAGTACCCATTGGGATGGGTACTAGGTATTTGGCTATGGCTATTGTGAACAAGAAGCAAGGCGTTCCAGTTCCATTTCAATGAAGTTTTGAGGTAGAAGTGGCATCTGTTGCGATCTGATGTTATAGGGTTTGTCTTTTGAGCATTAAACCTTGTATTCTCCAAACTTGTTAATCAGGGATATCTTTTTGGAATTTTGGCAAAAGTTCTTCTCAATTATCCTTCTATTGTATACTATTTGAGATATGCAATTTATCATGGAATCTATTTATTCCACATTTGGTTGTACAATTCGAACAGTCCGTCCTGAACATAGGATGGAATAGTAAAATCCGCTCTATCGCATGGATAATTCAATTCTATCCCCTTCTTATCTTGTCCAGTGACCAAACGTGGCTTATGTCTCATGGGATAACTCAATGTGGGGGTGGGATGGAGTTTGATAAATAAATAAAAACAATGTAAGGATAAAATTACCAAGTCAAATTCAATTTAGTCTCTCTAAAATATTATTCCATGCAATATAAGATGAGATAATATATATTATTCACTGTAATCTCTTTTATTTTATGAAACACATAATTTTTCATAATTGAGATTTACTTGTTTTCAGACTTTACGAACGTAAAAAACAGAGGCTGGAATTATAATAAAAACTCTCTAAAAATAAAGCGTATCTCTTGTTTTTATTTGTTTTGTGTGGAGCAATTAAAGTGTCAAAATATTTGATGTAATTTTTTTTTTATAATATAAATAAATTTAAAAATTAAGAAAAAATATATTTAATTTATGATGTATGATTACCAATTTTAACAAACTGCACCAAAATCTAATGTTAGTGTATTTCTAACGTTTACTTTTTTTTTATTTTTATCAATTTTAAATAAAGATTTAATTAAAAATTTCATCTAACATTAAATTTTTAATTTTCATCAAATAATCAGTCAATCGGAATGATATCTCAACGGCCAACCGACTTGTGTTTCTCTCCATTTTTCCAAGCATGAACGGATAACCGGTCTGTCGTTTGGTATACTGTAACATCCCAATTGTTACCTGCAAGGCTGCAGCAAATAATGGTTACATTCTCAATGTGATGATATGCTCCAACCTTCCTCAATTTAATAATTTTTTTTTTTAATTTTTTCTCGTTTGATATGAATTTGAGTTTATGATTGGCGTAACAAATCTGTACTTATTTCATAAAAAATAATAAGCGTTCAAGACACGGGTCTCTCTATAAAATCGGTTTGTGGCCTATAATTGTCTACTTTCAAGTTTTGACTCCTCTCTCTCTCTCTCTCTCTCTCTCTCTCACGGACACACAGAAAAACAATGGGAGCGACTCTGTCTAGTTTGCTTGGAGGAGGAGGAGACTCTGCAAACGCCGACAACTCTCCCGCAACGTCCTCGGAGCCATCTCGCGTCGTCCCATTCCACTCATCCAACAGTTGGCAGCTCCACTTTAATGCCTCTAAACAAACCTCAAAGCTCGTACATACATACTCTCTCTCTCTCTCTCTCTCTCTCTCTCTCTCTGTGTTATTAGTAAAGTTGTTAATCGAATTTCAAGATCTGAATCGTATCTTAGTTATATATATATATATCCCCCTTCTTCTGTTGCGTAATTTGTGAAGATGGTGGTGGATTTCTCTGCATCGTGGTGTGGGCCCTGCAAGCTCATGGAGCCGGCAATCCACGAGATGGCCGACAAGTTCACCGACGTCGAGTTCCTGAAGATCGATGTCGATGAATTGTCCGTAAGACTCTGTTTTTTTATTTTTTTTACTCAGATATAAATAGTCGAATTTGATTTGATGATGATCAATTGCATGTTTTTTGCGAATAGGATGTGGCGGAGGAGTTTGGGGTGGAGGCGATACCGACGTTCGTGTTGGTGAAGCAAGGGAAGGAGGTCGACAGAGTCGTCGGGGCCAAGAAGGATGAGCTGGAGAAGAAGGTAGAGATGCAGACTGAAACCAGAATTTGCTGCTTCGTCTATTAAGTACTGTAATAATCATCTCTCACTTTGCTTTTAGAGTAGCTATAACTTTAACAAAGATTTTTGCAGATGAACACACAAATTGTGATGATGGTCGTGTTAACCATGTCTACTGTTTTGTGATGAGAACTAGCAACACTTTCACTTCAATTGACAGTGGATAATACTGTAAAAAATAGAATTATTACACACAAAATTCATAGAAAATGTCATGATCATTTTTGGTCTTTTCATTTCAAATTAGAACACAAAATGTCTTTGTTAATATTCTGAATGTATTCTATTTACTCCTATAAAAAAAATTATTTATGAATTTTCTTTTTCTTTTTTAATTTAGAATATGCATGTGCTTGTATTTACTTATATAGTTTCTTTTGTGTTACTACCAAGTGACGGAGGTATGAGAATAGAGCAGAAAACTCGTCACTTCAGAAAAATTGGATGCCGGTGAGAAATGGAATGAAAAATAAATCACTTAAAGCTCATATTTTTTGAAAAAAATTATTAGATGTTCTTGAATTAACCACATAAACAATGCTTACATGGTTCTCTGAGAACTATTGAATAATTATTTTCTTCTTTTTTTTTAGGGTATAATTACAATTTAAAACTTGTCTGATGTTTTGTTTCTCAGCAAAATTAATGAAATTTAGTCAGAAATGAAAATTAGCAATGAAAAAACGACGAGGGCAGACCAGCAACTGAAAATGCCTGGCATTAAGGCAGGGTGCAAATATAGAAAGTATAGGGGGTTACACCTTCAATTGGGTGATTGACACAAAAAAAAAAAGGATGCAGGTGGATCATGGTCAATTGGATCCCAATTTGGAGATCTTCACACTCAGCACCACCAGATGTATATATATATACCATAAATAAAAATGGTTCATCTCCCCTCAAACAGTGTATGATTGCTGAATTTTATCAATGTCTAGTCCCTTCAACTTCACAACTGATTCAACATGACCTTTCAGTGTATGCAGTTCTCTCAACCTGTAGAGAGCGAGAAATGCATCTATCAATGTCTAGTCCCTAGATTTTCTTTTTCTAAACCACCCCAGAATAACAGGCTTAGTCATCCAATTAATATATTCAAAGCAAAATGGCAAAAGAATAAAATCAAGCTAAATCTCTACTTGAGAAACTTGCAGATTTTAAAAACATATGCATGTGTTTACCTTGCAATCTCAGCTCGTCTTTTTGCCTCTTCAGCCATCTGATTAAGATCATTGAAATTACTGCGATCACCAAACAATGTCTTGGACTCGGGAGGTTGCAGCCCATGGAGGGTCCTCTGTGCATGTGCCCATTTAAGTTCCCGTTCTTCCTTCCCAAAATCCTTTTTCCTCGTGAAAGCAATCTGCAAGACAAAAAGTTTTCACCGCATGACAGTCAGTTAAGAGATTTATTCACTGAAATCCTTCACCGAATAAGTATTCTTTCATACCCTTTGCTCGATAACTAGATCCCAAGCTTTTCCACTTATTGCATATCGGATAATGAACTTTATAAAATCAAGGGGGATGTAAGTTATGATGTTGTAAAGCCAAATCACACCAGCCCAACCCCATCCAATCCCTTCAATTTCAGCAAAACTCCAGTTTGCATAAACAGCAATCAGTGTAGCAACCTGCTCACACAAACGGAAAGTTTATTCTAAAGGTGATTCTTCAAGTAACTAGGACTTGGGATGCACTTTCCTGGAAAAAATAAAGAAAAGAATAGAAAATAGCAGTTCACTTACCAACTGAGCAACAACAAAAGCCACCACTAGCAAAAGGCCAGGACGTTCAACGAAAGACCAACTCCTAGAACGTGTCACAAATAT